>OX393566.1:18762131-18769631 GCA_947652115.1 Blastomussa wellsi | reverse complement strand
TCAAAGTTAGCCTTGCTCTCACAAATATCATGCTTTGCAAATAGCGTAATGATTATGGCATTGTTTTAAGGAAACTGAAAATTACCCATGGAAAGACCACAACCAACTAGCAATCTTTTGTCGAACATCCTGGGCTAGCATTCTATCTTCTGTTCGTTTTGTGGCCTGTCGAATAATGTGAAGATCCTCTACTTCAAGCTTCCACCTTGGATTGCATGGGTCGTTTCTCTTAATACACAGGTTATGAAGAGCTATGCAACACATTATGATTGCTTTAATATTGCATCTTCTACACTCAGTTTTTTTATAAAGGATTCGCCATCTTCCTTTAAGCATGCCATACGCATGCTCAGAAACAACCCTGGCAGATCTCAGTTTTGCATTAAAATTCTTTTCTCTAGCACATTTGGTGCAGTCTGGAAAAGCTTTTAGCAACCACGAACGCGAGGGAAATGCAGCATCGCCCACTGTAGTAAAGGGGCTTCGTCCATAGCCAGGTAGCACTAAAACTTGATGAGGAATGCAGTGACCAGCTTCAATTTCGTTGAATATGTCTGAGGACTGCAGGAGTGTTAAGTCATGCATGGAGCCTGGTGCTCCAACGCCAGCCCAAAGAAATCGTTTATTTGCACCAATTAATCCCATGTTTGTTACCGAGTTACGCTTTTTGAAACTAAAGAAGTTTTTAAGTTGACAATTGATGTAGACATGGAAGCCGTCCCATGCCCCCACACATGGGAATTCCCAATCTTCTATAAATGAAGTAAGCTCTTTCTTCCATTCTTCTTCATTCTGAGGTAGCTTCACCAAATCATCATATAATGATTGTACAATGACATTAGTCACAGTGTTAAAGATAGAGCAAGCAGTAGATGGTGCAACGCCAAACAAGTCGCCTACTGTACCATACGAGCATCCATGTGCAAGACGATATAGTGTAAGACCTAGCTGGCGGTCTGGAGAAGTGGGTTCTTTAAATTTCGTGGTCTCCTTCCTTATTTGATCAGAAATGGAATCGAGGATAAACTGGAATGTCTCACGTGTTACCCTCACTCTTTTCTTAAACTGCGCATCATTCCATTTGTAGTAACCGTCATCCCACCAAAGATGGTTCCTTTCTTCGTCTGGTTCCTTTCGCTTCCTAATAGACGTCGCCAGCAACACGCCACTAGCTGCATAAGAGAAAAAGTGTTTGCCGTGAAGTGTTTCCATATTTGTACTTCGTGAAGCTTTTCGGTAGAGCGTTACATGTAAATTATTTTCTTCTAATTTTCTTTTTCTCAAACTTGACAGAAGAAAGTACGCCATGGACGCCATATTGAATATTGTGGAATTGTAACCGCGCCTGAATTGTAACCGCGCCTAAGAGAAAAAACCCGTGCAGTCTATCCGTCTAATGTGAATTCGAGACGGGAAAACTCAACAATTATCCGTCTCGAATTCACACCAAGACGGAAAATGAACCAGAGGGATGATCCGTCCACACGGATTATCCGTCTCTAGTGTGAAAACGGCCATTATCATCAGTCACAGATGTAAAAGGTAAGGTCATACTTATTTGGCATAAGACACGGAGAGGACATGACGGAAAAGCCATCGTACAAAACTTGTAGACTGATTTGACTTTAAGAAAGCTCCATCGCCCTATCTGTGGGGTAATTTGCCCCACTTGATCGCTCACACATAAAAGTTTTATTTTCAATAAATTGCAGTCAAAATATAACAGTGTTGGAATTTGTCAACTTTGTTGCCTTTTTGTGGCATAAATATTTGCATCCGTTATTGCTGTAATAACTTTATTATAAATTTGTTTACATGTTTATTGCTTGACTTGTTTCCCAAAGCGTTTCTTAGATCTAAATACTAATAGTACTTGTCAGCACATGCCCAAATAAGTACAATGTTAAGTGCAGGCACAAGCCTGTTATTTCACCTCAAATCAAATGTTAGGTGAACTTAAGCAAAGAAATTGTTTATAATTATCGCCATAAGATGGTCATAGTATTTTTTGGCATCTGTTTTCAATTGTGTGGTTGCCTTTCACCTGCAAGCTTGAAATCTCCAGGACAAATATTTAGGGGGCAGGGGCCTTTAAAGTTAGGGAAGTATTTGAGATATGAAAAGAAGGGGTAAGTTTCTAGAGAAACTGTGCTACTGCGTCAGTGGGAAGTGTAACAAGATAATTTTTCTTGCAGAGCTTTCCCCAGGGATAGACACACGTAAACCCCTGAAATCTTTTGACCAGTTCAGAAAGATTAAGGGAAAACAGTGGAAGACAAAGTGCACTAAGAAAACAGAAAAAGAAGAAGAAGTAACAATTTCAGTAGGTCTGCTGGAATGGAAGGAGACTGATATGAAGTTGAAACCTTTAAGGGGGAAAAGAATTGCACTTCGAGTATCTAACAAAGCCCCATACACAGTGATATTCTCAAAAGCAATTGAAAAGTGGAAGGCCTACCAAAGCCAACTCTACATAGAAGACGATGAATATATGCTTGTCTTCGAAGATGGGAAGCAAGCGCAATTTCTGCCAGGAACTGTTGAATTTTTCAACCTTCTAAGGTATCATGAAGAAATTGGAAAAGACTACAAGTGAATTGTCCTTTACCTATGTACAACTGCAGACATCAGAAGTGCTGAAAAAAGTCAGCAAGAGGGGAACAGCAGTGAAAGTGACATATCAGTGGACGAGATTCAGTTGAGACCAGGAAAGAAGTCAAAGTCAGAAATTGATGGAGATGAAGAGCTAGCAAAGAGCCTCCAGTTAGAATTTGACCATGAAGCAGGCCAGTTCGATGTTACACTAGATGATGGCAAAAGTGCTCCAAATCCTACAAGTGGGCGTGTTAGCATCCAAGAGGATTCACCCATGCCTAGTATTGGCACCATTGTTGGTATCAACGATACAACAACCGTACCCAAGTCCCCTGAAGAGAAATCTATACAGTTTACAAGTAGCGAACACCTCTTAAGATCTCTTGGGAGCTCTGTGGACAAACAGGGTTCTCAGTTGAACCCGTAACCTGTAACACCTGTCACGGGTGTCACAGGTAAGTGTTACGGCTGTCAAAGTGCTTCAACCAGTGAGTAGATCAATTCGTCTATGAAATGCAAATAAAAGAACGACTTTTTGAGTAAATTACTGGGTAAACTATTGACTGTTAGTTGCTTTCGCAATGTACCTTTCTTCAGTTTTAGTTGTCAAAGTGAATAGCCTTTTCGCAGACCACAGAATGACCGAACAATCGCTTCGCGTCTCCGCAACGTTGAATGTGGCCGCCATATTGAATTTGTAAATTTGAACCCAGGTCTCTCGCAGATATCGTCTTTCCACGTGCAAAAACATGGCCGCTGCAGTTCTCTCATACCGGATGCGAGAGTGAGCAAGAGGATGGGACAGATGAGAGTGACGATGACAGTTAAAACAGTAAACAAATCACAGTAATAGTAACAAAGAAAGTGAAGAACACAGTAAATTACTGCTGTTGTGCTGTTGAACAGATTACAAAATGTACTTTAAACTTGTTTGGAGAAAATATGCCCCCAAAATGAAGGAAAAAGCATTTCTGAGCAACTTAAATAAAAAATTTCCCGGGGGAGCATGCCCCCGGACCCCCCTAGCAGCTTGGGTCCTACGGGCCCAAGTTACATGCCCAAAGGGCGTGTATATTAGTGTTACGCCTGTAACTACCACAGCAACGGCTGTACAAAATTCTACTGAGAACCCTGACAAATGTGATCAATTTGTTCTTGTAGTCAGGAGAGGGTCACCTTTCCAGAGACAACTGAGGATATGGCAGCGGGAATCAAAGAAAAGCTCTCCTTAAAAGGTCCTGAGAGTTCACTTTGCACGAGAAGACGGAATTGACAGCGGAGCTATGGCACAAGAATTTCTGGCAAGTGCAGTACGTCAAATAGGAAAGGAATTTTTTCCTGATGGTGCCCCCATAGATTCCATGTTACATGTTCATGATGGTTTTTTTTTGCATGTGGGCAAATTGTAGCAGTAAGCCTTGTACAAGGAGGACACCCTCCTCGCTTTCTAACTGAGGGCACATTTCAGATGCTGATCAGTCCTGATGTTGATGTCAATAAATTGAAGGAAGACATCCATTTGACCCCTAGTGAGAAATCGTTGTTACAAAGTATTAGAGAAGATCCAGTTCCCCATCAGGATACCATTTTCGAGCATGGATATACAGGCATCGTTGATGTAGAGCACATAGATGACATACCGGTAACTGGTACAGTGATGGTGAGTCTCATCAGTAGGAGGTCCCTGTTTCTCAAGGAGTTTAGAAAAGGGCTTGAGCTCTTTGGCTTAGCAAGTCTGGTGAAGGAGAATGCTGATCTTTGCAAGCCGCTCTTTGTGAATAATTCCATTGTAAACATTGTTGATGCAAATTACATTGTTTCAGTTTTGAAGCCTGTATATTCACAACAGGGGACCTCCAAGAGAATGGTCGAGGAAACAGTCATTGATAATTTCCAAGATTTTCTTATGAGGCTTGAGGATGAAAAAATGACAGGCTACTCCGAAATACTGGCTTGGAATTACGAAGACAAACTTCAAGATAGAGAGCCAACAGAAACACACCAGTTGGAGGCAGAAGATAGCCCTGGGAACTTTCAGTCTGCAGTGCTTACACCCCCGGGTGTTTTAGGGTGGCTCACAGGACAGCAGCACAAACCAGTTAATGGTGATGATCTTTCCATCACTGTTATGTTTGATCACGACTGTGTACAGAGAAATCCAGTTCACACCATATGTTTCCCTGTTGTCTCTGCTTGTGGGAAAACTGTAACATTTCCAGTCAACCATATGGAGGTGCCTGAAGAGTTTACACGTGTCTTCCTACTTGCGTATTGCAAGGGCCAGGCTTTTGGGCGACGATGATTGCATTACTTGCAGTTACACTAGTCTTACATGTACACTTGAAGATGAAGGTCTGGCTTAGACCTGACCTTCATGAAATGTATTTTAATTATTGAAACACTACCATGTTTTTACTACTTTGGACAGCATTTTTTGCCCTTGAATGAAAGGTTTTGTGTTATGACAGTGACAGGTTTGATATTCTACATTACCTGGCCACTAGTAATGTAAAAGCTTTTCTTGTTTGCATTTAATAGAGAAGCTGCTTTTCAGCTGCGTTTTGTTCTGTCGACTGATGTATTGACGTTGGAGTAACTCATTTATAGATGCATGTGTGCTACAATTGCATCCATCAGTTTGGTTCCTGTTTCCATTAATGAATGTAAACTATTGTAGATAATAAATGAGGACATAATACCTTGGTGATTTCAGTGGTAGCTAATGGTTGAGAACAACATTGTATAATTTTAACTGCTACATGTAAAGTTGCAAATGGGAAGACACCGTGTATACAAGAAAATAAATTAATGAGTTATCATAGTTATTGTTGATTTAATAAACAACAGTTATTGATGAAAGGTTCTTTTTATTGTTTCAGAGGCCTTACATCTAAATAAAAGGAAATGAAATTGAAATGTCACTTCTGAACCATTTTCATTATCAACCCTTCACATTATCAATTTCTTCTTTACGGAGCACTCAACAAAGGCACCATTAAGGCCAGTTTGTAATATGAATTGTAATATTCATTTACCTCACCATGGGCATAAAATCTCGAAATCAACTACAGTAGGTACATTTTCTGACAGCACATTCATGGCCAATATGAAGCAATCTATGAAATACATGTGTGAGGCAAGAGATTGCATCATTAAAAAGAGTTGATGTAGTAAAAATAATGAGCACCTTGCTTGGACAAGGGCACAAATTTAGGGAGAGAATCCAAATTCAGCAATGTGTGTCAACTTTTCATATTGCTGAAAAGCTTCTTTCCAAGTAGTAGGAGCTGCAAGGTTGAGACCTTCAACAACATAATCAAAATATTCTTGATATTCATCAGTCTCTTGCTTGACAGTGATTTGCTGTGACACACACTCAATTTCATTAGGTTCTACACTTGACAAAAGATTGTTAACAGCACCATGATATTCTGGCAAAAAAATAATGAATCTGGTCTGCCACTTACTGTATTATGCCTAGAACGTCTAATATAATGAGTGTTCCAATGTTCTTTGACAGCATTGCAATCTGCTTGGAGCACTCCAGAGAAACAATACCACAAACATTCTTTGTTCATTTCGGAGGTCATGTCAAGTTTGCCATCCGTTTCCAAAACTTGAAAAAAATTTCTCCACCACGATGACCGGTTCTTGGAATAGAATGACCACCATCCCTCAATTCGTTGATTACGTGGTGAAGGGACATAACGATGGGCATCCGGGTTTTGTCGAAAATAGCTCTGGATAGATGCCAGTAAACCATTTTCAGTTCCCAAATCGGTTACAACTTCAACAGGGCAGCCTCCTAGATCCTGGACTGCCTCTACATAATACATTGCTGGGTACTCTGGTAGATTATTTGAACGTGCCACCTCCAACCACATGATACGTCTACTGTAGCCATCTATACAACCATGAATTGGGAATCCCCAGGGCTTAAGCTTATCATAACCATCCACATGCCATGCATAGTTGGGACCTGTGTTATGGTATTGCCTCCTTTTTAAGCAACGTGATTTACGCAACTCTGTTCCCTCAGGATCAATCTCTCTTATAATTTTCTGTACCACTATTCTTGGGACTCTGAATCCCTCTAATTCCAAGGTATGCCAGACTGTCCGATACCCTCCCATTGATCCAGGTCCATTGATAATCTCTTGTATGCATTTTCTAACTTCCTTTAGTATATCTTCCGATGGTTGTTGCTGTCTTGAGAGTCCATACTGTCTTAGTCGTCTAAGTAATGTACTGTAACTAATGTGATGGCTGTGATACTTCACAAGAAAAAGAAGAATTTCATTGTACTCAAATCCGCGGTTGAAGTAATATGTTATGATGGCTTCTTCATCAAAGTTGCATTCTGTGTTTGAATCTGAATCGTCAGTATCATCCTCAAGGCCTGTTGAATAAACAATATTGCTTTGAAAAGAATGTACAGCTGTTATTTATTTTGCTGTTAGATTTAGGTTGAGGTCTTTAAATAGTGATTAAAAACATTCTTAGATCAAAAAATTGCAAGAAACTGTAAGCTTTTGGGCAAGGAAACACTTTTTGGTTCGTGTTATCGGGAGGTTCAATTATTTCAAGGGTTTGGGATTCTACTGTTTGATTCTACAGGTACATGATTTATTTGACAAAGAAGGTTTCAAAGTGAAATAGGCAAGACGAAAGTCCTGATGTGGACCTGCACTAACTAAAATAATAAGTAAATAAATGAGTTAAAAAGTGAAAAAAAAAACATCATTTCTCACACCATTGTGTATAGTAAATGAAGTTTTAAGATGTTACCTTGGCCACATCTGATGCAAAAGTTTGCAGTTGACACGGTCTCAGCGCCACAGTTTGAGCAAAACAACATGGAACGCTAGACAGACACGGCCATGTTGGATTTAATCCCAACAACCC
>OX393566.1:18677131-18754631 GCA_947652115.1 Blastomussa wellsi | reverse complement strand
GTTTTCAGTTGATTCAGATGAAATTGGCCTCCGTTTAAGTCAGGGAAAAGGCCCTGGGAACGAGGTTGACACGGCAAGTTAGGCGCAATTATGGAAAACAGCGTCTTTTATATCAAGGAATAGCAGAATGGAACAGTGTTGACAAGTCAATACGTGACATGAGGTCACTTAAATAATATCATCATTATCATCAGCATCGTCATCATCATCATCATCATCTTCATCTTCATCATCATCATCATTAATTTTCCATATTTCTATATTTATAGGCCGCAATGCCCCGCTCAAAGAAATCCCTGCAATGGGAAGAAAACAACATGATTGCTGCTATTGAAAGTGTGAGGGGAGGGGGGAAGTCCATCCGAGAAGCTGCGGCTGAATTTAACGTGCCTAAGTCTACACTTGGCGATAGAATCAAAGGTCGAATTGTTCACGGTACAAAGAATGGCCCCGAAACTCTTCTCAGCAAAGAAGACGAGGAAAGGTTGGCGGCATATCTAATCGACGTAAGCAAAAAGGGGTACGGCAAAAGCAAAGAGATCATTATTTTTATGGCTACACAAATGGCTGTAAAACGAGGAAAGGAAGTTAAAGGGGGAATATTGAGCGAAAAGTGGTGGAGGGGATTCCTCAAACGAAATCCAGCTATTTCCCTACGGGCATCACAAAACTTTGGACAGGTGAAAACTTTGGTCCAAAGACCAACCATTGAAGCATTCTATCGTCGACTGCTGGAGGCAATGACTGAAAACCAGTTTGGCAGCCTTCTGGAAAAGCCCCACCTAATTTTCAACGCAGACGAGAGCGGATTCGAATTCGATGCGATAAATAAAATCGTCGCCGCTGCAAAGGGTATGAAACACGTACCCCGCATATCCAAGGGGCAGCACGAAAAGGTCACCGTTCTTGCCTGTGCCGCAGCTGCCGGTAATAGTCTCCCGCCCATGTTTATCTTCAAGTCCCCAAGTGGAAGAATTCCAAATGGAGTACAGGAAGGGGCACCACCCGGAACGCTCTTTATCGCCCAAAAGTCCGGTTGGATTGACAAGGACTTGTACTTGAAATGGTTTGACGAGCTCTTCCTCAAGTCCATACCAGCAGAACGGCCAGTGTTGCTAATTGTCGATGGGCACAAGGCACATGTTACAGAAGATGTTATTAGGCTAGCGGCCGCAAATAGGATCCTTGTGTTCTGTCTTCCCGCCCATGCCTCGCACTTGCTTCAACCTCTTGATCTTTCGCTTTTTGCTCCCCTGAAGAAAGGATGGATGCGCGCTTGTGCTGCCTTTCATCACCTGACTTCCGCTGTCGTCACCCAGCGTAACTTTGCGAAAATCTTCAACATTGCGTGGAATTCTAGCAACACTCCAGAAGTAGTTAGAGGAGGATTTAGAAGGTCAGGTATCTATCCATTTAATCCCCAAGCCTTCGATTACAGCAAGTTAGCCCCAAGTAATCCAGAGGCCGGTCCAACGTCGTCTTCATCTGTGACGCAACCACCGGTGCTGTCAGCCCATTTAGCAGAGCCCCTACCACCGTCTTCAATACCAGGGCAATCGCCTCTATTATCAAATCCTCAACCATTAGCAGGACAACCATCGTCGACCACACCATCCTTACTGCAGCTGCCACAACTGTTCGCAACATCAGGGCAATCGCCACCATCGTTAACATCCTTGTCGCAGCAGCCACAACTTTTTCCATCAGTGGAGCAACCACCGCTGCCATTTTCACAGCTATCTCCCCATCTCGATGAGACTTCATCTCTGCCTTATCCTTCAACAGTTGACCTACTCCTGCCCATGACTTCCCCATTGTGGCTTCCATCCAATAACGGCGATCAGCCGCCATCACTGGTCCCCTTGTCCCCTCCCGTGAATCATTCGACGCCACAGCCTTCGTCCACGCACATATTTGATGCGTTGGTGTCCCTTGAGAAGCGCGTTGGTAGACAGCAACGAGATAGGTTTCGCCGTCGGCTAGAAAATGGTTTTGACGTAACTTCCGATGAAACTTACAATGAGTGGAAGACTCTACGCAGCCAAGTAGGCGATGGGAGAGAAGTTTGCCCGTGCAAATCGGCCTGTTCCTGTTCCTGCAATGGTGTAGGATTTTGTGATTGCATGGGTCATGGTGTATGTGCAACGGAAAGAATTGAACCATCAACCAGCAGACCCGAAACGTCACCACCTGAACAGCGAAGCCCAGTCAGTCCGCAGCCATACTCCATCTCGACTCCATCTGGCGATGTGTTTATTGACAAAGACCTTTGTGACATTATGCTGAGACCCATGCGTGAGGTTCGAGGTGCACATAAACGGCAACAGAATAAAGATTCCCGTCTTGACCCCGGAAATCACTGTATCACAGGAGAGGTTTTCCTCCAGGCTATTACATCTGAAAACGAAAGGAAAAGAAAAGAAATTGAGGAAAAGGAAGAAAAAAGAAGAGAGAAAGCCAGATTAGCTGAAGAAAAAAAGCGCAAAATTGAAGAGAAAAAAGAGAAAAAGAGAAAAGAAAACGAAGAGAAAGAGAAGAAGAAAAGAGAAAGAAAAGAGAAAGCGAAAAAATCAAAGAAACAAAAAGCTACAGTAGTAGACGCCTACCTTGCAGATGTGGCCTCATATTCGTGCACAAAGTGCGGCAAAGCCTACGATAAAGATGGAGATGATGTGTGGGTCGAATGTGATTTCTGTGATGGGTGGTTCCACCTTTATTGCACAGATTTACCTGTCCTTGATGACTTAGGAGACAACGTGGATTATACCTGTGAGATATGTGTTGCAAAAGGATTCCCAGCACACAAACAGAACTATTGACTCTACTGGCTTTTTTTACCTTGATCTAATGCAAGTTTACAGTTTCATGCCTTTGGCTAGGGTCTCCAAAATGTTGTGGCATAAAAGTGTATGCAAGGAAGCCCAGCTTTAAGAAGTTTTGAAACTTTATGCTGTTAGTCACTCTCTACGCTTACACAAAGAGATATGAACCTTTTTTGCGAAGATGTTGGGTCAAAAGTACCCAAAATAAAGATAAGTTAACTTGTGACAAATGCCCAGGACTGGTTGTGACTGCCTCATGTCGTGTTACTTTGCCCATCGTTAAGAGGATGCTTTTCAATGTACATACATGAAGTACTAAACGAATAAACAATCTTACGGTGTTTGAACTGCTGTTTCAATACTTTTTCTTGTCATTATGCTCAGAAAAAGTGGGTGTCCGACATTAGGAATATGCGTCCGACAATAGGAATGGGCGTCCGAAATCCAGGTAAGCTTGTCCGACAACTGGTTTTTAGGATGTATCGCTAAACAAGTAGGATTCGCGAGGAAATAGTCATCTGTAATTAAAAGGATTCACAGAAATTACTTCGACAAATTGTGGAAATTCATACAAGACGAAATTCTGACAGCATTGAATCTGGTTGTTATGCGGTGGCGATTAAAGCGTAAGTGTCCGACAATAGGGTCGAATACCTTCCCTATTTGGGACCCTACTTGGAAAACCAGGTTCCAAAAATTCTAAAATATGTCTTTGCTATATTTTGAAAGTAAAATTTGAGCAGATTTGTGTCAGGATATAATTAATTTATCGCCAGTTGGACACTTGCGTGACTGCTCGTGGAAAGCGCAAATGTTTGTGTGCAGCTCTTATTCAAGCCAGAGAGAAATCTCGAAGTTTTGTAAGGTGCCAACGCGTTGAGAACATTTTCAATCCATTCCTGACTATTTTTAAAACACTTACAACGTTTTCTCAACGGACTGAGTAACGTTACAAATGCGTTGAGAATCATTACAAAGCATTGTAATGGGTAAGGAACCCTGAGGGGTACCCGCAGTATCCAAATCAGGGGGGGATCCGACGCATTTTTCGGGGTTAAATATTTACACCCTCAGTAATTTTTTTGGGTCAAGAGATCTGTCACATATGTTTTAAGGTCTTAAAGACTGCTTGTTTGAATATTGGTAAATTAGTATTTTATTTATTTAAGTCTTGTATACCTTTACCAGCTATTGTTTTTGGGTGTTAATTTCAAGCTCATGTATTTTTTTTTGAGGGGGGGGGGTTTGCAATATGAAGCTCTGTTGGTCCTGTCATGTATACTACAGAGTACCCCCTGGGATGACGAATGTATTAAAAATGTATTGAAATACATTGCAAAAAATTGTTTCGTCAAGCCTGGTTTTCTCAAATAGGGTAACATTTTTTCACGAAATATAATCCAGTGTTGTTTTGTAATTGATAATTCACTTATTCATATAATTTACACACTTAAATTACTTGTTCTTAATTTTAATTTAAACTTTTTTAATTATGTTAGTTATATACTTCCTTAGAGCTATTAGCGCTCATGTACTACTCTTTATCTGAGTTGAAATATATTTATGTAATTGACTGTTGTCTGTTGTTATGTTAGCTACAGCATCCCCTCATTTTCTCGCAAGCCAACCCCAGGCCGAAGTAAGCTTGTTCCTGCGGGACCATCAGGGATGGCTGGTAGCTTTGGAAAAAGACCAGCACCAGGTCTTGCTTTTATCAAGAACAAGAAAAAGAAAACAGCGAGCTTTGTGAAGGACTTCAATTTTTCCTCTGTTGATGATGATGGCCAAATGGTGACGGTGTTCCCAATTTCAATCAATTTGACTGAAGTCTCTGAGAAGTTTGGTCAATTGTCAGTACCAGTTATCTGTAGCGCTGTGGAACAAGAGCTTCGGGATCAAGGAGAGGTGGTAAGACTGGTGGTGGTTGATGCAAGAGGGCAACCCACCCATTCTCAGCTAACAGGGACCATTCGCAGTTGGAAAAGTCGAAAAATGAAGTGTTACCAATCCTCATTTTACTAACAATTTTAAACGAAGCAACATTTAAACTTTCTTTTTCTGAATTTGTGCAAAAAACGACCAAGTAGTTTTCAAAATAAACAAAAAATGCTTAACCCCCCCCCTGTGAAAAAAGAAACTTGTGATTTTCATCGACTCGATATAAAAAAAATTAACTATAGTAGTGTATAGATGTCATTGCAAGTGACTTTTCGTCGTTTTTAATTAACATGCATATGGGGAAAACTAAATTTGCTTTATTTTGTGTACTATGTTGAAACTAGACAAAAATAGCTCTTAAACAATTTTATAAGTTAAACCGTATTTTTATCAGTATGAGATTCCCATCTTTTATGTTTTCTGTTACATTTTCACTTCGGGGAATTAAACGTTTTTACTCAACGATCCATAACTGTTACAAAGGAAACTTTTTAACTTTAAACTTATAAATTGGTACTTTCGGCTGAAAGACAAGCAGAAACGGCCTGAAACTTGGTAACGTAATTTACAAATGCCAGTAACGTAATTTACACTGTCCCTCTATAACTAGATATTAGTATACAATTATATTTCTGTTACATTTATAACATATAAATGATATCTAATCATAAACAGTTCATGATAACAGTATGAAATCACAGTTTTAACAAAACTTATGCTTAGCAATCTTTCCTTCTCAGGAAAGAAAGTTTGAACTACACACTTTTGATTAAGTACTCATTATAACTTGAACAACATAATTAAACTTACTATGTCCTTGCACTTTGCAAAGGATAATAACAGTGTACTCGAGTTTAAACAGTTCTTTGTAACGCGTGATTTCAGTTATTTTTTCTTTGTAACATGATTTAAGTTAATTCATATAGTTGGTAACGTAATTTACATCCACTGATAAGGCAGTATAAGGCACTGATAAGGCACTATAAATGTAATACAAAAAGCAGTTATAAATCAAACAACGCTGCTTTTCAGTTCCTTTTGACTAAAACAGCACAACCAGTGTTTTTAGCTCAATGTTTTTATTTTTAGAGTTTAAAACTTCTGTGCCGTTGCTCGATCAGTTCAATAGTTGCATCTGCAACCTTAAAGGCGCGTCCAGTTTTGCCTACAGGGACTGGAGGCTCAATGATGCAGAGGATGCTGTTTCGCTGAAGCCACAGGACATCCTTTTGGGCAGGCCACTTGAAGCTAGTCCCCGCAGCCTTTCCTTTTCCTTTTGCCATGAAAGAGACCTCCAACTCACCGTCATCCTTGTCAATCTTTAGTATCTGGCCAATGTACCAGTTTTCTTCATATATTGCAGCCACCCAGTCATCGACACTTACAGCAAGTTGGCTGTCAAGGGGACCACTGACTTCATTTAGGATGGTGATTGCTTTCCATCCACAAGTTGAGTCTGCTTGGAATCCTTCGTCACGCAGGCAGTTACTGCAATAGCAAGAAGTGTCTCTGACTAGTACTTTTTCTGCTGAATTTCCAACCACAGAATGAAGTTTCATCGTATTTGGAACCGCCTTCACTTCTTTGTATTTCCCTTCAAGGTATGCTGCTGCTTCGCCATACTCTTCTTTACTGTAAAACCTGTAGGTGACTGAGGAGCTATTTTGACTTGTTGACGTCCACTCGAAGAAGTCATTGGCATCTTGAATCTTTACTTTGCCTGTCTTTACTGCCTCGTCTGCCATTCTCTTCGCGGTTCCTCCCACTCCATCACATGGACCTTTCCCATGACCGGCCTCGAAGTAGTTCCACACAGTCGAAAACCCAAATTCACTTTTGTGATTAGCCGTCACGCCAAAGATGGTCTTGTTCCGGTATCGTGAGGTGGGGCTGTCTGTCCAGTAGTGGATGTGAGTCAGTGGCGCGACCAAACCCTTTAACTCGGACAGGAACTTCTTTAGAATTAGGTAAATCGATGCTGAGTTGTGGGATAACTCGTCAGAAATGTACACAAAGCTTTTGTGCTTTAAGTCGCCATCATCGGTATCTTTAAAGTATGCAACGACGGGATGAAGACTAACCATTACACTGTTCCAGTACGCACTCTGGACTTCATCGCAGGACTGACAGAGGTAATTTTCTGCGAAGTCCATTTGCGCTATAACCTCGCCCCTCGGAAGGTTTTCTTTTAGTCGTCTCAGCTGGGAGTACTGCAGAGTCACTCGATTTGCGTGTCCTCGGAACTTGCTTACTGCATTCTCTACAACGTCGCTAAATTCTGCCTTTGAAACTTCGTATTTGACGACTTTCATGCGCTTCTTTCCATCTTGATCTTCTACCCGTTTCCATTGCTCATACTCTATGGTTGGGCACTGCATACTGGCCAGGATCTCTTTTATTTTATCATCATCGTTTTCGCCAATGAACTTGTCAGGGTTGACAGTGCTTGTTCCTTCTTTGGCTTTAAGAGCACGTAGTAAGAGAGCAAGGTTTTGATGATGCTGGCAAAGACATGTATTACGGGAAGTGAAGGATGCTAGAATGATGTGTTTTGGCCTTAGTCGGCAAAATGTTGCCCGGGACATTCTTTCGTCAGGGTATTCGGCTTTAAACTTGTCAAACAAGTTGTACAGGTAATCGCACAGGATGCGCTTCTGCACCTTAACGCCCGTTTCGTTTCTCTTTGCGTCATTCTTTCCTGGCATCATTCGGCTATTATCATCTCTTTCCAGAAAAGATTTGACCATCTCTTTCTTTTCTTCGTGGAGCTGAAGGAGACGCGTTCTCTTCTTCATGGCACAGGACTTACTTGTAGACTGCAGTAAACTGTTCCTCGCTAGCCTGGTCTCCTTGTTCATTCTTCTTACCAGCCTGTACCTCTTCACAATACTACCCGAAACGATATTTCGAATTACTTGCTTGCTTTGATTGGTTTGATTCACTCTGGCTGATTCACGAATCTCATCTATCAAGACGTTGCTAAAGAGAAGCCTTTTCTTCAAAGAAGGGTGTACTTGTTTTGGGCGCAGGCCTGCTTCTTTTATCTGTTTACGGGTCCTGGTCCTTGGCGTGCCCTCGTTGCATTCTGTGTGTGCGCCACTACTTTGATCAATGAGCCGTTGATTCCTTTTTCGCACTCGTGTATTTGACTTCTCTAAATTTCTTATTTTCTTCTGTAATGATGAAATTTCCTTTTTAGCCTTTTTTAATGCGCGCGACCTTTTCAGCCTTTTCGTCGGTTTGCCGAAATCGAGACTAATTACTAATCTTCTTTTTTCTTTCCTACTTTTCAAGACTTCGGTTGATGACTGTACGCCATGTGAGGGTGACTCGTCACTTGACATTCTTTGCTTTGCTTTTCTGTGTTTGGCAACGCTTTGTCTAATCGCTTCCCGTCTTTCTTGTAACTGGGTTTTTGAAAGATCATCTGTGCTTCGATAGTATTTTTGCACGCGTTTGACTTCTTTTCGCAAGTAACGACTACCTTCTTTAGCTTTTTTTCTCTCTCTGTATGCTTTCTGGATTTCTGCTCTTGTCTTTGCCATGGCTGTAAACAAATAATTGACCATTCTACCGTAAGGTTTAAACCCAGTTTTGTGGTAGGAAACGCTTTTGAATACCTACTTTAAAAAACACCCTTCTGCTTAACTGTTTGTAAATACCCGTCTGGGCTTGAAACTCGTAAAAGGAAACTAAGAGGCTTAAAAAAGCAAGAAATCGATTTCAGAGACTATATTCTTTATAAGAGATTGTATATTTATGATAAACAAAACAATCCGGCAGCCTAGAAGGCGTTTTTCTTATCCCAATCGTGAACATAATTTGTTGTAAATTACGTTACCGATCAGACCAAGAACAATAGACGAACAATGCATTCGAATAAACCATCGCCTAAGTATTTTTTCTCCGTGTTCCTCAATTACAGCTCACTCAGTAGAAGAAAAATATAATTAACATGAATTTACCTCAAAGTATACACATTTGTTCATTCAGTCATTCACAGACGTTTTGCTTGACAGTGACTCCCGGTTGACACGACTGAGCACGTTGGAAAGGGTTTGCTCGCATCATTTTTATGCAAATTTACTCTGACCTTTGGAATCACGCTATTTACTTCACGAAATTCCTTTGTCACGCGACAACCCCGGCTTTGGTAAATTACGTTACGGTAACGTAATTTACATCTTCTTCTGTATCATTTCTTGCGATTGTATGATGACAGTGACATTAAAACTGCTATATGATTTCTTAAGTTCCTAGTGGGCAAATATCTTTTGAACACCAGTGACCGGTCTGCTGTATCCCGAAGGAAAATGATGGGAATAAATATCAGTAACGTAATTTACGTGCACTTTGCTACTGAAGTGTTTTATTTCTTTGTTTTCTCGAGGCGTTTGCACAGTCCATTGATTTATTTGCTTAAATTCAAATGCAAGGGCAAAATGAATATTAAATCGTTTTAAACATATCAGAATAAAGAATTAGTCAGTTAGTAATTTCCCCTGCAAGAATGGTAACGTAATCTACTTGAAAACATGGGACAACATCTTTTGATAATATCCACGGAAGGCAAAAGCTTACAAGAGCTTACAGTTCTTACATTTATAAACTTCTATGTAATGTGTACAGAATGGGCATATTTTTTCTGGAAAGTCCATTGCGTTTACTGGCTTAACGATGATATGAAAATACGTTTTGTGCCTTGTGACAGCCTATTTTCAGCAACTTGGGATAACAAAAATACTCACAAAAGACTAACCGGTAAAGCTTATTCAATGAAATTTTCCAGGGTATTTCCTTTGATGTATAAGAGCACAAAAAAATACATTTCGGTGATATGAAACGTAAGATATAAAAAATAAAAGGAAGCTCAAAGCGTGTGACATCAATGGTCCCTGTTAGCTGAGAATGGGTGAACCTATTATGGATTCCTCCGAGACGAGAAGTAAGTTCTTTAGTAACCATTTTTCAATGGCGCCCTTACAGTGGTAATGGAGTTATCTTGTGTTAGACTGAAAGTAGTTACAGTGTTGTTATTGCCAGTAAACCTGTGTATTATATGAAGTAAAATGAAGTTATTTCCACCAATGACCCGCCTTTTTTAGCGTGGAAACAAGCTAATTTTAAACTAATAAAACTGTATTTTCATTGTCAGTTGTATTGTTAAGGCGGGTGTACGCCTGAGTGTATTTTTTGCTGCTGTTAATCATGGATTTAACAGGAATATCTCGTTCACCTTTTAAGCAATCCAAAAACTCTATGCTTATTACATAATTCTATGTTTTGTGGTGTTTTGTTAATTATTGGGTGATTCTTGGGTTTATTTAGGAGGAGATAGTTTTCTTAAAGGATTGATAAAATTAGGAGAAATAAGAAATTTTTAAGATTTAATTAAGAATTAGTGAATGGACACCCAAACAGTCCCCTGCCAACAGAGAGTGCTCTTGTAGGCAGTTCAATTTCAGGTGTACCCCCTTCTGAAGCAAAATAAGGAAAAGCTATCAGTGTTTGAGGCAATGATGTGCCCTTGTTTTCTTGCTCCCCTCCTACGACTCTCTATTGACTGGGAAAAAAATGCCAAAACAGTTTAAACGTTATTGCTCCTGGCAGTAATTTTTGTTGTAGCCCTCTCATCAAGGTCTGCTAGTACTGGTCTCTAGTTCTCAAACAAGCATGTATCATCTATATTTATGTAGGAGTTCTTCACTGCTATGGGTGTGCCATTCCATACCACTGAAAATGTGCATTGGATTGGCTCCTTGCCATAACCTTGGAATTGCTGCTTATCTGTCAATGACTATTTTAATTTTGGTTAAAAGAAAAGACACCCTCTGAATTGCTTTTTTTTTTTTACTACATTCACAGAAGAACAATTTTGGACATCCCAGCGAACTTTTCGGGTAATGTCACAACATACATTCAAAAAGTGGAAACCAGGAGTATGGCATGCTGTTAACACTGGTCTTTTCACTCTTGACGAGGAGGAGGAGGAAAATGGAGCAAGGCAGGATATCTATCAGTCAACAGTTCTTGGGGAACAACACCACCATTCCTTGTCAGAATACTCTGTAAGTTTTTGCAATATGTCATCCATATAGGTGTAGCATTACAATATTATGAAATAGTCATTAATAAAACAATATTATAATTCAAACATGCTTGCTTTCAGGATTTCTTTAGGTGACAATACCACATCCGCCAACTAGTGAATAAAGAGTGCCTAAAAAGTCATCTTTTGGAGTGGTTACACATGATATCAAATTGGAGCCAAACAAATTTTCAAAGCTTCAATGCAAAAAAGCAAAACACAAAACTAATTTTCTTAGATACATTTGTTTATTCTTTTTACCTCCATAGGCTCAAACAGGAGACATGTCTGAGATAAAGAATATGTTTCTCGAAATAAAAGATAACATGGAATCGAACAAGGAGGTGAAAAAGCTGAAACAGGTGTTTACCTGTGTCATCTGTAAAGAAACCTGTGCTGCAGTAATGTATTTTTGTGTGACTGGCTGTGGCATGCTAATAGGCTGTTTTTTATGTGCTTCCAAAGTTGAGGATTGCCCTCTGTGCAGGGTTAGCCTGCCTGATCTCCAGCTGAGGAAGCCAATGAAAGTCAGTGGCCTAGCTGGAATCTTAGGAATTCCTGATGTTTCTGCTGCTTCTGCTTTAAGGGAAGCAAATATTGATGGGCATGATGAGGAAGATGCAGACAATGACATTGTTTAAGTTCTGTCCATTTGTTACCAATAGCTAAATAGTTTATATTTGTTAATATTACATATATTTTCTATCACAGTGTCACAGTGCAAATTGTAGTAAAATATAGTCCATGTTCAATTATTAAGGACAACAGAAATCCAGTTAAGGAGTAGCCTCAGTTTGGGCAAGAAATTGTGTTATTTCAATAAAACTTTTAATAGCATTAACAAATGTTTCAGTCCTGTCATGAGCGACATCACCAAATATGCTTGCAAAAGAGGAGTTTTGAGCAAAAAAGATATGCTCCCTTGACTCTTGAAGGTGATCAAAGCATGCTATTGGATCATAACCGACACTGGGGTCAGTATTAAGCCTTCCGCCTTGTTCCTCATACATTCGCACAGCCTCTGAAGTTGTAGGAATCAAATGTGGTTCCAATTGCGCAGCCTGGTTTGTCTCTCTCATCTTCTCAATGGGTATACATCCTTTTGGCCCTGTTAATGAGAAATAACAATTTTTGTAGAAGCTAGCACCTACATACAGAATTTACTAATGAGTAATATTCCGGGGGGGGGAGGCACTCCCCTAAAAAAAAGATGGGGATGCTAGTCGTACCTTTTAGGGATTAAAATTTGTGAATTGGTACCGCTTAGGGTGCTGAAACCTAAAATGACCCCTGTTAGGGTTGTCACAGTACCCTTTAGGGGTCTTTAAGGTCATCAATCTGATAAATAATGAAAGCTGTAACCCTATCTGTTCGGCACAAAAAACTTTTACTTCTCAAATTGTTGCTTGAAAATGGTCATATCATTGGCAACTAAATTTTTATTTCAGAATTGGTACCTGTAAGGGGTGTAAATGAATTCAAAGCCACGCCCACAAAATGAGATTCTGGTACCTTTAAGGGGTGTTTTTGAAAATTTCCGACGAACACCCCCATCATTTTCATATGGGAGTACCTCCCCCCTGGGGGTAATATTATTACATCATTGCCGGAATGTAACCTTCATGGAATGAATGCAACATGTAGGTAATCATTGACTGCCCTATTATTATCAACCATATCACTTCAGTTCAAATGTGAAAAGTAATACAGTTTAAAACACATGAAACTTTTGTCAAATACTTCTGTAGATAACACTGCTGTATTGCTATGGTTACTACTACTTGTGGTTTCAATGAAACTCAAGTACATGACTTTCTAATATGGAATGCCATCACCCACCTGGAATTCGGTGATGATTCCAAGAGTTTACAAAGTTTTCAGATCCCACTTTGCTGACATTTATGGTAAGCCAGGATACAGCAAAACTAACCATAGGATCTTCCATATCAAAAATCTCTTGCTCTTTTATAAAGCAGAGTGCCTTTTTAAGGGGATAATTTACTCTGGAGTTTTCCTCTGGCCAAATTCTCTCAGCCCTGTAATTCTTGGTGGATGTTGTTTGCCTCCAAGGGGCTCTGCTGTTATCATAGCGTCTATTTTTGAGTAGCTCCTGTACAAAGATGCAGAGGCAAAATTCTGTTCCATGATCAACACGTAGCTGATCAAATAACCCAAACTGAAGAAGAAGAGGCCTGTATTGAATAAAAACGAAAGCAAGCCACAAAAGAGAATTATTAAGAGGAACAATATTAAAACCATGTGAGAAACAACATCAATCCTAGTTGAGTTATAAAAGGAGCACTTACCTAAATAAGTATTGGTAAATAAGAACAGGGTTCTTTTTGGGTATTGTTATAAATCCAAGAACCATTCGACTGCAGCCATCCACAGCATGAACATGGGTTACTCCAAACTCTTGCGCCAACTTCTCATTTTGGTCCATGTGCAATTTATAGCCAAAATATGGTGCATAGTATGGAACTGGATTTGTTTTGTCCAGTAAGTCGTGTGCCCTTTCGTTGTGGGCGCTGGGGGCAACTTTTTTTAACATACTTGATATTCGCCGCTGACTGATTTGATGATTGCCTGAATCTTGTTGCAACTGATACCGAAGAGTACCCTGCATCATACGTCGTCCATATGTATGCCCATACTGTGAAAAAAAAAAGAAAAGAAAATGCTAAGGGTTTGCGGGAACGAGGGGAAAGGAAACAGGGAGGGGATAAGGGATAACATCGTTAACGTACAGGAAAGTAGTATGACCAATTCTTTACAGAAATCACTTCATGTCCGTGGTAATAATTTTTTGTCTCGTTGGGTAAAAACACAGTAAACTGAAAAGGCACGTTTATATGGATACCTGTTCGACGTTTCTTACTACCATTTCCTCTAGACATTCCTCTGAAACCCAGCGTAAGGCTGAGACATTAATGTCTCTCTCTTTGCAGTATCTTCTGATACTTCTTGAACTAAGTCCCCGGATCTCTATCAACCAAGACAATAGAAGTGACATAAACCAGTGCATAAACATAAGTTTAACTCGTAGATAAAGACCTCAATATACTACAGCTAAAAACACTAGCTAAACGCGCACAACTTACCAGGATAAAGTTCTTCAAGTGTTTCACTTATGGCCTTGTACGAAAACTTCCTTTTGAGAAGGTCTATTATGAATTCCTCTCTAACGATTTCCTCTAAATTCATTTTAGGACGATTTTCTTTTCAAAAATGGCCGCCCTCATTATGATCACGTGACCTCAGGCTCAGTCTCCTCTCCAGTTACCTCGTTCCCAACCAACAGTTGACCGAGGTTGACCTCGTTCCCACTGGGGCACAGCAGATCGTGGGATCGAGCTTAGGATCGAGCCCCATCGCGCTTATCATGGGATCGAGGCAATACAATTGCAAAATACAAAATAGAGATGAGAGAAACCAGAAGACAAATAGTCATAATAGATTACAGAAACTGTATTAAACCACCTAGTACAAAGAATGAATATTAAACAGTGGATCTTTACCGAGACAAGAGTAGGATCAGAAGACGAAGGAATAACAATACCAATTAGACGAGCTCAAGAAGGAAATACACGGACGACAATCAAAGTTCAAACTACCTTGAATCCGAGATAAAATAAAATAAAAAGAAAAAGAAATACGAAACTCTGAATCTTGGAAATGAATTAAGATATCAGAATACATCAAAATCGACGGAAACTATCCTTGAATGTACAAATATCGAGGTAATATCGCAACAAGCATAATAGCAAAATCCGGGAATCAAACATGGAATCGAGGCTAGAAAATTACAGAATGCAAAAGACCGAATACCGAAAGCAAACCTGGAACGGAGAAGAATTGAATAATTGCAAAATACAGAAAGGAATTATACCGAAGGAAATCATAGAATAAAGGAAAGCTAAATGCTGAATTTAGCTCAGGAAATAATCTTGAAAAGAAGAAATGAACGTAAAAATTGAAAATAGAATTTAAAAACTTTTCACAAAATTTTGAAATGGTAACAGTAAAATTAAAATGGCCACGTGGTACACTGATCTGCGCCCTCAAACTATTTTCAAAAACCTTTTCTGGCGCCTGTTCTATTTGACCAGATTTATGTGCTGGAATATAATGTCATATCAAACTCATGGGGTACAAATAGTGACCACGCCTACTTCAACGCCCCACTCAAATCGAGTGTAATTTTCGAATATTTTAACATCGTGCTGATTCTCTACGGAAAAAGTACTCAATGTACCTCTGAAATATTAAACTATAATATTTTGGCTTTCTATTTCGCTAATTTTCTAACTAGAATGTAAAGTTTTTCCCTCGTCATTTTTACCTTTTCTCCAAGCGGTTGCGTGAAATTAACAAGGCGTCTTTGATCAAAACACGACCGAGCAAAGGGTCTCGGGCGTTATCTCTTTTACGCAGGCGCAAATTAAGGTGGCTCTATATAGTTTTTTGGCGCGCGAAGCATGGGTACGAATGGCGCGAGCGCGCGAGTATTTAAAGCAAAGAAAAAACAAAACAAACATGGCGGCGAGACTTTTATCGCAAGTCGCGTTTCACTTACCGCTATCCTTTTTGTCCTGAACAAGTGTTCATCAAAAAACGCCTGGAAATATGTTTAAAAATACACTTCTTTCGTCTTCTCCTGACGTGGTTAAACTGAGAAGCCAATTCGCAGCATTTATCGCCCCAACATCAGAGAGAGAAGAAGGTCGTGATCGTACGCGAAGGAAGTCGCAGAGTGGTCGCGGTGTACTTTTTATGGTCGGAGGTTTCGCTTTGAGTTCCCCGGGCGATGAAACACTGAAAACAGCTGGAGAGTCTGCAAAGGCCCAACTGACACCGGAAACACAACCACCATTGCGTGACGAGAACGGTCGGTTCTCACGAAAGAAACCCACTCGAAGTAAAAACATGGACAGGACTCGTGGGATACAGGAGTGGAGGGCAAAGAGGAAATTAGAGTTTCAAGGAATGGTCGAAGATTGGTCCCCACCGAAGAAAAGAGAGACCCGTTTAAGTCAGGTGTGGTTTAAATCTTGTTTTTCGCAATTCCCTAACAGTTTTAAGACCGGGCTTTATCAAGACTTTCTTTACTCTGAAACAGTTACCAATTTGAACTTTTGTATTATACCACAGCGGTCGTTCATAGCAAATTATCTCGTCAACATGATTATACCTGAGCATTTTGACATTTCATTTTAAAATTCCAACAAATTTTTTGTCGCAGTTTCAACCTAATAATTACCATTAAAACGTACAAGTTTTGAATTTTTATCAGAAACCAATAAAGAAGGAAAATTGCATTCCACATGGGAGTAGAATTGTGGACTTGGATGTTTTGAGAAGTTCAATGAAATGTTGTCAGCACTGTAAAGCAGGTGAGAAGAAACATTTTTCTGCCCAATGAAAATCAACACTAAAGAAAAGTCAAAAATAAATTCTCAGTTTTATGGCAAGTACACACAGCTTTATGGCTATAAAATTAACAGATTTCCAAAAAACAGTCATGAGGGTGATTATACATGTATATCTTCAATACATTACAAAACGTCTAATATGGGTCCACATGTAATCAGCCATAAAAAAATCTCCGGTTGGTCCTTAAATTTTTGGGCACGTTCTGGAACCCTTACTCTCATAATTACCCCATAACAAGCATCACACAACTGTTTGTCTTTTGTTAGTAACAAAAATGTTCTTGGTAAATTTGGAACAAACAAACAATTGTAAATTTTCCACAGATCACAAATTCCACTCAGTGCATTTTGAAATGTTATCAGTTTTGCAGAAAAGAAGTGTGGGTTAGCCTCAGTGTTCTCAGTTACCCGTGCAGTGTGTGGTAAAGAGAATGTTGTCAAGACCTCCAGTGAACACAGGAGCGGTCAAAGAGGTCCACTCACTCAGGATGTTAATTCAAGAGCTGTTCTTGGGTGTCTACATACAGGAATCGGTGAAACTCACCTAAATAATTTACTGTGTACATTAAATATTCCCTCTATGAATCCAGTAACTTTCAAGAGTAGAGAAAATGAGATTGGGCATGCAGTAGAGCAAGTAACAAAAAAAAGTTGCAAAACTGCAATGTCAGAAGAAAGAAATGCTGCCATCAAAAAGGGTGTAAAAGAAGATGACCAACGCTGCATCAATATCCCCTGCTCATATGACATGGGTTGGCAAAAACGGGGAAAGGGGCATAACTCGTCAACCGGTCATGCTGCAGTCATGGGTTTAACTTATGGGAAGGTTATGGATTATACTACGAGAACAAAATCCTGCAGGGTTTGCACAAATGCTAAAAAAACTGGAAAACAAGCCAAGCAACACAATTGTCGACTCAATCATACCGCATCATCAAAAGCAATGGAGCCTATGGCAGCAGTCCATTTATTTACTGAAAGCCTAAATTCTAATGTCAAACTCTCTGTTTACGTTGGGGATGAAGACTCCACAACAGCTGCACATATAAGTGTAGAAAAGTGGACAGACATTGTGCATGCCAAAAGATCCCTTACTACAAGGCTATATAACCTAAGCCACCGTGGGAAATTTGTAAATTTATCAACTCTCTCACAGAAAGTTATCAACTACTTGGTCAAATGTTTTTCTTATAGCGTGTCTCAAAATAAGGGAAATCCACCAGCCCTCCAAAAATCCTTAAAAATCATTCTACCACATTCGTTTGGAGACCACAAAAATTGTAATGAATCATGGTGTGGTGCCAAGAAAGACCCTATTAACTATAAACACTCTGACTTACCCTATGGCAAAGATCTCTATGGTGATGGCTTAAGGAAAGCTTTGGAGAGAAGTTTTGATGAGTATTGTGAGGAGCTGAAAAACTTTGAGACATGCATTCCTGAATTAACGATCAGACCATTAGCGGAGAAATTTCCCTATGAAAGAAACACTGTTTACAATTTCATCATTTACGATATTGAAACCAACACGTCTGGAAAAACCGCAGAAATATGCCAACTTTCAGCAGTTGATCAATCAGGTTTGCACTGTTTCAACGACTATGTATTGCCTTTGAGGGGTGTAGATATTCATGCTACAAGGGTAAATGGTTTAAGTGTCCGAACAGTCAGAGGCGTCAGGACCCTGTTCAAAGATAATCAACCACTCGAAACTGTCTCACTTGGAAAGACACTGGAAAATTTCCTGATCTACTTAGAGAAAACTGTTCGGCGTGTGAAAAGCGATGACAATATTCAAACTGTTTTAATCGGGCACAACTCGCAGGTTTTCGATAATCCAACTCTTCTTCGTCAAGGTGGACATCAACTTTGTGAAAAACTTTCATGTCTTAACGTTTTCTTTTCTGACACTCTCCCTGTGATGAAGAACTTGGTCAAACGTAAACATCCCTATCTGGTCTTATGCAGGAGTCAATGTAATCCCCCACCCCGGGACAAGGTGGGGATTAGTCGGGAAAAGAAGGGGATTTGACAGAAATCGCATCCCCGAGGGGGTGGGAGATTGGGAAATATTTGTACAGTCAACTCTCCGCAAACAGACACTCTCGTAAGCGGACAGCTCTACTTACGGACGGCTTTTTAAATCCCCATTTTTACCTCTCAGTCAAACTTTCTATTTACACATTCCCGTAAACGGACACTCTCTCGTATGCGGACGCGGACACTTTTGAAAATGAAAATTGGATTTTTCTTTTGTTTACGCTCTCTCATAAGCAGACACACCATGTACGTAATTGACTCTTTGCAATGAAATTTGTCTTTTCAATAAATCAACAAAAATATGACCTTTAACAGAGCAACAGAACAGCGGGGATCGCTTTTTACAAATTTCAGTTTGTCCGCGGCAAAGCAAGCTGTCCGTTCGTTTGACATTAACAAGAGTCCGACGAAACATTTGTAGTGTCACGTTAATTATGGCCTAGCCTGTTCACGGACGTTTTTTTTTTCGTAAGATATTGGCGCTCGCCAATATCTTAGGAAAGAAATAAATGTCTGTGAAGGGGCTAGTTATGGCCACGTTCGTCATGGTCTACTTTACTTCTTGTTTCTGTTTTCAATCACTGATTGTACCAAACACTGTATCCCAGATAATCAAGCTTGGACTTGAGCCACGGTAAAGATGTTTCAACATCACCATAAAAAACGTATTTACAAGGAATTTCCATGCCGTACCCAGCTCCTCTGTTGACAGGATTACCCGTTATGATGGCTTTCCCTTTGTTTGTTCCGCGCTTTAAAAACTTGGTGACAAATTCAGCCATCCTCAAAGGAATGTGACCAAGTATCTCATCGAATCCAGACACTGTGTTAGCGTGTTCCTTGGCTGTGGTTTCAAGACTGCAATCTTCTAAATTAGGCCTTACTAAAGCAACCGCATTCACGTCCTTGATGTTCTTTGGCTCGCGTTTAAGGGCCCTTTCCTCATTTAGTTGTGGATCTCAGCCAGCCGCATCTTTGTATACATGATAACCGCGAATGTAGGACTCAACCATTTCGTACGATTCTGTCATCCTGTCATCCAGTCCTTTCGCTAGATGGGGCACTCCTCGGGGATTGGTTACCCACGACTCGTGTTGGGATCCCTGACCTAGCGAAAAGAGCGGAAAAGGGTATCATCGGGGTGCCACCCCGACTCATTGTCGCCGGAACTATTTACAAATGAAACGCACGGAACTATTTACAATATTTACAACTCGCAAAGTAGCTCGGCCATCTCCACGTCGTGCTCGTCCAAATCGTGCTTGTAGCCGTACGGGTAGGACGTGAAGGTTTCAAAGTCGACCACCCTCTTATCGAAGACTAGACCGTACTGTTTGGTTCGTGGGGATACTTTCAGGCGTTTCGGGGCAGGATCCCGTGTGAAAAAGTGCGGGTTGGTGACCTCCACGTCTCTGCGAACTCCTTGGGGATCTGTGAGTTCCTCCAGCAGGTTCCGCTTGAGTATCTCGTAGTTGAGTTGCGCGGAACCACGTACGGATTTCAGGGAGAACCCTCGCACCTTGCAACAGACTTGACCCTGGTCGGACACGAAGCCGTAGTTTTTGGGACCACCCGACACGAACTCTGTGATGTAGTCGTCGGGTCGTCTGTGATCTTCGAGTTCGTCGGTCATGTCTCCCAGGTAGTCGCCCAAGGGGATGTCTACAAGACCCGGTTTCCACTTGTACACCACAGAGTCCGTGTCGAAGTAGATGACTTGGGTGGTGAGTTTCTCTAGGTAGGAATAGAGTTTTAAACGCGCCCAGCAGGTGGTGAAGGCGGCTACGAAGACGTTTGTCTTCCCGTTGTCGACCTGGTTTGAAGCCATGTTGGTGTACAGTACTTCCAACACTTTGTCGTTGCAGATGCTGATCTGGCGGATGTTCCACAGCGGGTTGGAGACGGCTTCGAAGAGTGCGGCAGGTGTGGAGATGGCAACGGTGGTGGGTTTGTCTAGGTTTTCTCCGAATTTGCCCCAGAACGAGTTCAGCATGAGTTTGGCGGTGGCTTTTCGGCCGGGGTTGGACGAAGTGGTAGTCGTTGGCGACCTTGTCGGCGTACCACGTCTCGAACGCAGCTTTGACTTTCGCAGACATGCCTTCTTGGTCATAGGTGTCTGCGGGTGGCATCGGTCCTTCGTAATCTTGATGGTCGGCGGTGTTGAAGAGATGCGGGAAGAAACCCTTACACTGTTCGGTGATGCCGAAGGTGTCGGGAAAGGCTGACAGCGGGAACGGCAGGAAGCAGAGGGAGTCCACGAACTTGATGTCACCCGTGGAGAGGGAGAGCACTTTGGTCCCGATGTTGATCTGGTTTTCCACGGTACGATGGGTGTCGTACAAGTACTTCAACACGAACATGCCATCGTACCCTTTGAAATTATGGAAGACGCAGATGACTTTGCGCGTGTCTCCGTATTCGTCAATCGTCAACCCGTCCAGGTATTCCATCAAGTCCACGGTGCATGATGGACCGTAGAAGGAGAGGGTGTCTTCCTCGTCTTCCGGCTCTACACACACGAGGATGGGTGTCTGAACACCGTCGGTGTCGGTGACGGCTTCGTAGTCCGCGTACACGAAGAGGGGTTTCGGTTTTTCCACCCACGCTTGACCGTCCTCGTCCATCTCCACGATGGCGCGCGTACCCACTTCAACCAGAGGTACCTTCATCAATTTGGGCTCGTCCTCCTCAGGGTCCAAGGGTTGGATGTAGCATTTGTGGGAGGCCAGCTCCACCTTTTTTTCGCAGAAACGGCACTTGTCCCACCCGCACTTGTGTTTGTATCGCTTTCTGCTTTTCTTTTCTTTGGAGGCAGCGTCGTAGGTCTTGCAACAGGAAAGACACTTTTTCTTGGTTGCGCACAAGGAACGGCACGTCTTGGTTTCTTTCAGATGAGAAGAGAAGCAGCTCTGTCCAAAGAAACGACGATGGCATAGGTGGCAGGCAAGAGAGGGTTGTGGGAACGTACCGGGTGGAAAATCAGCTTTGGCCGAGGTAAAGTCCGGGCACTTGGTCTTCTCGCACGAATGGCACCATTTGCCTTTGCAGGGATGATGGTCGATGTCATCGTGATCGTAGCCTCGATCGCAGTCGTGGCAGTAATACGACTTTGACAGGAACCCGCTTAAAGAGTTGCACCCGTGGTAGTGCGCGTCGACCTTGAGGAGGAGAATCTGTTTGGGGGCAGACGGTCCCGCAAAGACAATGCAGTGGGGTTTGTCCACGGACATGACCTTGATCTGGTATCGGGGAAGAACCGCTTGAAACTTTTGGAGTTCGGCAATACCGCAAGGGCCTTCGGGTACCGGCCAGTCGGTGTAAGTCTTTAGCCAGACAGGTTTGGATGGGATGGCCTTTTCTCAAGTTCTCGTAGTTTGAACTACGAGGCCCCTCGTCTGCGCGGGCACGCATGGTGACGATGGCTCTGGCACAACACAACTCGTCTTCGTTTTTGACCACGACGACAGACTGTTTTCGCGCCAACAATTTTTCCACCGCCTCGCGCCCGGGACGGTACTTTTTACCATGACCACTGCCTCTACCAGGGGTACGGATGAAGGTGGTCTCCACGGTGAAAGAGTCATCTGCTTCAAACTGTTGGTTGGAGTTGAGTTTGGCCGAGAGGGAATGGAGATACATGTCCAATCAATCAC
Source organism: Blastomussa wellsi (assembly GCA_947652115.1). Classification (NCBI taxonomy): domain Eukaryota; kingdom Metazoa; phylum Cnidaria; class Anthozoa; order Scleractinia; family Plerogyridae; genus Blastomussa; species Blastomussa wellsi. The sequence goes on along the minus strand of OX393566.1, from coordinate 18,732,658 downwards.
TGCCATCCTCGAACTCCTCCACGGTGAAAGATGTGGACTGGAACGCGTGCGTGAAAGCGTTTGACTGCAGTGTGAAGTGCAGGGTGGAATGGGGCTGCAAGGTGGAGTCCGAGGCGATCTGGTGACGAATGGTTCGTCGTAGGGCTTCGGTCACTTCTCGGCCCAAGTCGTCGCGAGGCGTCGGGTCCCTGTTTTGGCAGAGCGTAGCCTGGAACCGTTGGCGGTCGAGGACTTGGCGCCAGTTCCTGTGCGGTCCCACGGGACGTAGCTGAAAATCCAGCAATGGCGGACCGCCACCCACTTGTTGTTGTTCATTGTTCAACATGGCGGCGAGGGAAGGATCGTGAACCCATTCGTCGTCGTTGTCAGATAAAGATCTTTTTCTTTCGTTCCTAAAGGAACGGGCCGAAGCCAAAGGAGGGTCGTTCCTAAAGGAACGGGCCGAAGCCAAAGGATTGTCGTTCCTAAAGGAACGGGCCGAAGCCGGAACAGAACTAGAACGCGAAGGTCGCCCAACCTTTTGACGGGAAGGACTCAATGATCTGGAACGTGGTCTGGAGGACATCGCGAGATCTGAGGTTTTTTGAATTACGCGCCCTTCGTTCGCGCCTCTTATACTTTTCGAACGGATCGAAAGGCACCAATCACAACGAGGATCGAAAGGCGCCAATCGGTGCCTGTCTCCATTGATTGACTACAAATACCCCCTACCCCCCCACCCCCCCACCCCTCATTCCATGTCTAACCTTGTCTGACCTTGTCACCGATTGGTGCATTTCGATCCGACCAAAAAGTATAAAAGGCGTGAACGTGGGCAAATTCAAACTTGTCCGCTCGTCGAGTCGATCGTAGTCTGTGTGTATTTCTGCCTTGAAATGGAAAATCAAAAGACCTCCGGTAAAGAAATAAGGGGAAAGAGAAGCAACTTAACAGCAGTGCAGAGGAAAGCGTTGTTTTTTCGGTACTATTTATTCATTCTCCCTAACGAGCTGTTAGAAATGATCCGACGATACGTCGTAAGTTTTTATCGTTGTTGTTGTTGTTGTCGTCGTTTACCGTTTTGGTTTGTTTTTAATCCTCGTGTTTTGTTGTTGTTACAGTATGCTCAAAAGATCAGAGAGAAGAACGAGATTGGATGGCAGAAGATCAATGCGATGGTTAATTACCTGAATCCGGAACCCAAGAGGGATTCGCTTGCAACGTACGTTTGTAAATTTCATACTCATGTATCAGATCATGCATTTGAACTATTAGGACACCACGTATGCACAAATTGACTTTTTTTTTCTCCCCCCCACGTGGGATACACTCTCAGGTTCTGTAGACAAGTGCAAAAAGCCTTCAACTTTGAAGTGCGTGTCGTGCCTGACGAGTGCGACACCTTTGAAAAGTTTAAAGTATGGTTTTCGACACCAGACGCTTCTACACCAACAACACCAAAGTCGAAGGACTCGTGAACGATCCGGACCTTTACGCCCAAATGGCCACCTTCTCCACACTGGACGACGTGAAACCGGACGACCACACGACCGCCTTCTTGTTCGACATTTGTCACATCCCGTTCAGCGAGTACGAACTGACCGAGGAACGCTTACATCTCCAGAACCAGACTGGTTCGACAAACATTGGGCGTTCGTCAAAGGGATGTACGACGTGTACTTGTTCCAGCACAGGTGGTTCGAGTATCATCACGCGCAAAACAAATTCGTGATCTGCGACAAGCCTGATTTGGAAGGTGACGCCGCCATCGTCACCGGCGACGAGGTCGCTCTGTCGTTCTCTGCCGTGCACGCCCTGGAATCTCTGTTCGGTTGTTTGACGACGGCACGCGATCTGATCGAGGACGATATAGTGAACCCCTTCGATCTGAAGGTGGAGGACACCTACGATTACAAACGACTGTGCAACAGACTTGTCCAACTGTTGTACGCGGAAAGAGAGACGAGCGAATTCTGGTTCGCCAAGACCAGGACCCTGGTGCGCGACTACGGATGCGACATTTGCAGAGAAGAATGGGACGCTTTAGAAGCCAGTGACATGAACTTGTACGATAAGGAATTAAGAGAATTTAGATCGTCTTGTAACGACGTAGGGTGTTGCTACGTCAAGGGTGCCTTTTTTTGTGAATAAAAGTTCATTGTTTACCCTGTTGTCTTCATTCGAGTCATGAATAGCGAAGCGTACTGGTGTTGGGTGAAAGACGTGTGTCTACGTGTCTATCTCAAATACGGACAAGGGATCACGGTTCCCTTAGATCCCGTCCACGATCCCTTGCATGTTTTCGACGAGGCCGACGTACAAAACAAACCCTTTCGTTTCTCCATCTACATAATGTGGTTGAGGTACCAACCCCACGCATTCGATTGGTTCAATTGTCTGTTGACGCAACGCGACGACCTGGTACGGGATTGCACGGTACGACTGACCTCCATTCTGGCGACATGAAACGAGCATTGCAGAACTACGTCGATCCTTCCAAACCGGGTAGTTTGGGAGGCGTGCATCGGTTTGCCAGAGCCCACCGACTCGACCCGACTAAAGTCAAGAAACTCTTGGAAACGGAACTCGCGTACACGTTACACAAACCCAGAAGGAGACGTTACCCCACCTTACCCGTGTTGGTGTTCGGCATGGACGAGCAATGGGTGGCCGACCTGATCGAGGTGCAAAACATCGCGAGAGAAAACAAAGGGTACAGGTACCTGCTGACGGTCGTGGACGCTCTTTCCAAGTACGCGTGGGTGGAACCGGTCAAAAACAAGACGGGGAAAGCCGTGACGGAAGCCTTCGCCAAGATCTTGAAGTGAGCCAAAGGTAGAAAACCGATCAATTTACAGACGGACGACGGTAAAGAATTTTACAACAAGACCTTTGCAGAGTTCGCGAAACGTCGAGGTATCCATCACTTTTCCACGGCCGGAGACACCAAAGCCAGCATCGTCGAGAGGTTCAACCGCACCCTGAAGGAACGCATGTACAGGTACTTCACTGCCGCAAACACGACGAATTACACCAAAGTGCTGCCCGCCTTGGTGAAAGGGTACAACGTCTCGTTTCACCGAAGCATCGGCATGGCACCCGCCAAAGTGAACTCGGCCAACCAAGAAGCCGTGTGGAACGTGTTGTACGTTAAGAGCTCGAAAGGGAAGAAAAAAAGAAGACGTCGCGGCAGCGAATTCAAAGTGGGCGACAAGGTACGTCTCAACACTAAATTTCGTCCTTTTCAGAAAGGTTACTTGCCCGGATGGACGAAGGAAGTGTTCGTGGTACGCCGAGTGAAGCCGGGAACACCTCTGACCACTTACGAGTTGGACGAATACGACGGCACCACCACCACGGTGCCACCAACATCGTGGAAGGCAACGACGAATTTTACAAAGTGGACAACGATGCCCTCCAGTTGAGCTGTTTCTGCAATTGGGTGTTTTCGTACCTGGACGAAAGTTACGAAAGAGCCTTCGGGTCCAATCGACGCCAACTGTTCGTGCACTCCAGCGTGGTGGAAAGCATCCCCGTGGGCGTACGCATGACGAATCTCTTGGGGGACATTCCGTACTCCTTGGAACGACGTGGCTACGAGATGCAACACGTTCGATATATGCCCGTACGCGGAGAACTCTTGGACATTATCGAGATCGTCGTGAAAGAGGAAGACGACGACACCGACGTTCACTTCGAAACCGGGAACACCGTGGTGACGTTACATTTCAAGTATGCCTGGTGAAAAGTTTTACCTCACGTTACCCAGCGACAGCAGTCGTCGCGAATATCCCGACAACGCGAACAATCACTTCAAGGTGCGACTACCCAATCCCATTCGTTTGGAAGGACAAGGTTGGAAAGTGGGATTGAGCAGCATTTCCTTACCCGATGCCAAGATCGACTTGACGAAATTCAAATCCTTGAACTGTCCTCTCCTAAGCGTCAAGTGGTTGGCCAAAACGAAAGTTGGTGGAAGTAGACTGAAGGTGGAAGAACGATCCACAGAGTTGGCGTTCGACGACATCCTTTACGACGAGAACATCGTGGACGGTCTCAGTTTCGTGAAAGCCTTGATTTTTAAGTTGGATCAAGTGACCAATTCCAAACGCAGCCACAATGACTTGACATGGGATCCTACGAATCGAATGAAATTGGAATACACCTTCACGTGGGAAGGAGACGAGTTGTTGTTGGACAATTCCCAGTTGAACATTCTCTATGCCGACGCCGTTTTCAAAATGATGTTCAACGAAAAGTTGGCTTTTTACATGGATTGGGTCAAGAGAGAAGAGAACGGAGACATCGTGCTCGGACCAAACCTGAAGGAGGAACACTACGCCACCCAGATACCCAATCCTGCAGACGTACCCAAAGAAGATGGAGAAGAGGCCTCATTCTAGCGCCTCAAATACGGAAAGTTGTACTTGAGTTGCTTGTGCAATTGGCGATTCGTCAACTTCAATAGAGCCTTTCAAAAAGTGATATGAGAGGCATCGCGTTCGTTGATCGTGTACTCGGACGTGGCACAGAGTTCCGTGGTGGGCGATCAAGTCACCGATCTATTGCGAGAAGTCAACTACGTGAGAAAAGGACGAGGCAACGCCTACTTCGAACCGCTCCACGTACAATATATTCCGGTGCGCAAGGACACGTTAGACATTATCGAAACGCAAGTGTCCGAGACGAACGGAACCCTTACGAAATTCGGTGGAGGCAGAACCCTCTTAACGTTGCATTTCAAACGAGAATGAGAGGAGGTAGTTTGACGCGCTACGTACCCGACCAAGACGGCACCAATTTCTTCAAAGACATCCTTTCCTCCACCGCCCGAGAAGGTTGGCGAGGTTTAAAAAGGGGTCCGTTGGGTCTACCCGTCAACATTTCCGTTGCCGTGGCCGGAGCCAAGAGAGGAGCGAAACGCACGGTGAAACGTAAGATAGAAAGAGAAGCCAGCAAGAGACTCAAGAGAGGCCTCAACGATCTGTTTGGTTCGTGATGAATCCCATCTATTCCAGACGCGTGAAACGGATAAGGAAAATAAGTCAACGAGGTGGGACGCTTTGGTCCAGCGGCGCCGCTCGATTTCCTTGGACTGACTTGGTGAAACAACTGCAGCGACAGTATCCTATAAAAAAGCGAGGTCAACGCGGAGGTACGTTCATTCCTAGACGTCAACGCAAACGAAAATGATGACAGATCTCGTGCCTCTGACCGGATCGACGGGCGTGTCCAATCCCAAATTGGATCTGTTCCGCGTCCCACCCACCGATGTCAGCATCTCCAGTTTTCGCATGGTGCCCATCCAGACCTTTACCACAGGGATCAACCCCGTGGACTTTCAGGTCGATCCGCAAGAAGATTACATCGATTTGAGTCGTAGTTACTTCGAAGTGGAATTGAGGTTGAAGAAAGCGGCGGACGGTACCAATTACGCAGCGGCAAACAACGTGTTTCCCGTCAACAACTTGGCGCACACCTTGTTCAAACAGATCAACGTCAAACTCAACGGAACCTTGATCAGTCCTCAGACCGACACGTACCATTACAAGGCCTACCTCGAAACGTTGCTGAACCACGACAGAGACGACGGCGACACCATCTTGAAACCTCAAGGCTGGTACAATGGCATCGACTGTCCCGACACGTTGACGGCCAACAACCTGGACGATGCCGCGCCTCACGCCGACTTCGAAGCTCTGACTACCACTCAACAAGAAACCGTGAAAGCCCTGAAAGCAGAAAGAGCCAAGTACCTAGGAGGTACCGTGCACGTGTTGCGCTTCACACCCCACATCGAAGTGTTTCACATGGACAAGGTCAGGCGTGCAACTCCAGATCCAGATGTACTTCAACAACCCAGATCTGTTCACCGTGGGTGTCGCAGGGCAGCCTGCGGCTCGACTCACGAGCCAAGACGTCAAAGTCAGACTGTACCTCTGTCAACTGAGACTCAATCCCTCCGTGTACTTGGAATTGGAAAACAAACAGAGAACGACCCGGAAACCCGTCAGCTACACCACCGTGAGAGGTGAAATCAGGACCTACAACATGCAAGGCAACCAACAACGCTTCGAGATCAACAACCTGTTTCAAGGACGCATCCCCAATCGTTTGGTGGTGGGTATGGTGTCGACGGCGGCTTTCACCGGCACGTTGGTCACCAACCCCTTCAATTTCCAGAAATTCGGTTTGAGCAGCATTCGTCAATTGGTGAGAGGAGAAGAGTACCCGTATGAGACGTTGGAACTGGTGCACGACGACGACAGCAAGGATCTGAGAGGATACTTCAGGTTCCTGCAAGCCACGGGGTGTCTGTGCCGAAAGAAAGGAAACATGGTGAGGAGCGAGGAATGGGGACAAGGCAGGAATAGCACGCTGTTCGTATTTGACAACGCGGCCAACAGATGTTTGGACAGTCCCGTTTTGAATCCCAAACAGAGCGGAGAGGTGCAGCTGGTCCTGAATTTCGGTGCCAATCCAGGAGTCAACATCACCGTCGTGGTGTACGGCGAATTCGAAAACTTGTTAGAAGTCGACGCCAACAAAGCCGTCCTGTACAACGTGTACGAACGCTGATGGAACGCGTGGCCCTGAACAACGTGCAGTTGGACCATTTGGCAGAAGCAGACCCCGTGTTGAAACCGCATTTTCACGGGACCATGGCCTGCGACGAATTACCGTCGACCCCTCGCAAAGACTTGCCTCGGGGTTACATCATCAACACGGATCCGTCCGACTTACCGGGTCACCATTGGATCTCCCTGTGGACCGAAGGCAACGTGTGCGAGGTGATGGACAGTTACGCGTTACCTCTGGAGGCGTACCAGACCACGGGACCGTTGCAAGCGTGGTTAAAGACACATTGGAAGTACGTGATCCGAAACGGACAGAGTTTACAGTCGTTGTTCAGCAAGAGTTGCGGCGATTACGCCCTGTTGTATTTGAGTTCAAAAGCCAGAAACGAAAGCATGCAATACTTTGTAAATCGTTTCTCCAAACACGATTACGCGGCCAACGACCACCAAGTAGGCCAGATGTTACGAGAAAAAATAGTAAGAGCCTTAGGATGGCAAGATGTTTGTAAACGACCTCACGTTCAGAACACCGTGCGATCGCACGGTGGTGTAAATCATTTGTTTTTCCAATAAAGAGGTGTGAAAACGAATCCTGTAGTCACTCTGTATCCATGGATCGAGGAGACGCGTTCACCTTCAACTGTCCGTGCAGCATCTTGATCGTGGGACCGTCGGGCTGCGGTAAGACGGTCTTCACTTCCAAACTCTTGACGGAAAACGCCGACTTGTTCAGGTCGTCTCCCCAGGTCGTACGATACTGTTACGGCGCGTGGCAGGACAAATTCGAGGACATGCAGCGAAGAGGCATCAAATTCCACGAAGGCATTCCAGACACGAACGATTTGAAAAAGTGGTTTCCCAAAGGAGGTGTACTGGTGATGGACGATTTGATGGACGAAGGAGGCAGCGACAAACGCGTGCTCGATCTATTCACCAAACACTCTCATCATCAAAACATCACAGTGTTGTACTTGTGTCAAGACATGTTCCCGCCCGGCAAGTACGCCAAGAGCATTTCCAGAAACGCGCATTACGTGGTAGCGTTCAAGAACCCTCGCGACCAATTGGGATTTCGAAACTTGGTGCTTCAAGCGTTTCCGAATAAGTGGAAAGACGTGCACAACAGGTACAGACGAGTGACGGACAAGCCTTTCGGTTACATGGTCTTGGACTTGCATCCTGCCAGCAGCGACGATTGACGACTCCTCAGCCACTTGTTAAAAGACGAGGGATACGTGCGATGTTATCAGTTCGAAGAAGACGAGGACCCATAACTATCTGTGATGCAGCTACGCAACGTGTCGTGGTGCAGGTTCCTGCACCGATGCAGGCGACACTTGAGCCAGATGAGGCCCGACGACATGGATCGCGACGCCATGACGCGATTGGTGACGACGTGTAAGACGTGGGAGGACGTGGACGATCTGGTACGAGCATATAACGAGACTCACTTCAGAGAATTGATTCACTCGTTACGCGATGGCTGAGGAAGTGTTACCTTCGGTGGGCGTGGGCAGATCTCCCGACGTACCGTCGATGGGAGACCTCATTCACATGGCGTTAAACATGTCACCTTTGAGCCCTCATCCCATCGACACCGTCAATTTGGATCGTTTGGATCCGTCTGCAGTGGATCGTCAACAGTTGCAGGCCATGGACGACCTACGAGACCAAGACATCATGGCTGCCTTGAGTCCCGCACACGTGGACCAGATGATGCAAAACGCCTACGGCACGCCTGGCGTAGGTTCTCCACCCGCACCCGTTTTCTCGACTACTTCTCCGGCAGGCGTAGGTACACAACCCGCGAGACCCACGGTCCCGCACAAGAGCCCTCGTAGGCGTCTTCCCTCGAGTAGCAGCAGCAGCAGCAACAACAGTACACCTAGAAGACCGCCGAGAATGAATCAAGACGACTTGCAGCGACAATTACAACTGTTGTTAAACGATCAAAGTCAATCGGCAGCTGGACGACGCATCGCAGGCATTACGACCACCAACACCATCACCACGACCTACAAAGATGGAGGCAGACCCAGCGTGTGACGCACTTCTACGCGAGTGAGCGATTGAGATGGAACGACAGGTCTCACTCTTGAACGGGACCCACGCCAAGTGCCCCTTGGACCGTAAATTATTGTACAAGTTGGACGGACTCTTTGTGTTTTACCATCGTCAATGGTGGTGTCATCGTCAGATGTTTTACCATTTCAAACGGTGTCACGGTTGTTTGAACGCGTTGGCTTTAATCCTAGTGGCAGCAGGCATCGTCGTGGGTTCTGTGTTGGAAAACAGTATCCTGATCGCTTGTTTGTCGGCGGCAGGTACCGTGGTCAAGGGATGGAACGATTTCAAAAAGTTTTCGTTCAAAGTCGACATGTGTCGTTTTGCCTACACCACCTACGACAAGACGTTAATCGAGTTGAGAACCTACGCACGAGGTCTCCCCATGGACGAGTTGGACGGATTCTTAATCAAGATGCAAACCTTGGACGACACCATCACCGATTTCACCCCGCCCGTGTCCGACAAGTGCATTCGAGACTACGAAAAAACATTTCGTTACGATCACGTGGATAAAGGCGAGAGCACGACGGTGTGAGAATCAGTTTAGGCAATGAAGGGGAGACGAACAGGTCGTGGTAGAAGAACAACGCGAAAGAGACAAAAAGGAGGACTCTTTCCCCTGGCGGCACTCATTCCAGCTTTGGTGGCCGGAGGAAAGGCCATAGCAGCGGGTGCTCTGTCCGGAGCTGCAGGGTACGGTGCGAAAAAAGGATTGGAGGCGTTAGAAAGAAGAAAAAGAAAAAGAAAACGAAAACCCCTCACGCGGTCCCAATTGAGTTCTTGAGCCAAGAAACAGGCCAAAGTCATCTCGCACATCGTAAAAGGTTTTGTGAGATGAAAAGGAGGAGGACTAAGACACGACGCAGAAGACGACAACGAGGCGGTGCATTGCTCAGTATACTCAAGAACGCTGCGACGATCGGGTACAAACTCGGAAAGGACAAGAGGTATAAAAGAATGGGTGCCAAGGGTGTCACGGGTAGTTACAAAAGACGCTCTGCTCCGTGGGAAGTATGATGAGACTGTTATGTAAGGAGAAACGTTTCCTGACGTCCATCCTGAACGAGGCGGACCGGTACAGGCGACAAGACATGTTGATGCACACCAATGCCGATCAGATCAACGCCGTCAGCGAAATGGTCTTGAATCTGCTCAAGAGAAACATCCCCGTGAGCGAACGAGCGATACAGAAGTTACGACCACATAAAACAAAACTACGCGAACTGGCCAAACGCAAACACTCAGTCAAACGACGACGCGAACAACTGTTGAAGCAACAAGGCAGCGGGTTTTGGAACGGTCTACGCAACGTCTTCAAAGCATGTCACTGCAAGAGCGGTTAAAAGGGTGGAAGCAACGCGTGGCCTACCTATTGTCGGAAACGAGAGAGCTACGAGAACGTTTGGAACGCGTGGAAGAAAACAGAGACCATTGGTATAAAGCCTACCACGATCTACGCCGCCAACACACCTCCTGGAAGTACGCGGACGAACGTTTGTGTCCCGACTGCAGAGTCGTCGCCGAAGGTAAAACGCGCGAGTTGTGCCAGGAGTGTGCCGATGACGCGAGAAGTGCTCATGATCCCGTCCTCGGAGTTCGACCGATTGACGAACCACTACAAAGGCAAGTTGACACAGAGCGCGCTATTGAACAAGGCGGCTCGATTGTCTGCCGAGAAACAATTGTTGGAGAAACACTTACCTCCGGGTCTGGCCGTGAAGAAAACCAAACCGATTGCCAAGGAAGTGGGTAAACTCGGCCGACTCATCCGACGAGGACCCGTGATTGTTCGCAGTGCACCCGACGATGACGACGACGACGTGCTCTTAAACGCTCCCTTGGAAAACATGTTGAAACAAATCGTCAAAGCCAACAAGGCGGCAGCTGCTGCAGCAGCAACAGCAGCAACGCCCGCCGTCGTCGTTAAAAAGGAATCCTCGACGCAATCCAAATCAGTTACACGCAAGAAAACGATCAAACGACAACCTGCCACACCGTCCACGTCCCATGCAGACCAAGGACCACCAAAAACGACTTTTAAAGAAAAACTGACAGGGCTGTTCAAGAGGAAGAGAAAAAGAGAAGCAGAGCGATTGAAACCGGCACCCGAGTGGGAAGATTGGCACAAAGGCAAGAAACTGAGACGTCCTTTAGAGCCCGAGTATGACGAAACCGACGAAGAAGAAGAGTCGTACGAGGAAGAGGAAGACGACGACTAGTGGAGGGGGATTCGACATCCAGAAATTACTGGCAAAAACCGGCATGGAATTTCATTGGCCCGGATATCAGTTCATGGGACCTGGCACTCATTTGAAAAAGAGACTCAAACGAGGCGACAAGGGCATCAATTGTCTGGATTGGATTGCAAGAACCCACGACATCGATTATTCTCGTGCCAAGAACCTACAAGACAAGTGGGTAGCGGACGCTAAGATGATAAGTGCGATCAACAAGTTACCCGGCAAGAAAACCATGACAGAACGTATCGTGAGACGTATCATGCAAGCCAAGAAAAAACTCAAGTTGTAATAAAGTCTTTTATTGACAATTGTTGTAGTTCGAAAAAAATATTTACATCGTTTGCAATTAAAAAATTTGTTCTTCAACAAGTGAGTTCCTTATAGAGTGTGTTGAACCTCTCATGAGGGGGATACCCCCCCATCCCCATACCCTTGCTATCACGTGACCTGTTTTGAATGTATATAAGACTTTCCATCCCATACCATCAGTTACCCTTTGAAGATGAGTGAATCAAGCGTGAGGATAGAGAAACAACTATTGTTGGACACATATGAAGAAGCGACTGCTTTGATGGAATGGAAGTTGGACGCAGATAAAGAAAATTGCAAAGGTACCCGTTACCAAGACATGGTTGATCTGATTGAAGATGGGCCGTGGTTCCTTGATAGGATAATTCAGATATCCTGGGATGCTACTTCAGATGACCCTGAAGTGCTTTCTTTGTGGGTCGATTTGCTGAGATGGGCAGAGGCCTTCGATAAATTGAACTCTTAATTGTGGAACATTTTATGGACCGTTAATCTACATTTTATTGAACATTTTATGGACCGTTGATCTGCATTTTATGGACCCTTGATGGAACATTTTATTGCATTACTATTTTTTTTTTTGATTTTTGTTTTATTTTATCAGTCATGTCTTGTGGAAATTTACCTTCATGCTGTGTAGTCTGTGGCCAGGAACCTCCCATGTGTACATAACCTCTTCACAGAGTGCACAACGCCCATCACGAGAAGTTTGTGAAGGAAATCAAATGGGGCGAGATAACAGCCAAGTGGGGTGGTCGCGTTTTCTTGACTTGCTGCGGTTCCATTTATGGAGAATATTACGATATTGAGGAGTGGAACTTTACAACCGTTTTTCTAGGTGAGAATCTTGAAAAAGCACTCAAACGTATAAAATTTGTGAAGACTTTTATTTTGTAAACAAAACAACATCTGTGATTTGTTGATGTAGCACACGCTCCTATAAAATTTGTGAAGACTTTTATTTTGCATTGTCGCGTTTAGAAATGCCATGTATGATAGGAGAATTGGACTTTTATTTTGCAAGCGATTGTCACGTTTTGTAAACTTTAGAAATGCCATGTATGATATTAGAATTGTAATTAAAACAATTTTGAAAAAATCTCTGTGTGATTTTATTCTATTTTAATTATTTATTTTTATTTATTCTATTCTATGTAGCACTCGCTCATATATCGTTGCGTTCAATTTGTAAATAGTTCCGGCGACACTGAAAGCGCTTAAATAAATGAAAGCCTAAACACGAAGACGGGACGTCTCAATCAGATAAGCATGTGCGTGCAAGTGCCAAATCTGTTCGCTCCAAAAAGGCTAAAATTTTGAACAAAAGATTGAAATATGATAGAAACTTTGCTTCAAATTAAATGTCATTGAAGATGAACCCACGAAATGTACTCAAAAGTTCAAAATATCGAAAATTTCAAAGCCGTGGAATTCTGCATGCGTAATTAGTTTATTCAAACTTCACTCGGTTTCATGCTAAAAGTGGAAAGTTCAAATTTTAGCACACGGCTTTTGCGTTCAATTCATAATTCAGTGGCTTTACCGATCTTTCTAAAACTTCCATACAAATTCGAAGCAACATTGTACATTACCATTTTGTGTTCAAAAGTCTTGAAAAGCCTCATTAACTTCGTGTACAGGTCCGTGATTCGAATTCAAAACACGTTTGTAAGCGCCATGACATCATGTCTTCAAGGCCGTAAAAGGATAGATGAATCCTTCATCAGCGAGGTTTAAGCAGTCTATTCATGATTTTCCATTTCAAATCCACTAAAAAATCAATCTGTGTTTCTCCTCCTCATTTTTAACTCCAAAGAGGAGTGCCCCATCTAGCGAAAGGACTGGAAAATAATACGCTCAACAACATTCTTCCTTTTTACAACATGGCCGCCATCTTGGAACTACGACCGCTAAAAAAAGTTAGTCTCATGGGTAATTTTGTGAGACGCTTTCTGATTGGTCGAGACGTGTCACGTGTGCTGTCTCGACCAATCAGATGGCTAGGGTTGCCATTGAGCGACCTATACTACTGTCGGTACTTTTAGCCTGTTAAACTGTCGGTAAGAGGTGTGAAAATTTTCCAGAACTCTTACAGAAAGCTAACATCATTTAAAAATACGAGTGCAGTATCAATTCTACCATAAAAATTCGTTTGCTTTATCGTGTTGATTGAAATACAGTACAGTGCCTCTATTACTATAGTTTGTAGTCGTGGATACTAACTGTATACAGTACACTGCTTCGTGTCATTTTGACAGATTATAATGTATAATCCCGTAATTCGCGTGTCAATCAGTGATTTTCTGCCATATTCAGTGCATTGGCGAGTTTATACACGTGTAGGTTGCTGTGAATATGTCGTGCTGCAGTAACTGCGCGAACGTTGCAAAATATATTTGTTTAACATGCGAAAGGCCAGTTTGTAATAAGTCAAGTGATTGTTCGGTGTGGGCGGACGAGGAAAATCCAGGTTGGCGAAGAGGTTCGCTTGCGGAAAAACTCAAATAGCAAAGATCATTGCTGATAAAGAGAAAATTATTGATGAATGGATGTCCAATGGCAGCTCCACGATCAAACGAAACAACTTCGAAAAGTACGAAGAGATAAACCGCATACTGTGGGATTGGTGTGTCAAGGCTAGAGCAGCAAACATCCCAGTGGATGGGCCTTTACTCAAAGAAGAAGCCAGGTTGATTGCCAAACAACTCGGCGTGACAACTTTTAAAGGAACAGAAGGCTGGTTTTCTAAGTGGAAGCAACGGCACAACATTGCGCAATTCAATATCGCTGGCGAGGAAGGGGATGTTAGCAAAGACACGGTAGAAAGTTGGAGTGAATGTGTAAAAGAATTGACCAAGGGATATGCAGCTGCCGATATATGGAACGAAGACGAAACTGGGGCATTTTGGAGAGCGCTTCCAAGCAAGTCTCTCTCAGAGAAGGGAAAGCGATGTCGTGGAGGAAAGAACGCCAAGCAAAGGATCACTGTCGCTTTCTTTGTGACGGAAGAAAGGATAGTGTTGTTCTTATCGGAAGCAGCAAGAAGCCCCGTTGTTTTGCAAACCGTGTAGATATTTCGCGCCCGTGTGGCGCTCAGTATTTCAGCAACGCAAAGGCATGGATGAAAACTGAGATAATGGAAAATGGATATCCAAGTTAAACAGCAAGATGAAGCGGGAAAATCGTAACATCATACTCTTTCTCGACAATGCTCCCTGTCATCCTCCCTCCCTAAAAGGCAAGTTTTCCAACATCCGAATTGAGTTCCTGCCGAAAAACACCACGTCACGCACACAGCCTCTTGACGCAGGAATCATCAAAACTTGGAAAACGTACTACAGGCGGAAGCTATTGCGATATGTTGCTGGCCAAATGGATGGAGAGAAAACTGCGAGTGAGATTGTCAAGTCCGTTAATTTGCTGATGGCTGTACGATGGGTGGTCAGCGCCTGGGAAGAGGTTCCAGCTGCAGTCGTCTCCAAATGCTTCAAGAAAGTTGGGATGTATCCTGTTGAAAATCTCAATGCTGAAGAAGATGACGACCCGTTCGAGGGAGAAGAATTGATGGATATTCCTGAATTGCTAAGCCATATTTCCCCAGGACTAGACATGTCAGCGTTTGATGACGAAGCTGAGGCCTTTGAGCCAGCAGTGGATACCACACTTCCAAACTGGAGAGATACCGTACGACAAGAAATAATCGCTGCGTCTATCAACGAAGAGCAGGTGTATGAGATAATCGACGATGATGAGGAATATGACCAGCCCCTGCAACTTCCGGAAATTACATCTGCGGAACAGGCGCTGGGAAGCTAGCGGCATTTTCTGACTGGCAAGGAAACGAGCCACTAGTCCAGGATATTACCAAGGTCAATGATGTCTTAGTAGACATGCGACTGAAGTCTCTATTGGCAAGGAGGCAGTCAACCATAACGGACTATTTCTCCTAACTGTCATAGGACCAAGCAAACCTTCTCTGGTCACGTGTTGAGATATTTTAGCTATATTGTGTGACAGTGATTTTGTTATGTGACTTCCGTTTCCGGTATTTTGATAAGACAATAGAATCGAGTTACTTGTATCATATCAATTATCGCTAGGGGTGTGTCGCGCGTGGGTACGTACAAAAGGATCAGATAAACAGTGTAATTTTACTTGAGACTTGAGATTTGAGACTAGCTACTAGAGAGAGAAATTGTGCTGTAATAATTCAAGGATATTAAATTGTGAAGTTTGAACACTGGCTGATACTGAATTAAGGCATTCGCAAAACAGTGGCACCCCCGACGGGACAGTCTGGAAATGGAGAAACTAAAAGAAGACTTAAAAGGTAAACGTAATCTTCTGTTGTTTACATTGGGTAAATCGGAAAGCGTCCTTGGAACGGGAAATGTACAAACTATCAAACGCCATCGGGAGGCGCTTAGTTCTATCGCTGACCAGATCGACGTTTTAAAGCTACAAAATATCGGAGACTGGAGCGACGGAATTGAGAAGGAGATCGGCGAAGTTGACACTCGCGTAACTTATATTAATGAGCACTTGGCTAGCTTAAAATTAGAACAAGACACTAAAACACAAGAGAGCGAGAACGAGATTAAGGCGAGGGATCGCGAAGAGCAGCTGCGATTTGAACGCGCGCAACTAGAACAAAAACTGGAGCATGAACAGAAAATTGAAGAAGCCAAGAAGAATTACACAACAAAGAGCGAAGCTAAAGCCAGCCCCGCCCCCAGCGAGGGAGTGCGCACGAAATTACCTAAGCTAACTATCACTAAGTTCAACGGTACTCAAACAGATTGGCTCCATTTTTGGAACATTTACGAAGCAGAAATCGATAAATGCAGCAACATGGCGGCGGTGACGAAATTCGCTTATCTTAAGGATCTGCTAGAGCCTAAAGTAAGAGCGGGGATAGATGGCCTCCCATTCTCAAGCGAGGGGTACGAACGGGCCAAGAACATTCTTAAGAACAAGTATGGGAAAATGTCAGAGATAGTGAATGGATACGTCCAGAATATAATGGCGTTACCAGTAATCAGCGGCGCAAACCCAGCGAAAATCAATCAATTTTATGAAGCGCTTTCCTTCAATGTTCAAGCTCTCGAGACACTGGGCAAACTAAGAGAAGTTAATGGTTATGTTCGCATGTCAATCGACAAACTACCAGGGATTCGAGGCGATTTGGTCCGAATGGACGAAAACTGGCAAGAGTGGGATTTCCCGAAGTTTGTTTACGCTTTGCAAGGATGGATAGAACGAAATCCTGTGTGTACAATGAGATCAAGTGACAAGCCCTGGCGTGACTCCAATGCTTTCAACACCCAATTAGATGACGCGCGCCCTCCTCGTGATCGTGGATGCGTTTATTGCGACAGCACTGATCACAAGCCACACGAATGCACCAAAGTTCCTGATCCAAACGAGAGGAGAAAGATCTTTCTGAGAAAGCGCCTCTGCTTTAACTGTGCTTGTGATGATCACAGGGCGTCGGAATGCAGAAGCAAGAAAACGTGTTTATTTTGCAAAAGAAGACATCACACCTCCATCTGTGACAGAGGAAACACAGACAACTCCATGACAGCTACGCAAATCGGCGACGGTCTTGTTGTGTACCCAGTGGTTGTTGTGGAAGTCGCAGGAATTAAATGTCGTGCACTTTTAGATTCAGGAGCAGGAAGTTCTTACGCTTCAGCTGCACTTCTCGATAGAATTAGAGCGAAACCGCATCATTCTGGGCTGCGCAAGATTGAGATGATGCTGGGCACGACCAGTCGAGTGATGGAAGTCTATCGCATCAAACTTAACTCAGTGGAGGGAAACTTTGAGATAGAAGCAGAAGTCACTAAAGTAGAGAAACCTCACCTCATGCTGATAGACAACCCTCGGTATAAGAAGCTCGTAGAGAAACACCCTCACCTAAAGGGCGTGTCAATGGATGACAACGATGAGAGACCCCGCCTACCTGTGCACCTCATCCTAGGGAACAGTGAGTGCCCCAGAATCAGTACTACCGAACCTCAGCGAGTAGGAGGAGAATGGGATCCCGTAGCGAATTACACTAAGTTGGGGTGGACCATCACCTCGCCTGGCAAAGAAGTCGACACTACCAGTATGCTCCTCACACAAACGTCAAGAGTCGATTATGAAGATCTCTGCAAACTGGATGTTCTCGGGTTGGCAGACTCACCTTCAGGGGATCAGAGCGTGGTTTATGATGAATTCAAGGAGCAGCTGTGAAGGAGTGAAGAAGGATGGTACGAAACCGGCCTCCCATGGAAAGGAGACCACCCTCCCTTGCCAACTAACAAAGACGGGAGCCTACGCAGACTGGCTAGCCTTGTACGGAAACTGGAAAAGACCAACACCGTCAACGATTACAACGCAGTGATCCAGGAGCAGTTAGCACTAGGGATAGTTGAGCGCGCCACAAACACTGTTGAAGGAAGAGAGTTCTATATTCCGCACAAGGGCGTCGTGCGTGAGACAGCAGAAAGCATGAAGCTGAGAATTGTATACGATGCCTCCGCACGGGCCTGGAACGGCGCACCATCACTTAATGAATGCCTAAACACCGGTCCACCACTGCAGAACAAACTTTGGAGCGTGTTAGTTCGTGGACGATTCAACCCAGTTGCTGTTACTGGAGACATCAAGAAGGCCTTCTTGCAAGTTCGAATCAAATCTGAAGAAAGGGATGCGCTCAGGTTTCACTGGTTGAAGGACATAGAGAAGAAAGAAGTCGAGACACTGCGTTTTACAAGAGCGCTGTTCGGATTGGCCCCTTCACCCTTCCTGTTAGCGGGAGTAATTGACCAACACTTGGACACATGGAGCGAGAAGCGTCCTGATATCGTGAGCGAAATAAAGAACCTATACGTTGATGATCTAATCAGTGGGGGAACCTCAATTGCCAAGGCCAGAGAAAGCAAGACGGCAGCCACAGAGATTTTCGCTGACGCTGCGTTTGAACTGCACAAGTGGCATTCTAACGTGCCTGAGCTAGAATCCACTGAAACGGAACAGAATGCCGGAGAACAAACGTTTGCTAAGCAACAGCTGGGGACACCAGAAGGAGGAGGTGGAGCGATACTCGGGCTGAAGTGGGACAAACGAAGAGATGTGCTAAGTGTCGCTGTGCCTGCTGAGAAAGCCGACAACACTAAGAGAGGAATTCTAGCCAAGGTAGCCAGGATTTACGATCCACTCGGAGTAGCGTCCGCCCTCACGCTATGTGGAAAGTTACTTTACCGAGACGCCTGCAACCTTAAGGTCGGGTGGGACGAGAAGCTGCCTCTTGACCTTGCTGAGAAGTGGGCCAAATGGGAATCGAGATTACCAGAGAGAGTCACATTCGAGAGGGCGCTGGTCAAGTACCAGGAACCAATCAACAGCATATCTATACATGTCTTTGGAGATGCAAGTGGACAGGGCGTAGCAGCAGGAGCGTTTACTGTCGTATCTCAGCCCTCAGGCATCACACAAGGCATTGTCGCTGCTAAAGCTCGTTTGGCCAAACAGGGCCTTACCATACCGCGCCTGGAGTTGGTCGCCAGCCACGTGGCAGCAAATCTGGCCACTAACGTAAGAGAAACTCTGGAAGGTTACCCAGTTGAAGAAGTTTACTGTTGGTCGGACAGTACAGTTGCGCTCCACTGGATTAGAGAAAAGGGCGAATACAAGCAATTTGTGCACAACCGGGTACAAAAGATTCAAGAGAAGAATTGGATCACGTGGCGATACGTGCCCACTAAAGAGAATCCAGCTGACCTAGGGAGTCGTGGAGGCTCTGTAGCACAAGACAACGACCTCTGGTGGCATGGTCCGAAATGGCTCTCAGACCCAAGTGCTTGGCCGGTTGATGTAACCACAACCGCAACAGCCGAAACTCTGGCAGAAGCAAAGACGGTACGAGAGATATTCAAGCTCGCTACCGACCATGAGGCAGATAAACTTGATGCAGTTCTACACAAGTATGGGTTCTGGCGCGTGCTGTGTATCAGCGGATGGGTCGCGAGATTTGTCCGTAACTCAAGGAGTCCACCCCGTGAAAGGAAAGCGGTACCACTGACCACTGAAGAACTGAACAATCAAAGAAAATTCTGGGAGAAGAGAGCACAGCTGGAAGGCGCGAAAACGGAGAACTACGAAAGAGATCGCCTGCAGCTCAACTTGCAGCTAAACGACGAGAATCTCCTTGAATGTCGGGGAAGGATACAAGGCGTCTATCCCGTGTATCTCCCAGGTACAGCAGTCTACGCCGAGAAATTTGTAGAAGAAGCTCATAAATCTACTCTACACGGCAGGACGCAGTTGACAATGGCTAAGGTACGAGAAGAGTACTGGGTCCCGCGCCTAGGGCGACTAGTGAAGCGCATCGTGAAAGGATGCCCAGGATGTAAACGTTTCCAGGCAACAGCCCTTGCAGTACCACCCCCTGGACTACTGCCGCGAGATCGAACCGAAGGATCATTTCCCTTTCAAGTTGTGGGGGTTGACTATGCTGGGCCAATCAAGTTTAAAGCCACAGACAAGCGCGAAGGGAAGGCCTACCTTATCCTGTACGCCTGCAGTTTGACCAGAGCACTGTATCTAGACCTTGCAAGGAGCATGGAGACCAACGAGTTCCTGCTAAGCTTAAAGGGATTAATAGCAAGGCGCGGGAGGCCAAGTACGATTTACTCAGACAACGGCAGTACTTTCATTGGGGCAGCGGCATGGATGAAACAGGTGACGAACGACGAGAGGCTTAACGATTACCTTGCACGACACCAGATCGCATGGAAGTTTAACTTAAGCCGAGCTCCCTGGTGGGGAGGCCAGTTTGAGCGCATGGTGGGGCTGGTCAAGGTAGCTATGAGGAAAACTATCGGAAACGCCTACCTAACCTTTGACGAGTTGAAAGAAATCCTACTGGATGTAGAGACAGCGTTGAACGGTCGTCCACTGTCCTACGTCGAAGAAGACGCGCAGTTGCCAGTCTTAACACCAAACTCAATGCTCTACACCCAGCCAAATATTCTACCTGAAAGGGAGCCATACCACGAAGAAGACCAGCAACTCAGACGGCGAGCGAAATACCTGAGGAAGTGCAAAGACGAGATGTGGAACAGGTGGACAAGAGAGTATCTACGTGGGCTGCGAGAGCGGCACACCCTAAAGCATAAAGACTTGCCTTGTGGAGTTAAGAAAGTGGATGTGTGCATCATCATTGGAATTGTGGAGAAGCTCGTGAAGGTCGTGATGGCGTCGTAAGAGCTGTGAAGCTGCGCGTGGGGAGGAACCATCTGGAGCGAGCTGTACAGCAGTTGTACCCGCTAGAGCTGTCCTGTGACAGGTCTCAAGAAGCAGAGAGACCTCCTTTGAATGCTGAAGCGACCGTGTTCAGACCAAGGCGAGATGCTGCAGTTGCAGCTAGACTACGAGTCCAAGAGATTGCTGAACGTGACCAAGACGACTAAGAAACTTTGGTTACACGAATACTGTTTGTTTAGACCGTTAAAGAGAGGAACATTGATTTTATGATTTGAACATTGATTTCAGAATATAAGGTTTTAACGAAAGAAAGTCAGAACTTTAACTCGAACTGTATTTGCTTCCGTGACGGAAACAAATAGGGGAGTGTGTTGAGATATTTTAGCTATATTGTATGACAGTGATTGTGTTATGTGACTTCCGTTTCCAGTATTTTGATAAGACAATTTGTTGCATTTCCATTAACCTTTTTTTTTTCTCTTCCATGCTTCCTCAAGATGAGGAGACCAATTGTGTCAAATCAAAACAGTTGCTGGAAAGGAGATCCTCGTTCATTTCCTATTTCACCCGATGAGAAAAAAAAAAGGATTTGGAAAGACACCAAGTAGTATTTTAGCAGGTTGCAAGAGTGCTGTGTTCAGAGTAATGAGAATGCAGTCGTTACGATGAGCATTAACAATGCGTAGCAGGTAACAGGTTCCACGTCCTGCACACATGCGATTGAAGAGACCAAAACGGGTTTGCTGGGGCTTCAAACAGAAGTCCGCGAAACTGACTTTGAAGGAGATTTTTCCTACACTATACCATTTAGTTCATTCATTTTCTACCCTGTTTAGATTATTTCTTTTTTCTACCCATTTGTATGTTTCTCCCTTATATCATTTAGGATATTTATTTTTCTACCCCATTTGTATGTTTCTCCCTTATGTGATTTAGGATATTTATTTTTCTACCCCATTTGTATGTTTCTCCCTTATGTGATTTTAGATTATTTCTCTACCCATTTGTATGGTTATTCATTAAGTATTTTCTTCGTTATTTATATCAGAGAAAAGTGGTAAAAGATCGTGATTTCGGTACCCCACCCCCCCCCCCCCCCCCCGTCGCCGCCGCCGCAATTACCAACGCCGCCACTGCCGCCGCAATTACCAACGCCCCAGGTATCACCTACGTACTGCTTTATTCACCATTGCTCGTCTGCACGGCCACGGATGGAAAAATGACACAATTGCACAAATAGACGCTAAGATATACAGCGAAAACTCACTACAATCGTGACGCGCTCCCGGTGTGTGTGTGTGGTTTTCTGCAAAAGTATGAGGTTCTAATGTCTAATACGCTTTTTAAGAAGGTCTGCAAATGACCACAGTGACGAACTTAGCGAACTGTGTAGCCTCTTAAAACAAACAAATAGAATAAGCTCTGTAAAACTGCCAAACAAATTAATAACAAATCCAGCACCTCAAAGCACATGACAAAAAAGCAAGCGCGAGACTCACATGGTTAACTGACCACGTAAACAGTTACTTAGAGGGGTCGGGAGTGACGTCAGGAAAAATAAACAAAGACATTTAAGAGAACTTGTGAAATGTGTTTTATATTAAAGAGTGTGCAATTTCAAACACTGTCCACTTGGTTTGTATAATTATCTGACAGCTTCTCCACAAAAATCATCATTACTCGTTTCTTTCTCGTCGTGCTAGGCATGAATGTAATAATCCACAAACCCAGACACTCAAGAGTTGTTTGAACGTGGGAACGTGACGTCTTTGCTCTAAGAACACCCACTGTCTATGTTGCCTATAACGCTCCCACGGCAGCGCGTTTCGCATGATCACCATGTGAGCGATGAAATGAAACATGGTGAAAGGTGGGTTTTCCACTTGAAAACTGAAAATCGCTTTAGGATCCAACTCTTCCACATCGTAACCATTGCATACGCGATCATATCCTTCTGCTAAGGACGCATTCTTCCAAACCTGCCTCCATAACCAGTCTTTCACGATTTCGGTCACCATGTTCTGAACAAATCTATTTGTCACCAAAAGGCTTTATAGCATCAAACCGTGGAAAGGACAAATCACCACCAGGTATGGGGTCCTCTTGGGCTTCTTGGTTTGAACTACGTCGTCCTCCGAGTCCACCCGCTTTGCGTTTAGACGTTTATTCACTTTGGGTGGATTTGGCTGACCGCACTGTTTCTCATGTCGATCCCGATGATAGGCATAGGCATAACACTTGCCGCATTTTTGACATTCCTGCTTTTTGTCTATCTTCTTCCTCGGTTTTCTTTTTTCCTCTCTCACTTCGTTTTCGGGGCTGCGATCTGTCATGTGTGCGCTCAAGCTTCAACTGACCCTCAACAAATCGCTCGCACCCTTTTATACTCTCAGGTTTGAGGGGGTATGGCGTCATAGCAAGGTATAAAAGAAGTTGCGACACGGAAAAAAAAATTCATTTGACGCATGGGTAGCATCATGTGCAGATTCGAAAAGTGCCCTCGAAAGCATTGAAGCCAACTCATCATCCACTCAGATACGATGGTAGCATCATGCGTAATACCAATTTTTTTAAGGGACTTCAAACATTCCCTTGGCGCAGAGGGTGGGTTAAAGCGGTGTTACGCTGCATTCGCAGGCAAGAACATATAACCCCACCCGAACATCCCTTCTATTCATTAGAAGCTCTCGAATACTCGGAGATGGTGGGTTACAAAATCAGGAGAGGAATAGAGAACATTAGGTTTGAGGAAACCTATGACGAATGGAACCGCCTCTTGACAGAATCAGGTTTCATCCACCCTAATGGAACAAGGAAGCCTGTGAATTTGTCAGAAACACCCTATCCTCTCAACAAACGACGGTGGATATCTTTCAGGAAATCATATCTTTCAAGAGGCAGGGTATGTTGTTCACCTACGAGCTACTGGGATTCAGCCACTCGGACATGGACGACGTCTTTGAGTGGACGCGGGTCACCGATATTATCGGAGCTGGAGGTATAGATGAACCGTGGATGAGAAGAGATATGCAAGGTGGGGGTAGTAGCAGCGAAGAAGAAGAAAACCAATCAGAAGGTTCGCTTTCCGCAAATGATGATGGGAATCAGGCGCAAAGTATATAACTAGCTAGACTGTAAAGGCCATCATCATTTTCAGCGAGCAAGATGAATGAAAAGAGCTCTCTGGAACTCATGCAGGAAATGGTGAACACACTTCCAGCCCCCGCTAACAAGAAACCGAGAAAAAGGAAACCCAAGGATGAGCCCCCACCATAAACCGTTGAGCAAGACGAGGCTCTCGCCAATCTATTAGACGGTCTCATCACAACCGAACCGGTATCTGGTGTTGCTCCTTTGGGGATGCCACAAGACGTAGAACGGGCCCAAAAGAAAAGTTACAACTTGAATGTTTGCCCCTTTCACAAATGCAATCTAATGGCTTTTGAGGCAAGGACAAATGGGGAGAGTTACATCAAGTGTCAATATAATGAATGCCTTATCTTCACGCACGAGAAAGCTACCTGAAACGCAAGAGGAATTTGATCTGCAGCTGCGACGAACCGGTTTCACTCAGAGTGAGCAAACCCGAAAAGAATCCAGGCCGCCCCTATTTTGTATGCAGAGCTAGAGACTGCAGATTTTTTCAGTGGGCGGATGAAGAATTAAGCAAGAAAAACAGGAAGAAGCAAGGCAAACAATTATATTGAACAACCCCACTCTCATTTCAAACTACGATTAAGGTAATTCCCGGTAAAAGAACCTGCCATAGATTTTTGATGAAACGTGGTACACTGTTGTAACAAGTCAAAAAGATTATAAAAACGTACTAAAAAGTGGGGGTCACCGTGCTCGTTTTCACGTTACAGTGCTGACGAATACGGCTATTTACGTGTCTTTGGCAATAGCAGCGAACAACCCAAAACTCGACAACTCCATATTTTCCATAAAACTTCCAACATCACACGGCGTTTGACTTTATTCTATTGTTTATGCACCTACGTAACAAAACAATGCCCTCGACGCGCTTTGTTTTTAGTTAACGCTTAAAAATTGACTTAGTTTCAACATGCGCTGTTTGGCCCTTTATAGCTCAATCCTTACAGTTTACTTAAATTCTCAAAAATCCAGACATAGATTTCTGCCCATTTTTTATACTCATTGAAAGAAAACCTCATTCTTATTAGAATCATGAAATAAAAAAATAGGGGTCACCGTACTGGTTATCGCGATAGAGCTGCAGAAAGTATGCATGTTCTGCAATTCCTCCGATTTTCGAGCGGGGAGTGGGGGGAGTTTCAAATTGGCATGTCCTTGGAAGGTCCTTAAAATGTGCAAGACAGCATTAAAAAAAAAGGATTTTAAGGAATTTTCATCGACAAATTGCAATTGGGACATAATATGATAAAGATGAAGCTTAAACTACAAAAGTAATGATTCATCACAAGGTTAACAGCCATCCTCGGTAGGTGGAACTCAATAACTGACGCCTTGTAACGTCATACACATTTTCAAAACTCAACTTGCCCAGAAAACACTGACAGTCGAAAATGTATTCACTTTTACCCTTCGATGGACGCAATTTTTATAATCTTTCTGTATATGTTCTTTTAACAGCCGCCATTTTGTTATGCGCAGTGAGAGATGCGCAGTGCAAAACCATTGAATCACCTTAAGAATAGAAGCGAGCTTTGCTAGCTAAACCAATTATACCCCCTCACTACACGCGTCAGCGGGTGGGGTGATTGTTTTTTTTTTTTTGTACCTCGCGTCAGCTAGCTAAACCAATTTCCCCCCTCACTACACACGTCAGCAGTGAGGTGATTTTCTCTCGCGTCAGCTAGCTAAACCAGTTATACCCCCTCACTGCACGCGTCAACGGTGGTGTGATTTTTGTGGCCAAATTAGGAAATCTCTCGCGTCAGCGGTTTTATCCGGTTTACGACTATATAAAGCGCGGACTTGAAAAAAAACCTCCACTCACTACCATGGATTGCATCTTCTGTCGTGTCACCTTTTCCCAAGCCTGCTCTTTCTATCGTCATCTCCGTGAAGTGCATTGGGTGGGAAAAAAAGAAAGACCAAAGTGCACGCTGTGCTCCAAAACCTTCTCCAGACCAGATCACCTCCTGCGCCACTACCAAAGTCAGCACAGAGAAGAAATGAACATTTCTCCGCAAACATTCCCTTGCCAGAATTGTACAAAATCCTACGGACGATTAGATCACCTCAAGCGACACCAGCGAAAATGTCTACAGCTGAAAACCCCCATTGAGCTTGAGAAAAACCAGATAGAAGAAGCACCAAACCACGAACATTTTCAATTCCTCGAGGAGCTTTTCGAAGACTTGGGTGCAACTAATTTGCACTCCGAGCAACCCAAACAGATTGAAGAAGAAGAAACACTGTCACCCGAACTTTTTCAATTATTCGAGGAGTTTTTTCAGAACAATAATAATTTAGAGGTAGTTCAAATAATGAATGAGTTGTGAACAAAGACAGTTTTCTTTGTTTAGAATGTTATCATTTCTGGTTTACTTGAAGAATTTGTATGTTTAATTTTAACTACCTGTTTCCTTAAAATAAATCCATGGTAGTGAGGCAAATCAAGTTGTTGTTATTATTTTAGCAGACAGGATAGGGAGGGTAATCGGATGGTAGCTTGCGCAAAGATAGAGCGTTCCACACCCTTTTAATGAGAATATAGGCAATAGGTAATAACGAAGAAGGTGATGGAGAGGGATTGAAACGAGCTGTGCGCAGATTGGCCCATTTAAAAAACACGATGGCGTGTTAAGTGAAGAAAATAATTTTTGTAGCCCGAAACTATTTGTCTGAAAAAAACTGTTTTGAAGAAGGGGAAAAAACTTCCAGAGAGACCAGAGCAAATGGATGAAGAGAACCATGGTGATGGAGGAAGAGAGGTGAGGATCTGAAACGCGTGTTGGTTTCAAATGTTACAAAAAAAAAAGAGAGAGAGAAATCGCAATTTGAATGTCTTCATTGATAATATGTTTAACTCACTCGCGAGTAAATATTTACTTTTGATATGCACCCCGAGGAGAAAAAGATGAGAGTATATTTTGCTTTTATTCTGTTGGAATGAGTTAAGATCATAGTGAAAGTAGGCTCTCCACAAATAGAAAAAACAGTGTTGACGCACTGGAGAATTGTTTGTTTGTTTGTTTACACCAAGTCCATTTTCTCTTTTGCTAAAAAAAGGAAAAGGCTCCTTTTCAGTCTATACCTCAGCGGTAAATTAGCTTCAATTTTCCCGCTCGCTAATTTCCACACTGGACAGCGTTTAAAAAGAAAAAAATCCTTTACGGCGACATTTCAAAACAACAACAAATAACAAAGATGGCCGCCACACAGTGAGAAATCATTCCCAGTCAAAAATTACGCGAAGCCGATTTTCTCCGCGATTAAGCGATAAACAAAGCTAGTTTTCAGTCTATACCTTAGCGGTAAATTAGTTTCAATTTTCCCGCTCGCTAATTTCCACACTGGACAGCGTTTAAAAAGAGAAAATCCTTTACGGCGACATTTCAAAACAACAACAAATAACAAAGATGACCGCCACACAGCGAGAACTCATTCCCAGTAAAAAATTACGCGAAGCAGATTTTCTCCACGATGAAGCGATAAACAAAGTTAGTTTTCAGTCTATACCTTAGCGGTAAATTAGTTTCAATTTTCCCGCTCGCTAATTTCCACACTGGACAGCGTTTAAAAAGAGAAAATCCTTTACGGCGACATTTCAAAACAACAACAAATAACAAAGATGACCGCCACACAGCGAGAAATCATTCCCAGTAAAAAATTACGCGAAGCGGATTTTCTCCGCGATGAAGCGATAAACAAACTACCTCAAAGAACTGATTACTTACAGGCATGAAAGAAAGGACCTTGATAATTCCTGAGCTACACCCCAAAGCAATTGGCTATAAATAAAAAAGTAAAGAACAAAAGTGTAAATAACAAAAGTTTTTTCACTTTCCAGGTTGGAGTATGCCCAATATGTTTGGAGGATGGTGGGCAAAGTTTACCATGCTGTGAAGCAAGAATACACAGTGTGTGTCTTGAGGGTTGGGTGTGGATTGGACATTCAGAGCAATGTCCCTGCTGCATGCTCAACTTCCCAAGAAACTTTATAAGAGAAACCCTTGCTCGAAGAGTGACAAGAGTGCCTGAGATGCAGGCAGCGTTGATTGATGTAAGTACTCACCCAAAAGAACACATACGTTTTTCCATTCTGGATATTTTTAAAGAATATTATCTTTTTCAGGGACTGATGGCAAACCGAGAAAGGCGAAGGGCTGCTCACCTAGGAGGAAACAGAGCTGACATAAGAAGAGCAAATAACGATTTCAAGGAGGTCATGGAAGCGGGAATTGATACCTTGGGGGTGTTTTTTATTTATTTTATCCCTGAGCTACACCACAAAGCAATTGGCTATAAATAAAAAAGTAAAGAACAAAAGTGTAAATAACAAAAGTTTTTTCACTTTCCAGGTTGGAGTATGCCCAATATGTTTGGAGGATGGTGGGCAAAGTTTACCATGCTGTGAAGCAAGAATACACAGTGTGTGTCTTGACGATTGGGTGTGGATTGGACATTCAGAGCAATGTCCCTGCTGCATGCTCAACTTCCCAAGAAACTTTATAAGAGAAACCCTTGCTCGAAGAGTGACAAGAGTGCCTGAGATGCAGGCAGCGTTGATTGATGTAAGTACTCACCCAAAAGAACACATATGTTTTTCCATTCTGGATATTTTTAAAGAATATTATCTTTTTCAGGGACTGATGGCAAACCGAGAAAGGCGAAGGGCTGCTTACCTAGGAGGAAACAGAGCTGACATAAGAAGAGCAAATAACGATTTCCAGGAGGTCATGGAAGCGGGAATTGATACCTTGGGGGTGTTTTTTATTTATTTTATCCCCTATGTAACTCTCAGGCGATCAAGTTCATATTACTTTTTCCTTTTAATTTTTGCCGAAACCTGTGAATAGTTTCCTAAAAAACTTACACCATGCAAGCGCTCAGCTGAATAAAAACATACTACATCCTTGGATTCCCTTTATTAACACACACAACGTTTGTAAAATAATAAATGTTTCTCGTTTCTTGAACAAAACGACTCCTTAGTAAGCTAAACAGAACCCAATGAAATCAAACGACCCTGAGTTTACTCCAGATAGCTTACTGAGAACAGAACCTAAATGAAATCAAACGACCATGAGGTTATGTGAGGTAGCTTACCAAGAAATGAAAAAAACACCATGCCCCATGCTCACAATAATTGAAAAACTTACCCTGTCCGTTCAAAATGGTATTCATGTTCCATCAATAACCTAATAGGTTGGTTCTTCGTTTTGAAATCCCTAAATCCAACGATCTTTTACACCCCCCAAACAATATGGTCGTCCTTGCTTTAAGCAAGTGATGACGTACAGTATTGTGCAAAAGTAACGCAAGCGAAATGCGCGAATTTCGTTCTTTGTTCAAGCGCACTTTCCACGAAAGTTCGCGCGAAAGTTCGAGTGACAATTCAAGGCCTTTTGAGCGAAATTTCCCTGGAACAAAGAACGCTATTCGATCACGTGAAACTTCACACAAGATTGGGGAGGGGAGGGAAACAATGATAATCATTTTCACAACTGTTTAATAACAACTTTTCCAACTTGACATACACTCTTTTCTGGGTTAAAGAGCAGATATTCATAATACAATCTTTTCAGTTTTAAATAATGTCGACAGTGTAAGCACAAAAGTCTTTTTGTTCACTCTTACGCAGAGGGTAGTAGAGTACAACAGAGTTTCAGCTCCAGATCTGCCCAACAGAAAAACGTGCACGGTATCTGCTCTTTACAGCTGAAGTAGGGGCGATCAGGATTATTCTCTGAATGTGATAACCTAAAGGCGCAAGGTCTCCTGTGGTGACAGAGCGGAGCATCGTTCCCTTTAAATGTGCTAGAAACATCAAACTGCAATGCTCTCTCGTACGGTCTGACATCCTCAACCGAACAGAAGTAACCGCAGGAGCGATTGGTACACCTCACATATTCTCTACCATTGCTCAAAGCCACGAACTGTTCCTTCTGACCTTTCTTACATAAACCACATGAAGCCATGGTGTTGGAAAATCTGTTGAGTATAAAAAAAAACACATGTTCACTTTTTTTATTTACTCGGGTTTGAGGGGGTATCCCCCCACAGCTGACGTCTTCTAAGAGGGGGTACTAAGAGGGGGTATCCCCTCCAGTCACGTGTATCGACAGGGAGACTAAGAGGGGTATCCCCTCCAGTCACGTGTATCGGCACGTGGCCAAGCAAAACGTGTTGTGCAAACCGTAGGGGCTTAATACTGTCCCATGGGAGCCCCTCGTGCGTAGCCTTTTCTACGCGCGTGAATTTCTCGGAATCTGCAGAAAAGTACAGTGAAAGAAAGTTAAAAAAGGTGAGTGACCTTGAACAAGTTCACTTTTCGAAACCAGCCAATGCATTCACAACCAAAGAAAGAAATACAAGTCGATTTCGCACTCTAAAGCTTATTTGTGTTTGTTTTCGCGCGATCCCTTGTTCTTCGGCAAATACTATCTTTCGTTTTGCCCATGACAGTCATCGAACTAACCTTTAAACAGCTAAAACGAATGCCACAGCTAGTACATCGTTCGAAAAATTTTCAATGTACGTAGCGATGCAAAACCTCACTCGTCACCCTCGACACGCAATTTTTTTCCGTGTGTTTACTCTTAACTTGACGTCACCCAAGTTGTAAAAACACTTTATTTACGTTACCAGAATAATAAAACTTGAAGAGTTGTACATCAAGTGAAATAAAGTTTAAAGTTTCAATCTCTTCTTGGCTTGTACGATCTTCTTGACGATCCTTTCAGTCATGGTTTTACGCCCGGGTAACTTGTCGATGGCTTTGATCATCTCTTCATCAGCCTTTCATTTGTCTTGCAAATTTTTAGCTCTAGGCGATGTCATGACGCTTGGCTATTCGATCCAATCGGTTGATCCCAGGGTCACCGCGTTTCAAACGTTTTGCTAGTTTAGTGCCCGGGCCCAGGTATTGATAACCCGGCCAATGAAATTCAACTCCTGTTTTTGCTAACATTTTTTGAATGTCAACACCCCATCCTCGTTTCTTTCTTTTCACTTCTTTCTTGACCGTTTTCCTTCTGTTCAGTCCTCCCATCCGCTCAAAGCTCGCAACTACTTCACTTCCGCTTTACGACGTCGTTTGGGTTTCTCTTCTCTTACCGACTTGGCTTCTTTATTGCTTTCCCGTTTTATTGTCTTCGGAGCAGGAGGTAGTCGATTCTCTCCTTTCAATTTTCGAATCACGCTCTTGCGTTCCATCAACAAGGGTAACAATTCTTCGTGGTTTGTATGGGCGGGCATTTTGAAAAAACTACCTCGGGGATGTCCCTGCTTAATGACTTCATCCAAAAGGAGGGAGTACTAGCATGACGTCATCCGAAGAGAGGGTACTAGCATGATGTCATCCTGCTCCACCTACGAAAACTTGCTCCACATTGCTCCACTTTGCTTACGTCATTTTTTCTCGAACTTTTATTGGTGGCCATTTTGAATAAATTAAAAACCGGCTAATTTGGCCCCTACTACACTACTGACCACTAACCTTGGAATGCTTGGACCAGAACTAAAGGTAATTCAGTTATGTGTAATCCTCTGTGAACAGAATCCCCCAGTGTTGATAGTGCTTTACATGAGTCTTAACCTACCATATTCACTCACTGTTGGTTATTATTGCAATTTTATCTTAGCTTGAAAATTTATACCATTCAAAGTGTGATTATTGTCATGTTCTTTTCATTCTGTAAGGTCCAGCAAGAAATGAATGAAACATTAACAGCAGTATTGGACAGGCAGAAAATAGAGCAGGAGTCACGGATATATGGTAAGGCAGACACAGATAATCTGACTAAGTACCAGAAAAGCATAAATGATGCTGCCTTCAAACTTTGTCTTGAAAATGCGAACCTGATACAAAACAAAGGCAAACTACTTGATTTAGCTCGAAAGAAGCTTGATGATGACGGCTACAATTATGTTAAGAGGAGAAGTCGATCGAAGACATTTGGTTCAGAAAAAGGCATTGTAGAAGACAAGGTTGAAAAGAGACAAAAACTGACTGAGGAAATGAGACAGAGAAAAGTTTCAGAAATTTCTGAGGATATTGAAACCATGAACAAAATAATGAGTTGTTTGGAAAATGAAAGAGTTAAGTTAGTAAACATGCAGAAGTATTCACAAGCTGGCCAAGTCCTTCAGCAAATTGCAGAAAAACGTAAAGAAAAGCGCAAACTGTCTGATCAACTTGCAATCATTCAAGCAAAGGAGGCAAGGTCAAAACACTATCACAGTAACAAAGCAAGCAGCAACACCAAGACCAAATCAGAAGCAACATTGAAGAATGTAAATCAAGGAAGCCTTAAGTCTTTTTTTAGCAAAGCTAGCAACAGTGTCGACCCTAAGAGTAGAAATTCTAAACCTAGTGACGAGAGGGTGAAAGGTCCAGATGCCTGTCAAAGCAGTGCCATTACCTGTACAACAACTCGGAGTTCAGTGACAACATCCCAACGTATGGCACCTCATTCAGAAAGCTCAAGTACTGTTTTTAGCAAAACAGCAGTAAGCAGCACTGAAGCGAGTTCCTGCAAATCTCATGACATTCAACCTTCCTCTTCAGGTTCTTTTTTAGCCCAGAAGGCCCCTCATCATCCGGATGTGGGGCAATAGAACTTTTTGATGCAAATGAGCAAAAGCATTGCTTCAGTGACAGTTGCACATCTTCCCCAGAGAACGAAATTTTGCTGCGGTACTTGCGTCATGTAAAGGTTAATAAATCAGAATATGAAGACTCTGCTGATGAAATCACTACTGGAGATGCAAGAAACAAAAGTTGTCAAGCCCCTGTGGAGTCCAGCAATGAACAGGCTGTACACATAGTGCCACACCATGTCAATTCTGCACCCTCAGATCCAGATGCAATAAATAAAAGCCAGGAGCCTAATCAATCCATCCAGTTTGCCCCTTCACTGGACCATATGTTGTTTATTCTGCGAGGAAATAACTTAAACTGGTTTGCATTTGTTGCAGAGTTGAGAAATGTCATACGAGGTTATACCCCAGAGGCTCTGAACCAACTTTTAGCAGATTTTGCATTTTATCTTTCATGCAGTGATGTTACAGTGGAAGAAGAGAAGCTCATTGAACAGTCTAGGCAGGCATACCTGGAGACAGAACGGATTAGATACACTGCTGAAGAGTCAGAAGATACTAGAAGTGATGACGAAAGTGATATTATAAACCCAGATGATTGGCTGAGTGTCACTGGATTAGACTCAGAAGCAGCGAAAGAGATGATAGTGAAGCAGAGAAAGATACTCAAGAATAAGATACGGGCAAGAGTGGCCAAAGCAGCAACAGAAGCTCGTCTTCTTCAACGGAAGTTGCCAAATAGGGTGTCGAACATCCTTCTAAAGTATCCAAACATCGGAGATGACATTGAGAAGTTTGTAAAAGACCGAAGAGTTGGCGCTGATGCATTAAGAAGAACTGGAGTTTTGACATTTACTTATGGCAAGACTTCTCAAACGCCTGGGCAGAAGGTCACTTATGGGCGAATAAAAGAACACCTTGAAGAAAAGTATGGAGTAAAGTTTGGATACGGGACAATTGTCCAGCTCTGTGTGACTAGAAACCGTAGAAGATTATCTGCCAAGCGCTACAAAGGTGTAGCTAAAATAACGTGTCGCAGAGCTCGCAAGGGTTTCTCCATTAAGTTTAATCCTGATTCCCACTACAATACAGCTATGTATCATGGTCTAGACCATCTACAACTGAAGGATGGTAGATACACCTTAGTCTTGAATAGGGATGATGCTGCTGGATTCAGGCTAGACACGACATTTACCCATAAACAGCATGCCTCACTTGCAACCGTTGACCAGCCTGAACAGACAACTAGATCCGACTATCTAAACAAGTATACATCAATTCTCCAAGTGTCCTCCTATTTGTTTATGTCCACTGAAACAACCAAAGAAGTCTGTTGTGGAGTTGTAAAGGCTCACACTCTGTTTGAGAAAAGTCCTGCACAGCATGCAGCAGATTTGCAAATGTTGGAGGACAATTCAGAGTTTGCGTCAATTTTTCGTGACAAGCGTGTTGAGTGTGTCCGTGTCGATGGCTGTTCTGACGAAGCTCCTTCCCATGAAGAAGTGCAGTTTTATTGGACAGAGCGGCACTTAATCAAGGCGAATGAGAGTATTGTGGTGACAACTAGACACAGTGGAGGTTCCTATTTGAATAGAGTTGAGCTCCTAAATGGTTGTTTAGCTGTAGCCCACAGCAACCTATTCATTCCTTCCACTCTTGGAGGCCCTTGTTTTACAGAGAAGGGCTTGGACAAGGAACAACTGGCAAAAAATTTAGAGCTAGCAATGGATGTGTACATAAGGAAAGTTGATGGTGCACCTTGTGCTAAACAGCCAATAAGACTTGTCAAAGGAGCAAATGGAATAAGAGCAAAGCATTTAGGAGAAAGGAGACCCAAGCTGTTGACTTTCCTGAAAGGGAAGAAGAAAGAAAAGGAAGCATTGAAACGATCGGAGCCAACATTGTATGGTTATTTTGAAGTTTGGGGCATGCGGAACAGGCACATGGTCAAAGGTTTGCCACACCCTTATGTTTTCATGCTTTTACCATGCAAGGCCAAAGATTGCCCTCATCCCAGGTGTCAAGACAATGGAAATTCAGCAGATGGCAACACTTGGTTCCCTGGTGGTCCACCACTGAGTTATTTTCCCATCCCTATTGCTGATCCGAAACGCCCTTGGGGGTGGGGGGGCCTTGCGAACAATGTGGAGACAAATGCGCTGGTCACTATCTTCGTCCAGAAGAGCATCACGAGTTTTACCAGACCCATGGAAGACAAGGGATGAAGATTAAGCCCCCATCTGTAGTCATTGCCGAGGCACTGAAGAATGCTGAGAGGAAGGGTTGCAATCTAACTGGTGAAGAAAAACTAGCACTTGCAAAGGAAACACTCTTAACTGAAGAAGATGTTGAAATGTGGCTACAACACCTCCTGGATGTGTCCACCAGAAGAAAAGAAGGTGCAAGGAAGGCCGCTGCAACAAGACGCCAAAAGAATAAAGGTCAAAGTGAAGGGAATACCAAGGAAAGCAGTGGTACGTTTATATTAAAGGACTGAAAAATAAGTCTAGTAGTGTTTGTGTTTTTGAGTAAAATTATATCTATCTTTTGTAGGAAATGATGTGTTTTGCTTCTGTGGCCAAGGAGAGTATGGAGAGATGATTGCCTGTGATAGTGGTACATGTCCATTGGAGTGGTTCCACCTTGACTGTCTGGAGCTCTCCTGTGTTCCAGAGGGTGAATGGATATGCCCACTTTGCACCGGTTTGTAGACTTAACTAATAATAATTACTTTGAAAAAAATGTCCTTTTAATGGCTATTTCTGCTACGGAGTATTATCAAGACAATTTATATCAGTATTTTTTAATATACTGACTAAGAACTGTGCTTTCTTGTTCTTGCTTTTCAGGTTCATAATCCAAGATCTCAAGCCCCACATGCAAGTAATTTTAGTGAAGCCTTTACTTCATTAAGGGAATGTTAGTTACATTGCTAATGCTATTGGCACTGATATGATTGCTATTCATCAGATAGCTCATTGTACAGCGTTACAGTGTCTTGTCTCAAAAAACAGGCGTCGCCCTCAAGTCTTCTCCTGAGAAACGCCTGAAGCTTGATTTGCATTTTGTTTGTTTATAGGAGATCTCAAGCCCCACATGGTGGGAGCATTTGAGGACTTTGATAGGCGGACAGCTTCCCC
The DNA here is from genome assembly GCA_947652115.1 of Blastomussa wellsi. Taxonomy (NCBI): domain Eukaryota; kingdom Metazoa; phylum Cnidaria; class Anthozoa; order Scleractinia; family Plerogyridae; genus Blastomussa; species Blastomussa wellsi. The sequence continues at coordinate 18,697,336 of OX393566.1, read as the reverse complement.
AGGGTCTGGGGAATTTGTTAATATTTGAAATTAGGTTTGCAACAAATCCCCACCTTGTCCCGGGGTGGGGGGGGGGGGGTGGGGGATTACATTGACTCCTGCATTACGTTGTTCAAAACACTCATCAGAAAAAACTGCCATGTTTGCAAAATTCCGATGGCACGTTTCCGAAACCCAACCAATCCTCGCTGTACAACTTCTTGTTTGCAAAATCCTTCGAAGCACATGATGCATTAGAAGATGTTCTTGCGCTGCGGAAGATAATATTTGAATCACGGCTTGAACTTTCTCTGAAAACAATAATCGAAAATTCTGGTGTTGTAAGTGCAGCCCACGCTGCCAAGGACGTGAAGTATCTTAATCATCGCCATCTTTTGATGCAGTCGTTTAAAGACAATCTCCATCATCCACAATATCTCAAGAACATGGTTGAAAAAATATCCGGTAGTGGGCTGTCATTTGACGATCTGAAAATGGTGTACAGCAAGTACGGAAAAGAAGGACTGATTGCGATCCTGTCCTCTAGGCGATGTCATGACGCTTGGCTATTCGATCCAATCGGTTGATCCCAGGGTCACCGCGTTTCAAACGTTTTGCTAGTTTAGTGCCCGGGCCCAGGTATTGATAACCCGGCCAATGAAATTCAACTCCTGTTTTTGCTAACATTTTTTGAATGTCAACACCCCATCCTCGTTTCTTTCTTTTCGCTTCTTTCTTGACCGTTTTCCAATAAACAGCATGCCTCACTTGCAACCGTTGACCAGCCTGAACAGACAACTAGATCCGACTATCTAAACAAGTATACATCAATTCTCCAAGTGTCCTCCTATTTGTTTATGTCCACTGAAACAACCAAAGAAGTCTGTTGTGGAGTTGTAAAGGCTCACACTCTGTTTGAGAAAAGTCCTGCACAGCATGCAGCAGATTTGCAAATGTTGGAGGACAATTCAGAGTTTGCGTCAATTTTTCGTGACAAGCGTGTTGAGTGTGTCCGTGTCGATGGCTGTTCTGACGAAGCTCCTTCCCATGAAGAAGTGCAGTTTTATTTGACAGAGCGGCACTTAATCAAGGCGAATGAGAGTATTGTGGTGACAACTAGACACAGTGGAGGTTCCTATTTGAATAGAGTTGAGCTCCTAAATGGTTGTTTAGCTGTAGCCCACAGCAACCTATTCACTCCTTCCACTCTTGGAGGCCCTTGTTTTACAGAGAAGGGCTTGGACAAGGAACAACTGGCAAAAAATTTAGAGCTAGCAATGGATGTGTACATAAGGAAAGTTGATGGTGCACCTTGTGCTAAACAGCCAATAAGACTTGTCAAAGGAGCAAATGGAATAAGAGCAAAGCATTTAGGAGAAAGGAGACCCAAGCTGTTGACTTTCCTGAAAGGGAAGAAGAAAGAAAAGGAAGCATTAAAACGATCGGAGCCAACATTGTATGGTTATTTTGAAGTTTGGGGCATGCGGAACAGGCACATGGTCAAAGGTTTGCCACACCCTTATGTTTTCATGCTTTTACCATGCAAGGCCAAAGATTGCCCTCATCCCAGGTGTCAAGACAATGGAAATTCAGCAGATGGCAACACTTGGTTCCCTGGTGGTCCACCACTGAGTTATTTTCCCATCCCTATTGCTGATCCGAAACGCCCTTGGGGGGGGGGGGCCTTGCGAACAATGTGGAGACAAATGCGCTGGTCACTATCTTCGTCCAGAAGAGCATCACGAGTTTTACCAGACCCATGGAAGACAAGGGATGAAGATTAAGCCCCCATCTGTAGTCATTGCCGAGGCACTGATGAATGCTGAGAGGAAGGGTTGCAATCTAACTGGTGAAGAAAAACTAGCACTTGCAAAGGAAACACTCTTAACTGAAGAAGATGTTGAAATGTGGCTACAACACCTCCTGGATGTGTCCACCAGAAGAAAAGAAGGTGCAAGGAAGGCCGCTGCAACAAGACGCCAAAAGAATAAAGGTCAAAGTGAAGGGAATACCAAGGAAAGCAGTGGTACGTTTATATTAAAGGACTGAAAAATAAGTCTAGTAGTGTTTGTGTTTTTGAGTAAAATTATATCTATCTTTTGTAGGAAATGATGTGTTTTGCTTCTGTGGCCAAGGAGAGTATGGAGAGATGATTGCCTGTGATAGTGGTACATGTCCATTGGAGTGGTTCCACCTTGACTGTCTGGAGCTCTCCTGTGTTCCAGAGGGTGAATGGATATGCCCACTTTGCACCGGTTTGTAGACTTAACTAATAATAATTACTTTGAAAAAAATGTCCTTTTAATGGCTATTTCTGCTACGGAGTATTATCAAGACAATTTATATCAGTATTTTTTAATATACTGACTAAGAACTGTGCTTTCTTGTTCTTGCTTTTCAGGTTCATAATCCAAGATCTCAAGCCCCACATGCAAGTAATTTTAGTGAAGCCTTTACTTCATTAAGGGAATGTTAGTTACATTGCTAATGCTATTGGCACTGATATGATTGCTATTCATCAGATAGCTCATTGTACAGCGTTACAGTGTCTTGCCTCAAAAAACAGGCGTCGCCCTCAAGTCTTCTCCTGAGAAACGCCTGAAGCTTGATTTGCATTTTGTTTGTTTATAGGAGATCTCAAGCCCCACATGGTGGGAGCATTTGAGGACTTTGATAGGCGGACAGCTTCCCCAGGGTCTGGGGAATTTGTTAATATTTGAAATTAGGTTTGCAACAAATCCCCACCTTGTCCCGGGGTGGGGGGGGGGGGGTGGGGGATTACATTGACTCCTGCATTACGTTGTTCAAAACACTCATCAGAAAAAACTGCCATGTTTGCAAAATTCCGATGGCACGTTTCCGAAACCCAACCAATCCTCGCTGTACAACTTCTTGTTTGCAAAATCCTTCGAAGCACATGATGCATTAGAAGATGTTCTTGCGCTGCGGAAGATAATATTTGAATCACGGCTTGAACTTTCTCTGAAAACAATAATCGAAAATTCTGGTGTTGTAAGTGCAGCCCACGCTGCCAAGGACGTGAAGTATCTTAATCATCGCCATCTTTTGATGCAGTCGTTTAAAGGACAACTGAAGACAAAAATTGAACATTTTTTCCTTATAGTTCTGACCACGTACAATAATGTTTTAAATTTTTTTCGGTATTTCTGTCTTTTTTCGACCTCAAAAGACCGGTTTTTAGCGTGATTTTGCGCCATTGGCATTGCGGCTCAGAATGGGTGGGTCAGCGGTCTTTTGTGACGTATGATATGGGGAACATATTTGAAATCGCGCCAAAGAAATAAAAGTAACCAATACTGCTTACAGCACACATGATGTCCTTATCGATCTATGGATCTTATTCTACCATGGTGTACTGTTGTGCTGCTAGATGCTCGAATAATTGTCAGTGTTCCCCATATCTTACGTCACAACATGCCACCCACATACATTTTGAGCCCGCAATGCAAAGGCCCAAAAAGCGGGAAAACCTCATCTTCAAACCTAATTTTCTCGCCAAAATGAAGAAACGGGAATAAATTACTACCCAACCTAAACTGTACCTATGTTAGGCTTTCCCAAGAATGTGTTTCAGAAATAATGATTTTTGCCTTCAGTTCCCCTTTAAAGACAATCTCCATCATCCACAATATCTCAAGAACATGGTTGAAAAAATATCCGGTAGTGGGCTGTCATTTGACGATCTGAAAATGGTGTACAGCAAGTACGGAAAAGAAGGACTGATTGCGATCCTGTCCAAACCGCCGACCACATCTTTATCGACATCGCCACGAGTCACCAACACGCCACGAATTTTAGCTACAATAGTTAAGTACTTCGAAGAAAAGATCCAGCAATAGGTAGGAAATGCAATCTTTTAATCTTTTCTTTCTATTAATGTTGAGATATTACGTAAATAACGGTAAAAACGCCGGTGATGATTCCACATGTACTTCAAAAGATACACATGTTTACAGCTGCCGTACGCATGCGCACGTGACGACTCGCGCGTAAGGCCTGAACCACGCGTGTTTTTCTGATTTTTGTGACGTCAGCGCAAATAAATAATGCTGATTTGGCTCAGTTGTAACCACATACAATTCCTATCAAATGGCTAATTTTTGTTAAAATCTGTCAGAGCTAATCTAATATATTTAGAATAATGACAAATTACGGAATATTGGAAAAACCGTCTGAAGAACGCTGACTTTTTAACACTTCAAAATGTCAGGCAATATCATTTTCATAATGTGGCAAAGTATGAAAAAATTTCACCAAAGGAAAGTTAAATATGAAGGAGTTTTGGTGAAAATGAGGAATACATCTGTTTGTCATTAGACGAGATGTTGCCATGGTAATGGCCTTAATCCAAAAATTGACAACTAAAACATAAGCCTTATTTTAACAGGACCCATTCTGGTAAATCACTAAGGGGAAAACTTAAAGAGAAATTAACTATGTTTCCGTTTCTAACTCGCGCTCTATAGGGAGGGTGTTTCGAAATAACTCTAGGGAGCCACCTTAAGTTTGAATAAGCCACTTTATAGCGCCCCGTTTGTACTGGCGCCCAAAAGCATCTCTCCATCTAGCCTAGGCCCTTCATCTATTGTTGATGTCACAGGAAGGGTGTCACGGAAACTGTAGGACAAAACGAACTATAAATAATAGCAAGTAATTGTTAAGAAGTTTACAGTTCTTGCCAATTGTACAGGAGAAAAAACAGATTATTTAACACGATGACTACATAACTTGAACCAGATATAATATTCTGCTTTTTAGCTCTCGGTATTATGAAAGGAAATATGAAAGTGGGCAACCAGTATTGGTCAGACTAGTAGTAGTAACAATGTTGTGGATTTTCGCTCTGGTTGAGGAGTTTATTTCATAATTTGATTAGGTTTGAATTTGTAAAGAGCTCTGGATCCAGCATTGTTCCTGTACAAGTACCAAGAGGCCAAGAGAGGAATGCTCGTGTTATAAGACACATCTCAGGCCAGGGACCCTTGTATATACGAGCTTTGGAAGTTCTGAGTTGTAAAGAGGTGATTGGTTAATAATTTTTAGCAACTGAAATGTTTACTTTTTGTCCTATCACACAGAAGTACATACCAGCTTTCTTTCGTATTTGGCATGATATAAATATTGAGGCACTTTTTCTGGGAATGGAAATATTTTATGAGCATCTCTGTCCTTTTGCCTGATCTTCTGCCTTAATTGCTGTCTGCTAAACAATTAATTATGCACTCTCTAGAATAGGTGATAAGTAATAACAGGCTACTTTCTGTAAAAAAGCTCCCTTTGACTTGTCATTCCTATGAACACTGTATTGAAGCTGAACAAACTAAATGCTCCTTCTTGGCCAACTGAAATTTCTAACACTCATGTAGTGTTTTATTATGTCTTTAAACATCAAACTACCATTTTTTCTAGCATCTAAATTATTCTCGTTGATATATATTATTTCAGAGTGAAGATGATGACAGTCTGCTTGCTAATGACAAGGACATCAGGGATTACTTGGAAGGACGTACATTGCTCCCTGTCTCAAATGCTATTGTTGAACCAGGTCCCAGTGGCACAGATAAAGACATTGCTCCACCATCAAGCTTACAGCAAAGTGATGTACATATGCCGTTCTCTGATGTTTACCAACCTTCTGGTGATGGAGATACCACAAATACCACAAGTCAGTCTGAAACATCAAATGAATTGGCCAAAAAGAGTGAATTTGATGTCCTGGTAGAAATGTTTCCCAACTTAAAGCAGGAGTGAGTCGAAGAGGCTCTGGAAAGTGCTGGTTCAGATTTGGGGAAAGCCATTAACATACTTCTTGAGGAAAATCATACAGGTGTGTTTGTCTGCTTTTAAGTTCTAGGGTAAATAATGTTGGGATACATCAGATGAATAAAACAACTTGTTTGGAAAATGGTTAAAGTGCTTGATATTGGACATCTCATTCTCACTGGTAATCTGTACACCTTTAATGTAAACTTGGAGTGGATTACTAGTAACATATGCATGTTACATGTTAAATATATAAATTAACACTTACCATAGTAACATAAATTTTGTTCTATTATTTCTTCACATATATCTAAGTTCCATCTTTTTATGTATTTCTGGTTTGCTTCTTGTGTCTTTCTTCACCCTCAATTGCCAATTATTGATCTGTAATGTATCACTGTTAGTTGACCACCCTAGCTCATTAACCCTCAAGGCATAAGGATCAATTTTACTATGGGTAGTGTCGACCGACATATCGACCGATATGTCGACCGACATGTCGGTCGATGGTCGGTCGATATGTCGGTCGATAGTCGACCGCTAGTCGACCGCCAGTCGGTCGATAGTAGGTCGATAGTAGACCGATATGGCGGTCGATAGTCGGCAACAAAAAATTGTGTGGTGGTCAACATGACGACCGACTCTCGACCGACAGAGGGAATGTCGTGTCTCGGTGAAATATCGGCCAAGTGTCGGTGGAATATCGGTGAAGTGTCAGTGGTCTATCGGCCAAGTGTCAGTAGTCTATCGGTATCGCTTTTTTTTTTTTTGTCCGACGTAAAGTCCTGTATGGAGTTTACTGAGAATTGTTCAGCGGCTGAGAATGAAGCGTTTTTTAACATGAGATCTGCAAAATTAGCTAATAGCTGAGAAGTACGTAAAGTTTTACTGCCAAACATTAAACTGAAAACAACATCAGCAAAGTGCCGTTTTAAGGCTTGAAATATTTGTGGAACTTTGCTCTGCAACACACGTTGGTTGATAAAGGATTAGAAATATATTGGCGGCTAATTAAATTTCAGAGTAAGAATCTAGGTTTCCATCGAGGCCTGCGAAATAGCATTTTCAACCATTGGCCGGCTATGAGTCCTCTGAAGCCATCTAGAGAGGTTAACTTTTAAATTCACTTAGAAACACATGAAAACCTTCACTGAAAGATGGAATTAAACGAGCTGAGGCGAATTGTGCTTAGCTTTTATTTTCTTCTTTTTTATTTGTTATATCATTTTTATATTATTTTTCTACTCTGTCAGGTACGCCCTTGCGTATTTGCGTAGGGAGAATTTGCGGCTGCCGTGGCACTAAATTACAAGCCTTCGCGGAGATTTTTTAGAGTTTCAAAGCTACTATCTATCAAAGAAAACCTTGAAATTCAAAAAGAAATAGCGACTGCATAAGAAACACACCCGAAGTATTATCGCACCTTGGCAGCTCTATTTTAGTCTCACTTTACTTTAGCACACATTATATTTTTTGTTAATAGTGTCTGTAAAAAATACATAAAAAATATATATATAAAGTGCGTAACACTATAACTAATAGTGTAGTAACTATTTCACCACGCAAACTGACGCAAAGAGCGACTCTGAGCGACGTATCATTCGTGATGGAATTTCAGGTTGCGTAAAACAAAAACATAAGCAATTAGCCAAAAATGTTTGCCGTTTCATATTTTAAACACAGTAAGTTTGAAAGAAATTTATCATTATTATCAATTATAAGTCTGATTTTGTCTGTGACTAAATTCATGGGCTGCTTTAATAAACATTTGAGCCTTATTACTGACTAACCATAACCCTAAAGTTTTCACCTTATTTGGTCGTTTCCAATGCTGGAAGCCTATCCAAAGAGCTTCTGTGTTTTTTTATTGTTTAGTCTGAGACCAGAGATTTAGGGTTAGGAACTGGCTGAATTGTATCTCTTCAATAGCAAACATTCTGAGACCGTTTCAATTGAACCAATAAAAATTTATTCTGACAAGTAAAATAACCATCAAAAATGTTTTCAACGGGGTGGGGGTATGGAACCAAGCCTACTTTGAGGGTGTGGGATGATGGTAGCAGAAAGAGACGATCTTTGTTTGCTGTGTGTTGTACAATGGTATTGACTGATTCCCTTAAAGGGGATACTGTTCAGCAATGTCATCGAGCAGCCTTCGAAAGCATCCATTTGGGTGAGGCTCACCATACCACCTTCGCCACGTGAATTCCTGAAGGTATTCAATGAGAAAGTCAGGGTTTGTGTTTCCCTTCATTTTCTTAAATTTTTCCTTTGCCGTACACCAGTTGCTTTCAGCATTCTGTGTATGGACTCCGGTTACTGGATCGACAAAATGTAGAGAATGATTCACCGCCCCGTGTTGTAAGCCGAGTCTTCTCTGGAGTTGCCGATATGCCGCCCACTGGTCCGTGTGCACTATGGAGCCAGGCTGAACCTTCCGTTGAATAATACGCAAAAGAGTCGCCGCATTGCGTCGCCTTACGAGCTGTAGGTATGGTCGGGCTGGAGCATACTGTGTATCAAACAACCCCAGTACCCATCTTTCTCTTTGAGGCCGACGCCCCCTGTGAAACTGCAAAGGAATAACAATTACAGCTCCATGAATTAAAATATTATGAAATATTATGAAAAGAATCATTGGAAATACGGTACATTAAAGATAGGAGGTGGCGGAGGTGATACAACGCGCTCAGTCCGGCTTCAGACCGAGAACAGTACTGTTCAGTAGCGTAGAAGTACCGTGAGTGAGATTTTTATTTTGTAACCAGTAGACTAGTTGTGAGGCGGCTAAGGCTTAAGCACAGTGATTCGAACCACTGGAAGGCCATACTTCCTATTTTCTTACCTTGGACTTGTGATTAAACTTTGATTCGTCGATCTGCACAATGACATGTGGTCCGCCTAACTGTGGAATCGCGTGGCGCAGCAATGCTTCCCATGCAACTTGCCGACACTTCCGTGCGAACTTGACTAAAACTTTCTGTGAGGCCGTTCCTTCAATTTCCATCATTCGTAGCGAACACTTGTGCGCCCATTTCCAGAGAAATTGCAACTGCCTTGCGATTGAAATTTTGCTTCCATAGAAATGCGAATGTACTCTCACAGACGAAGAGCGTCGACAACGGTGACATCTCCTGTTGAAAAGTAAAGTTTAAGCTATATAGGTATGTTCGGTTCCAAGGGTATAGTTTTTAACCATTTTGTTCTGAAATAGGGTGTTCGTTGTGAGTTTGAAGCCCAAATGGTCTGAAATAGTTGAAAGCTATCAAATTTTAGCTCAGGTCGGCAGGGAAAATACCGTAAACTGCCGCTTATAAGCCCATCCGGTTACCGCTAATGCTCTAATTAGAGCCCAGCTTCCAATAAGCGCCTCGATTCGAATTACTGCGGCCCTCCAAAGGCTTAAAATTTTAAATAACCGCCCCCTTCAAATAAGCGCCCCCCCCCCTCTCCGAAAAAAGAGGTTTAGTACTTGCCGGTACGATATATGAGACGTATACGTGAATGTTCTTCAAAGTCGTACGGGTTTGTTTCTAATTTCCTCGATAGCAATATCCATGAAATATCCTAGAATTACAAGGCCTCTTTTAAGTTTTCTGCTTCCAGTGACTTCAACCACACCCTGCAGAACACGAAAGCGTCTTGTGAACGTTTAAAGTTTCACAAAAAAAAAAATTTCTATCACGTTGTTTGAGTATTTATATCACAGGGAGCCCTCACATCGTTTTTGAGGAAAAAATAAAAATTATAATCTTTCCTTTTGTTTTGTATTGGCCATTTTGAATTTAAATGCGCGACGCGCTGGTCTGGGAGCGAATTAATTATGCGCGGTCAGATGGTGCGATGTCTGGAACCGAGAAATCTTCGGAAACGCTCGGTCGGTCGTAACCTTTATATTTTTGACAAGGGGCGAAACTCTTTTTAGTCCCTTCGAATTTCTCATGAATACGAAGACAAATATCTCTACAAATTGAACAAAAATTTGAAGGCAGAAGGACCAAAGGTTGAACTAATTATCCTGTAACTTATTAGAGTTGTTCCGCACAAGATGCAAATTTCCACTTTGTGACTTTAGGCATGCAAATTAAACCGGCACCTTGTGACCGGCGTTCTCGATCACGTCTTAATTGTGTTTGAAGACAATGCAGTTCTTTGTCTTTAAACACAATAAGGCGTGATCTTGTTTAGCCACGTGCGTGTGCAGGACTTTGGTTCTAATCAAAGTTAAAACCACAAACAGCGATCGCTGACGAGGGGAACCGTGTCGCAAAAATCCCCATTGTTAGTGTACCATGATCGAGGCCAATGACCAAAACGTATTTTGAATATTTTCATAATCAATCAGGTACAATGAAAAAAGTCCAGTATTGCAGGCCCAGAGGAAAAACTGATAACACGAAAAATTGACTACGACCTGGAAACGCAAACTGTATATAAGTTTTCCATCTGTTCTTTGTTCGCATAATCCAACACCCAAGTTTGCGGCAAAAAAGAAATTAGCGCGGGAGATAAGTCCTTTGAAGAGTGCGCAACTAATTAAACCGTGTCACTTTTACACTTTTTTATAATGAGAGAATTCATACAGAAGAATTTTTCTTGGAGACAAGCCACTTTCCCACACTCCATGATATCGACCCCAAGAGCGACACGGGATAAATATATATAACTCTCAGCGGAAAAAGATTCGATGCAGCTGCATTAGGTGTATTCGAGAACATTAACGCGTTATGGCTTCACGAACAAAAACATGTATGATATGTGGTTTATCGGATGGCCACACTCTGATGGACTGCCCTTACCGATGCGAGTTTTGCGGCGTGTCGGTGAATTATTGTGAGTGCCATGATTCTAGTATAGTGAACAGCGTTTTGGCGTTGGAGACCCCCGAAAAGGCGGACAGAAGTACCGAAACTTCAACATCGAAACCAGCACCGCCACAAGCAGCCCGTGAGAAACGTAAAGGAAGTAACGATGAATGGTAAGCAAACTATTCCTAATTGTAGATTTTGTTTGCAAATAGTATATGCAGTAAAATATATGGATTATTGGAAAAAAATATCGATAGCTATGGCCATCAATCGAAATGAAGGCTTGTTTGGTCATTTGAAGTACGACTTCAAGTAACGCGATTTTGTATCGAGTCGACTTAACATGCGTATCAAATTGACTTTGACTTGTCAGTATCGAAACGACTTTGTATCGAAACGACCGGACTCCATCGAAATTTATCAGTGTGTGGAATTATGAACAGAGGAACTAGTGTATAATTGGAGCTAAATTATAGATCGCCACTAATAAACTCTATTATGAATAGGCCCTATTTCTTACATTCGTATTTTATTGTATTTACAGGTGTGGGACAAGCAATAAAACTGGACAAAAGAGGCCAGAAAAGACAGTGCCCGAAAAGAAATTCAAAGAAGCCAAGAATGACCTGCAGGCTGCTATGAAGCAATTGAAAAACTCGGAAGAACTCAACAGAAAGAAGGAGGAGGAATACCAGGAAACGATCGCCGCCATGCAAAGACGCATCAAAGAACTTGAAGGTATGTAGCATTTTTTGCACGGTTTATTGTCCACGCTACTGGTCCCATTTGTCCGAGAGTATCTCTGAATTATGCACTGGGATCATGTTTGTCATGATTTGGCGCGGTTTGGTGTCAGACTATCATTATATTTCGATGCTTCGACTATATTTTCGCCTGCTGACAGGCGCTAGAAAGGGAAGGGAGAACGTCAGCAGGAATCGGATGCGGGGAAAAGGTGTGAACATTGTTAAGAAATCAAAAGTTTTGAAATTCGGCGTTGTTTAACAGGAAAATATTTCTTTTCATTTTATTACATCCATCTTTCTACTTTGAAAAAGTTGCGCGCGATGTTTCTGGGGTGGACGTACCTTGCAACATCGCTCAACGGGGGAGTCATAAGGGCTGTCCAAAAAACCGCAAAACCGCATGAAAAAGTCTAAATGCAAAACCGCGCATGAATGCGTTACTGAAAACAGTTATGCACGAAAACCGAAAACCGCATAGTCTTGTTAAACTGCAAAAGCGCAAGTTAAAAGAAATTGTTTGCAAAACCGCATTAAAAATAATGCAAAAACCGGATTACTGCAAATCCTTATGCCCCTCCTCCTCAAAACTTCAAATGTTGCATTTTCTTTTCACCGCAGAATGGTTGCACGCCAAAATGGAGCGCAAAGTATCCGCACTAGAAAGACAGAGTATTCAGTAGAGATGTACACAGGCTGCAACTTCGTTGTGAACGATGCGAAGACGCGGAGTAGAACAGAGATTCTCAAGGGGCATGTAGATACCACATACGCACGTACGCACGTGTATACAGCTGAAATTTGAAAATTTCTTTTCAATCTTAGGAAAATACTCGAGTCAAATCGGATTCAGTCGGCATATTATCGATAATGACAAATTGCTCCAAATGGTAGCCCAGTGGGGATGACAAAGATAGACGAGCAGGGGGTGGGTTGACTTTGTCTTTCTGTGCAACGCGCGCGAAAGTTTGACCAAGCGCTTTCGCGTTAAAATGCTTCCGTGGTCAACTGAAAAAAAACTGATTCTGCCCAAACGGTTTCACTATGAAATTGTTTTGTGCCTAATGGCGGCTTTATTTTGCTGATTGAATGACGCGTCACAAAAAAGTGAAATTCTGACTAAGCGCTAAGCGCTTCGCTGTGGATTATAAGGGCGGCTTCATTTTTCCTTTCGAGTGATTCGCTGTTTGTTATAATGGCGGATTTTCTTTGGACTAATTATTTGTGTACCACGCGCGCGAAAGTTCGAACACTGTTCTGACCAAGCGCTTTCGCGTTAAAATGTTTCTGTGGTCTTTGAACTGCTTCTGCCAAAGCGTATTCACTATGAAATGGTTTTGTGACTCAAATTTTGTAATAATGCCGGCTTTATTTCGCTGATTGAGTGACGCGCCCCCAAAAAAGTGAAATTCTCACTAAGCGCTTATCGCTTATATGGATCCGACCCAAAGTTCGATATACTTTTTCGAATACAAAAACATGCGTTGAAAACATGGCAACGTTAAGCGTATCAGGTATTTTTAATCGATAATTTCATAATTTCATTCGATCATAATATCGTACAGGCAACTGAAAATGCAATATTTTTTTGTAGAGTCGGTTAGCAAGGGCAAGAGTAAACAAAAATCAGCTGCAACTGAAGTGGACACTGACGATGGCCAAAAGTCTGATACTGACATGGGGGAGGACGATTCTATGGAGGACGGTAATTGGGGAAAGGAAACAAAAGACGATGAAGACGATGAAGAGGGAGCTGAGCTTGCTCAGAAAAAGACTAAAGGTTAGTTCGTGTGCATGACTGAACAATAACTGGAACATAGCTGATTTATATACAAGTCGAATCCAATGACACTTTCCCTCGGGTATTTGACTTGCTATTAAGGTTACTGTCAACAAAATATGGTCATAATTTTCCCAAAAAAAATTGGGGCTCTTTAGTTAGACAAAAATTACAAAATCTTAAAAACAACGCGAGATATGCTAGAAAGAGTGTTTCATGGGAACTGGCGAAGGACAGCAAAATGTGTCATAATCCTAGTTTGGAACCGGCATCCTATTGACAATTTCGCGCGCAAAACTCCATGCGAATCTCGAATTTGCATGCCCAGGGGGAGGACTCTCTAATACAAATGACGGGGTTGCTCGTCGTTCATTTTAAATTTACCCTCCTCAAGTGGACCAATCTGGGCTACTGGGCGTGGCTCTATGTTTTTGGACCCTTAAAGATACCAGTTTTTAGCTGTAGGTATCTTGATTTCCTTTCTTATCGCTTTAGACAACCAAAACAGAATGACAGTGGTTTCTTTATTGATATTTATTCGCAAGCAACCTAAAAAGATAGCCTGAGAGCTAGAAACGTGAGATTTTTCTCCTGGAAACCGTAAGCGAGATAGCAATCCCTGATTTTACCCCTAAGACATGTTGACCAAACATGACCTTAACCCTGGGAATTGATATTTTCCTTATAAAATGTCGTAGTCAAAACCCATTGTGGGGTCAGAGAATTACCATATAACATTTCAAACATTTGCAAATTATTTCAGAAACAAAAAAGGTTACATTCACCGATGACTGAACTTAAACTACTCCATTTTCTTTCAGAATTACCGATATCAGGATCTAATCTGGAAGGTTTTCATAAAAGATATAAAGGCGTCCTCCGAATTTTACAGAAACATCGCTGTTCCTTGACAGAAGCTATGCGACGCTTTGGCATCGCACGAAACACGTTAAGAGATTACATTGGCCTGTGTGAGCTCAAGATCGTGGACCCCAGGAGATATGAAAGAATTGTGGGGACTGAGCGCGAGAAGACAGGGAAAATATCCGCCAAGATTATTGAATGTCGTTGCAGGGCTGCCTTGAAAGAATTCAAAACTCGCTTGAATGAATTGAAGGAGGAAAAGCAGCTCCTTCCTTTCTATCCAAAAGACGAATTTTACTCCTAATCATTTTTCGCGAGGCTCTGGCGAAAAGTTTGTTAACTAGGATTATTTTCTTTGACGTTCTGTTGAAAGCAATAGGTTATTTCAAAATGTAGTGGGTTATTATAACAAACAGTAGATCATAAATATGTAACTGTAGGATTTAGACAGAGCCTCAGCTTCTTGACTTCATTTTTGTTGTTTTTATATGTTTCAGTTGCCTTACCCGGCTGGGGGAGTAAAAATTATATTAGCTTTGTGGTAATAAGGGTTAATGATTTTTAATGAATTTTTTTAAGGCTGGAGGAGTAAAAATTATTTTAGCTTTGTGATAATAAGGGTTAATGACTTTTAATGAATTTTTTAAAGGCTGGGGGAGTAAAGATTATATTAGATTTGTGAGAAACGTTTTTTTTTTGTGAGAAACGATTTTTGATTTTTAATGAATTTTTTTAAAGGCTGGGGGAGTAAAGATTGTATTAGCTTTGTGATAATAAGTCCAAGGACCAGAAGTACACTCCAGTTTAGGCCGCACAGGGTGTGGGTCTAGCTATAGTCACCGACCCCCCCCCCTTCCCCCACGCCCCACCCCGCGCAGGGTATGGGTCTAGCCACCCCCCCCAACCCTCCTACCAGCCCCCTCCCCCACCACCACCGCCATCTCTGACCCCCCAAAATATATATACATTTTTATGAAGTTCTGAGTCCAGAGTCCAGTCCAGGTTCTAAGTTTTTGGCTGCGTGGGGTATGGATCTAGTCACCGACACCCCCACTCTCCCGCTCTCCCCGCACCAAAAAAAAATGAGAGTCTGTAGTCCAGAGTCCATGTTCTAGAGTCCATTCCAGATTTTACGTTTTGGCCGCGTGGGATATGGAGCCAGTCACCGTAATTAAATTAATTAAAATGCGTACCACCAAACACCACTATCTGCACCAACTGACAACAGCGACCACAAGTACAAACATGTATTTGACTGATTGCACCATCACTTGCAATCGTGACAGCTGATGACGCAATATCTGATGACGTAATGGTCTAAATCTGAAACCTCCGGCCTTGCACATGTAACTTCATGAAAGAACGCAAATACTAAAAATAAATCAAACTAAATAAATCAAACTAAAAATAAAATTTCCAAGAAAATGAAAAATGGAATTATAACCCTTAAAGTAACGTTACTTTCCACCACTAGCGAAGGAATTAATAAATCTGTTTTTGCTTTTGCCACGCAATCTGTAGTTTATCCCGCTTCAGTATGATGGGAATTTCCCGATCAGTGAAGTAATGTAAACATGTCAAGGCACGTTTCATGTACTTGCGTTTCTGAACTCCTTTCGATTGCAAGACAAGGGAAAATCCTTTCACCAAAAATACAAGAATACACGGGGAATCAGAGTTTAATAGACTATTCCTACTCTCAAGCGAAACGGTTAAAAGTAGCGTGATTATATGTATCAATTTCGCTGACGTCAAGACATTCCACATGTGTAACGCAACCAGTGACCTGCCTTACCGTACTCGGTTTAAATAACCGGATATATTTTTATATTAAATAAATACTAGAAGAGTCGCAGAATATTCAGTAAATCAACAATTAAATAAACCCTAAACGCTACTTGATCCACATACCGCGTGATCCGCGTGATCTGCCTCGTACTGGATAGGTAAGTTGAAGCATTTTTGAAGGCGCTTATCATAATATTTTTTAACAGTTGTAGTTTTGGTAACTTGAGGCACTACTTCTCTTTAAGTATTCTTTATGGTAAAATAATTATTTTAAAAAAAATTCTTAAAGTCCAGCGTCCAGAGTCCATTGTCCAATCCAGATTTTAAGTTTTGGCCGCGTGGGGTATGAATCTAGTCACCGACACACGACATAAAGGGTCGAACATGACCCGCGCTCGCTTCGCGCGGTTAAAAATCACAGGTAGAACATGAAATGCTGCGTGACCATCAACCTCGTATCCAGGCTCTCTCTCCTTTTCCTCCCTTGTCGTCGATACTCGAAAGATTATAGAGAGTTAGCCTAAAGAAACCCGACTCACCAAAGCTAAGGTAGCCATCCACGTGATTATCATACCATTCCTCTATTACAATGGCCACACTCTAAAGGATCGGCAAGTAAATGCCGTGCTTGAACGGTTGAACACTTGAACAGTTCTAAACGCAAACCCCTTTCCAGGTTCAAATCTATAGCCAAAGCTGTTCACCGCCGTCTAAACTCCCACGGGATTCAAAAGTGATGAACAAACAACTAAAAATAAAGAGTCGGACTTATAGCCCTTGCCTAACGGGAAATTTTTGACGACCAAACATAAACATTGTTTGGTGATCAAACATTTTGATGTTGAACTAGGGAATGAAATGACAGTGAAGTATCGGTGAAACATCGGCCAAATGTCGACCGAGTGTCGGCAAAGTATCAGTGAATTGTCGGTCAAATATCGACCGACTGTCTACCGATATATCGACCGACTATCGGTCGACATATATCGGTCAACAGTCGGCCGACTATCGACCGCCATATCGGTCTACTATCGACCTACTGGCGGTCGACTAGCGGTCGACTATCGACCGACATATCGACCGACCATCGACCAACATGTCGGTCGACATATCGGTCGATATGTCGGTCGACACTACCCATAGTAAAATTGATCCAGGCATAAAACAGTGTATGTGGTATCGTTTGCCTAGTTAAGTTTCAGTATTTTTCTTTTAGTCTATAATTTATAAAATGATGTAAAAGGTCATGATTTAAAAAAAAATATATTGATGTTGTCAAAATTGTCTTGTAAGCCAGATTTCTTTTATCAAGACATTAGGCATTTATTTAGTTTTTTGTACATAAGCAAGCCCATGGATATAGAAGGAAAACTGCGATTTAACGCCTTTTTTTTTCATAGGTATCACTTGTGTAGCTACTGAAAGTGCCAAAGAAGATGAGGAGTGGCTTTGGGATACACCCTTAGCTGCAATAGTGAATGCAAAGGTTCCAGCAAACTCTCTCAAAGCATTTACTGAGGAGGCTGTGAAGCCATTTGGCTGTGATCTTGATGTAGAGGTGAACAGGAAAACAGATATTTTGAAGCAGATGCTGAGAAAATATAAAAACCCCAGTTTTGACATAACTAAACGCTTGTGTGTTGAATTTGTAGACGAGCTAGGAATTGATGCAGGTGGTGTATCAAGGGAGTATTTCCATCTGTTGATGGAAAGATTGAAGCAGGGACCTGGTGGAGCCATTAACGTTTTTGAAGGTCAACCAGGGCACCTAGTACCGATCAACAACTATGATGTTTTGTCTGGTGGTTTGTTCATCCTAGCGGGCAAGATGATTCTTCATGCCATCTTGAATGACTGCAGTGGTGTCCGTGGAATTTCTCCAGCTGTAGTCTCATATGTAAGCACTGGAAGTCGAGATTCGGCAGTAGAATATATTACATTGGAAGACATTCCAGACCCAGATTTAAAAGAAAAGCTCATACAGGTTTGCTTCCTTCATTTTAAATATATCCATGGTTGCAAGAACATTCACCTGTAGATTTTACAATAGATAGCAAGGTCATGCTGGGTGTGTAGGTTCAAATTGTGTCTGGTGAGTTCATTAGTCAAAAATCAAAAAGGAGTACACAGGATAAGATGCAATGTGTTGCATGTTTTAAGTGTCAGAAGAAGCAAAATGCCCATTTAGAGAATCCTATCAGTTTTATTCAAACAGCAGTCTTGCCACACAGCAAAATAATGCCAGAATATGTATGTAATGTATTCTTTTTTGAAAAAAAAAAAAGTCCAATTTTTAATACGTTTAAACCTTAAGATACACTGTTAATAATAATAATAATAATAATAAACGAATATTAAAACAGGATAAACCCATCAGTACAAACAGTACTCTTATCAAAGGGGTCCTGTAAAAACTAAAAATGTAAAGTGTGCAAGCAGAAAATACAGCGGTAAAAAGCGATACTATAAAAAATTACAAATAAAAATGTTCGTTGACTTTTTGCCTAAAGAAGACTCTGGAGTTAAGTTCACGGATCTCTAACTGTAAACTATTGTAAATAAGAGCACCCAAAAAATAGAAACTTTGCCGACCAAACTCCAGTTTCATCCTCGGAAGTTCAACTGATGAAAATCTGTTCCTAGTGTTAAAATTGTGATTTGTCCTTGTAAAGTAATTTTTTAAAAGGCATACATACCTTACCAAGTAAGCAGTCAAAAACATACAAACAGACTTTCCCTTTCTATAACTGTCAGTTGATGGAATACGAATGTACATATTTTCCAGCCCAGAAGTTATGATGTTCAGGCCTCGACGTTCGATGTTACAAATTTGTCGCTTGCGCGTATTTGAGTAGCTAAGTGTGGGTAAATTACAGTAAGTAAAAACGGGCAGGATCATGGCCCTGTAAATACTTTCAGCAGCAGCTCAGGTAATGGAAGAACAAATTTTCCACAGTAAATTAACTCTTCCAGCCGCTTTCTTGCAGGTTTTGTTAAAGTGTGTTTCAAAATTTAATGTAGGATCTAAATGAACACCCAAATATTTGTAACATGTTGTGTTATGGTAATATTTGTTTTTGTTTCACTGTGAACAGCTTCATCAATGCAAGAAAGAATCTTTGTCAGATTTCACAGATTCATTGAGCCCCATGAATATCTCAGAGCTGCTGACATCTGCTGGCTACCCTCATATTAGCATAACAGAGGATAGACGACAGCTAGCATATGAGTGCATTTTGCTTTATGAAGTCATCACAAAGCGCATCCCTGACTTAGATGACTTGAGGAAGGGACTGGCTTCTGTGAAAGTGTCACAAACAACACTCCTAGATTTACTTGGGAGACTTCCTGAGGTTCAGCAACGTGTGTTTCCTCCACACACTGATAAAGTTGATGTCATGATGTTAAAGTCACATATGGAGTACAGAGAAACTGATGATCCCTTGAATCAAAGAGCTCAGCAGTTTTTTCTACAATACATAGATGAATTACACGAGAAAGGTGATCCTAACAATATGGCTATCTTAAATTATATAATAGTGGTTTTCATACTCACTGGTAATTGTTTTAGGATTCTCAGTTGGTGTAAATGTTGATAGTTTTCTACAATAATAATTTAATGATTAAGTGAAGAGGTTCATAGGAAAAAAAAATTGATTTACGTGGCAACAAGGACTAGTAAACAAAATTGATGTTATATTTTCATGAGAAACAAATTCCCCCCAAATTAGAAGGTAGTTAAACTATAAATAAAGCATACCTCCCTAATTAGCTGTGTCACAATCAACAACAACAACAATCCTTTATTTACACATGATTTAGTTTAAGGCAATAGGTTTCCTTGTGGAGTCGTGTTTACACTAATAACAGAAATATGTACAGTAATAATATGATAATTCTACAATTCTAACAACTCTACAACAAGAAAAGCTTTCTGTTTATTCTATGTTTAAACAACAGATGGTGCTGATGGGAATGAAACATTACAAGACATGGTACTATTTTGGACTGGATGTCCATCGCTACCCCCAGACATAGCCACCAAGTTACTTGTGAAGTACCTTGAAAATCGTCCCACGAAAGTTTTGGCAGAATCCAGCACTTGCACTCTGGAACTTTCTATCCCAGTAGTGCACAAGGATTACAGTGTATTCAAGGATTACCTCAATAAGAGTATTTCATATGGGAAAATTGGTTTTGGCAAGATATAGACAGAAAGGATGATTCTTCCTTATCTTAAGTTCAGTTAACAGTTGTGTTATTTCTGGGCACACAAACCATTTTTTGATGCATAATTTTGCTTAGGAAATGCAAAAAAAAAATAGAATCATAATCACTAAGAGATTAAATAAGAGAGATTGATTGAATGAAAGGGCATAACTTGAGGTTTTAAGGAGGAAAAAATCTAAGTAATTGGTACAATTACCCATGATTTTATGTTTACAGGAATGTTTTCACT
>OX393566.1:18562131-18672131 GCA_947652115.1 Blastomussa wellsi | reverse complement strand
TTTAAGTATTTTTCGTTGAGCTGCTTTTATTTTTTACCGATTCTATAGTTTTCATTGCTTCATTGTGACGAGTTTCACGATTGTAAACAATGCCGATATCTTGTAAACTCTTTTTGAATTGGAGTCTGTATAAGTGACCACAAATATCTGTTATCGTAATGTGCTCGCTTTCCCTTGTTCTGGTGTATGTTTACGGTGACTGATATCTTTTTTTGCTCTTTTAAGTACATGGATGAACACACTCAACGTCTTGATACTTTTTGTCGCATTTGTGGCGATAAATTAAAGGTGAATGTGAGGAGGGAAGACGTCTTCAAGCATGCGACGGAAATCCAGCAAATCTGGAAGATCTCTGTTTTGCTCGATTCACCACATGTGCACCCCAGACGTATGTGCATGAAGTGCAGAGTGAAATGCAGCAACAAAGATTATTTGACAGAGAAGTTTAAGCCAAATCAAGAAGCAAAGGTGTGGTTTCCACACAATGAAGATTGTGAAGTTTGCTCAAAAAGAGAAATAGGCAGGCCATCCAAAAGAAAAAGAGGAAAGTTTGTGGCAAACAAGGAAGGAGAGCCTGTGCATCCTGGCAGTGACACAGACTCTGCCTCTGATGATAAGGACGAAAAAGATCTGCCAAGAGTTTATTGCATCTCATTGGACTCAGTTAGTGAGTGCGTTAGAAAGGTTCATCCCACAGACCAATGTGCCATTTTTCAGGAGCTTTGTTATATCATTCCCAAGGCAAAGCTTTTTGAACTCCTGAAGAACAGCATTGAAGGAGTATTTTTTCTTGAGGAGGAGAATTTGAGTGACAGCGTTGGTAGGCTCCCAGAGGAAAAGCAGGCCAACATCATTGGGGAAATTGTTAAAGTGCAGAAACAGAAATTGCAGGCAGACTGTGTTTCATTTTCCCAGACATATAAGGATCTGAAAATGCTGCAAAACTTTGATGCAGAGGAGTGGTTTGCACGTCGCAACCCTATAGTGAAATCAATTGTGGAAGGGCTAGCTTCAAATGAGAAGAACTACTTCCAACGTTGTCTGGCCCTGGAACACCTGTACTATCTTCAAGGTATGACATTTGTTGGGCCATGTAGCTTTATGACCAACATTAGTCTTCTTGCCATCAGCAATTCTAAGCTGGTGGTCAACATGTTTGGAAAGGCTCTTCCTGGTGGGTCTTATGGTACTTTGAAGTCATGGACTAAAGAACTAACGTCAGACCCAAATGAATTTCCTCCGGAAGACTGCATGGTGGCCATTGACAATGACCAGATTGTTCAGCGGAAGTGGAAGGTTAAAGTGGGCCAGAAGTCAAGAGTGAGTGTAGTCACCAGCGTGTGCCAGGCTGAGGTAAACTCTCAGGGTTCCCTACAAACTAGAAGAGATCTGGCTCCTAGGTATGATGCATTGATTAATTTATATTAAATTATTATTATTATTATTATTTTCGTCGAAGTTGTTTATTATCATCATCATCATCATTATCATTATACTCATAATCATCAAATTTCTACTGTTATTAATAAAAAATACAAGAGCTGAAGTAGTTTTACTTTTCATAGACAAGCACTAAACTGTAGTTGTAGCTATCTGTAGTTTTGATAGCTCTGCTTCTCAGTATTGATTTTGCCTTCAATTGGAATAATATTATTTACTTCAATGTCCTCGCATGATCTTTTACAAGAAAACTTCTTGAACGTCAACATAAAAGAACTTGATCTCCATACTAATCCTATTCAATGTATTATAAAATTCAACTTAAGGTCCTGGCAGGCTGCGTTAAAGGAAGCTAAAGATGACAAAGTGCTGTATAGAAAGCTCCAACAGGGACTCAAATTCTCAAAGGAGATGGAGGAACTACTGAGAAGAGAGGTAAAACTTAATCTTATCAGAGCACATTCATATAATTACAACCTTCAATTTAAATTGTAGACTTTTTTCACACCCATGTGTGAATCACTTTTATGTATTTTATAGCTTAAGACATCAAAAACATTTAGAGCTGCATGCTGAATGTGACAAAAGTAAAAATTTAAGATAGCAACTACAAGTAACTTTTATTCTCATGCAAATAAATTGCTGATGCTTTGGGTATTCAGGTTTAGTTCATTATATCTGATTGAGCCATTTTAGAGTTTTTGTTCAGTTGCATTAGGATTACAGAACCCCTCTCACCAGGACAAAGGTCTTGAAGAAATAAATTTGTTTTCCATGTTTATGTTTTTCAGAATAAACTCATAATTCATGAATGCTTGAAAGATGTTGTTTCCGAGCAGATGGCTGGCAGTGGTTCATTTAAAGATGATGTTGATTTGCGAGTGGAAGAAATACGTCTCAGAGAAAGCAGCAGGGTTTGTCCAAACTGCCAGACGGTCATGCCAAAACAAAAACGAAAGTGTGTGAACAAGGAGTGTCGGGTGGATCTGAAAGCAGCGGAGAGAAAGTTAACTGGTGAAGATGTCCTGGGTACAGCACTTGTTGAGCCTGTGAAAAAGTATTCATACAGGTTTAGAGAAAATGAGGTTGTCATGAATGTTGGTGTTTCTGAAATTCAACCTGAGGTTAAGAAAGTGCATGAGGAAAGTTTAATTGAATGGAACAATGTCCCCACCAATCATCAGCCTAGTGCTGTGAGAATCTCTGTTTCTGATCCTGTGTTTGTGAATCCAAACTCACATAAGGCTGTTACTGAAGTGCTGCGTTGGGTTGGTCAGACTGCACGTGTAACTCGGTATGGATTTCAGGGAGCTAGTTCGCGAGAGTGGGTATCCATTACAATGGATGGTCTTCCCTTTCTACTTGCAGTCAGTATTTTGGAGAACACACTGATGTGTGTTAGCTGTGGCCAGAAGGAGGGTGCTTGTGCTGAAAGTGTTTCCTTCTATGGGAAAGAATGGACTGAACACTTAAAGGCAAGCCACAATAATGAAGAAAATGTTCATTGTGTCCGAGAATTTGACTGGGTAGTTCTAAGGATTGGCCCATTGCATGTGGAGATCAACATGGTGAAGACACTCTTTGAAATCAACTGGGATGTCTTTATTAGCAGCTTGGCCAAAGAATTAGGCTTCACTTCAGAGAGTGCCCTCAACTACGCAAAGGGAGCCACAAACCATCACCACTCCATGACCATGCTTAATGTCATGGTGAAAGGAAACTGGTGCGAATTGTTGTTGCCTTATGTACGCGACCGAATGAGCAAGAATTTGCCTGTTGATGTGAATGACTTCCTCTACAATTGGTGGCCGGCTGTGAAGTGCAACAACTACCGCTACTTCTTTGAGCAAACTTGGCGGTACATAGGGTCAATAAGGATGTACCATGTTGGCATCAGGAGAAACAACAGTGCCTATGTTAACACTGGCCAGTCAGGATTTGCTCCCCTCTTCAGTTTCAAGCCCTTCACTTCAAAGTACCAACTAATTGAGTTACAAGACAGGTGCACATGCATTTATTTTTCTTAACAGTTGTTTAGTTCTCAATTGTTATTTGGATTTCTCCCTAAAGCATTGTTTTGCCATCGAATTAGAAAACATTAAAATAGCAGTTAGAATAAACACCAGATAAGGAACAATAAACAGAGAAGAATTTAAGCTTGCTTGTAATTAACAAATGAGAAATATTTTGGCTAAACATGAAATAAGGTGGGTTGAGGTTTCTAAAATTACAAAAACTTATTCATGAACTAGAGCAGCAGAGAGATTGATTTTTGTTTTATTGACAAAATTCCATTTGTAATTCCCGATATGTAGATGTGATCGTTCTCAGTATCCTGTGGACCTCAAGAATTTCATTGAGCTGTACGAGTCTGTGAGCAGTAGTGGAAATCAATCTAAAGGAGAAGGCCTGGATGCCCAACTTGAAGAGGTCAACAAAGCTTCAAAATGCTGGGAACATGGAGCGATGACAGCAAGGGAGTGGTTAACAATATTTAGGAACCATGACCAACTTACTAAGGTATTTTTAACATTTCAACAATAACATAATGGAATCATTGTCTTTCAAACCTCCAGGGGAAATGAAAATTGGTTTGATAAATCTGGATGTTCAAATAATTGAGGGTACAAACATGGTGCTTTACTAAGGAAAGCAAAAAAGGGAACTTATACTGTAAAATTACTTTGGGATTCCACTTTACCACTGTCATACATAAGCTTTAGTTAAATTTCTGTTTAATTTCTTTTCCATATCTTCTTGATTTTTTTAGCCATTTCCATTTCTAAATTAAATTAGTTTCAATCCATACGCATGGATTGTCACGTTGGAACTGCATATGACAGCACACCATGTAATACAATTTTTCACTTTTATTTTTCATTGATATAATCTTTGTTTATATTTCAGCTACGTGCTACAACATTTGCATGGTTTGGAATGCATGATCCAAAAGACGAGGCTCAGTCTTCTAGGAGAAGGGATGACTTAAAAAACGAAATTGTAGCCTGGCGAGTCAAACTACGACGTGAAAGGTCACTTTGATAAACATGAATGTTTTATTGTAATTAATACATTTGTTGTTAAAAAGCTGTATAACACACCACTTACATTGTTGTAGAAATTATTTAACAACAGAAAAACTTGCATAGGGGTTGCTGAAAAAAAGTTATGCTTATTTGTTCTGCATGTTGACTGCAGATCCACCAGAATAAGTAAAGCTCAAAAGGCCATTGCATCAACCTAAAATAATTAAGTAAGGTAAATTAGATTCATTGGTTCATCTCATTTTTTTTGTATTATTTTTTTGTTGGAGGAGTGAAGTGAAAATGTCTAGCCTGTGTTTCGCATTACAGTTCTGTTGCTACACTGTATTTCCCAGCAATGCTAAAAAAAACTTTTCTGGATGCAGTAGCTTCTACCTTCTATATTTTGGGTATATATAATGTTTTTTTGGTCAAAATATGGCTGTGACTTTTCTCCTCTTATCCACAGTTATTTGAGCAAACCATTTGAAATGAGGCCTCATGCATCTGTCGATGGCAAGGTTCTGGACGAAAGCCTTGTCAATGTAACACAACTTGCCTCTGGCAACCGTGAAATGGTGTTTGAGGAAGTGCTTGTAAATGGAAAGGCGAGAGTAGATCTGCCACTGACACCAATGTATGTAACAAAGGAAGACAGGGAGGAGGCATCTCAACTGAAGAACATGAGAAAAGCTGATTTGGTAAAAAGGATCGAAGACCTAGTGCCAAAGCTTGTAGATGAATCAGCTGTTGAATTCTACAAGGAACAGTTGAGTAATGTGCAAAAAAGAATTGCCTCTACAAAGAAAGAATTCATTATTGCCCTCTGTGAGGAAGTTGAACAATTAGTTGAGCCAAGTACATGTAGTGATGAAAATGCTACAGATGACTGACTTCAAAATTTTTTCTTCTTTTATTGCTGATTTCAGTGATGAGAATACAACGTAGGGTTTCATGATATGTCTTTGTCTAAGTAACTTATGAATAACTTTCTTTAGCTTCATATTCTATTACAGCATTAAAAGGTAGCATGCTTTAATAATTAGTAATAATTATCACTTTTTTTGTGATCAATCTTTGGTGAAATGCTGTGACTGACACCTCCACCCAAACAGCGGGCTGAGGCTAGTAAAACTTAGGTAGGCATAGTAGAATTTTACATTAACTAATCCATAGGCAAGTAGAGAAATTTAATTCCTTTAAGAGTCTGGGAACTGTGGCAATATGAAAACAGAGGCAAAAAGTGACAGGAATGATTGGGGGAGGGCCCAGGGGGGCACTCACAGCATACGTGATGGTGGGGGGACCTGGCATCAAAGTTTTATACCCTAAAATGGAAAAAAAAAACAAGACTTAAATACCTCAAAATTGATTTATTCAATCAAACAGACTTAAAAACCTAAAAACTAAAAAAAAATAGTCAGTTCTTTTGACCCAAAACTTCTCAACCCCCCAAAAATGCATCGGAGCCCCCTTAAATCATGTATGCTGCGGGTACCCCCTGGGAAACTTGCAGGAGGGAAGGAGAGGTGGATGGGTGGCTTTCTTCAAAACTAAACCAGTCCTACTGTCTTCTTGCTACTTGACTGATAGCAAACATATCAGATTAGATATGCCATCGGTTAGCTGATTTTCATTAATATTTTAGCCTTTTCTCTCTCAAGGCATTAAACTACTACTTAGAGTGAACAATTACAGTATATTATAGTTTTAAGGAGGAATAAAAATGTCTGCACAACAGATGTTTACATCCAGGTTTCTTGTTAAGAATGTTACAAGAAGGACAACTGAGAAAACATTCAGGTTAGGAAGATAACTATGATAATAAAATTAAAATTGCTAAGTGAGTGACAATAGCTTTGACAATTTTTTTTGTTTTGGACTTTGTAAGGCTTTGGGTGGTGGTGGTTTGGGAAATGTCAGTTGGGCTGGGTCTGGCCAATTACTTCTTCTGTATTTTGTCCATATCCTGACCCAGAACAACTGGTACTGGCTTGTCCATCAGCAGTTTCTTCACGGGATCTCCAGAACTCATGTCAAGTGACCTTTTAGATCTGGGTATACCAACTATCGCTGACAGCCTACTTGTATTTGAGTCAGCAGTTGGACTTGGTGTTGCCTCCAATTCACGCACCACAACACCATTTCCACAGCTTTTCCCACTTCCGTCTGGGTTTTCTTCACTACCACTACCATGCAATTTACCAGCAAGGTATTCCTCTCGCAAGACTCCCGTTCCATAGAATCTTCTTTCCCTCTCAGTTTGGACAACCACGAGAACATCTGCGCCTGTCATCGTGTTCAGTTTAAACCCCGAGTTAAATAACCCCTTTCGTCGCGAATATAAAACTTTAGATCGCTCGCGAGGGTTTTTTTTTAATGCAACGATATCCTTTCCCTTTTTCGACCTTTTTACACCTTTGTCTTGAATGTCTTGCCTGTAAAATAAGTGAGAAAAAAATGATTGCAGGACTCGTGTGGTACGAGTATTAATTTAATCGACCGTCGTCGAATTCTCCTGTTACAAATTCAGAAAACCTTCAGAAATGTTGTAGTTCAACACTAGAACTATCGATTTTTAACCTTACTTGTTCGTATCTGTTTGATGCAAATCATTGGTCGCATCGTAAGCAGCACTTTCCCCTTCGAAATCCATCTTGCACATGGCTAATTGAAATGCGAGCGACTGATGAAGATTTTCGCAGCATGTCAACATCCGGTATAATTTCTCAACCAATCACGAGTGAAGAACTGACAATAGCATTGTGCGCAAGCCAATGAACATGCCAAATTTCTCTTGCCGGGAAAGACATGGCGCGAACTCGTGTCTTGTATTGCCTGTCGCCGCGCTCGATTGTACATGTTGTAAGAGTTTAGAGCAGCTGTAAAGAGAAATTGTTTGTGGGTTTTAAATCGTATGATATGGCGAAACGAGGTAAAAAACTACAGTTGTCCTGTTAGATCGTTCAATGTTACCAGATGCATAAAACTTTGCATCTTTTTTATTCATGTACTGCTAGATCGAAGTGTATTTGAAGAAGGGAACAGCGACGAGGAATTTGTTGAAATCGAAATTTCGAATGGTGTGATAAAGGGGTAAGGCATTACGCTTTCAAACAATTTAAATGTTATCTCAAACCTTCTATGATTTACCACTGATATTCCCTGACAACTCTATCTTAGGTATCACGAGTTTGGAATTAAACTGCCTGTTGGATGTACAGTCGAAATAGCAAGGGAAGACACGGGCTCAGCTCGAGATGCCTATGCACTGTTGTGCAAAGTGCCACATGGCTTAAACCAAGAAATCTTGGACACTGTAATGAAGAGCAAATCAAGGCGGGTTCAATATAAAGTCAGAGAAGTGGTCGGAAAGCCTGTTGGCCGAGTTCAGTATTTTCTGAATAAGACTTTCGTGCAGCTTCTAGAAGAAGGGCGAATAGAATCCGTTCACGGGTAATTGATAAATTTATGAATATTTTTCTAACCTTGGTATCATCCCCTATGTTTGTTGCACGGGGGGGGGGGTACTCCGATGTATAAGCTATATCATGCATATAGGTATGTGCTTCTGTGAAGGGTTTAGTTTTTGAGCAGTTTAGTCTAGAATATGGTATGGAAATCAGGGGATTTTGGTCTAGAATAGGGTATCCTGGTATCATTTACCTGTTTACCTTGAACCTTTCAATTTTATTAAAAAAAATGTATCAAAAAGGGATGGATTTTTTAGTATCAAGTGTAGAATAGGGTTACAAATTGCAGTTGAACATGGTGAAGTATAGGGTAAGGGTATCAAATTCCCAGCGATACAGCACTACCCCAAAAATATCCATAGTATCCCCCCCTGTCTGTAAATTTAGTTTTGTATGTAACAGTGTGTACGGGAATCCCAATTTCTATTATTCTTACTAAGAGGTTATCTTTTTGTAATTCGAATAAGGAATCAAATCCTTTTTTTTTCTCTTGATCTTTATCTCTTTAAACATTCCTCTCACTGACCGCTGACTATTCTCCTTTCTGCATGTCTTTAACAATAACCAACTAAATCAAGTTTCATTGTTACAGTCGTGTCATTGGTGAGCCAACAATCAGTAGAAAACCTGCCACCACTCAGAAATGGGTGAAAAACAAGCAGGCTGGTGGAGGGGCTGTAATCCCCTGCACATGGGTATTAAAGGCAACAAGGCAAATGGCAGAGAGGGTGGAGGAGATTATTAAGTCACGCCTTCCAGACATTGAGGGCCATGAGCTGATGGAAGTACAGGTGAGCAAACAGTACAGAGACAGTATTCTTGCTATCTTTCTGTTGGCAACACAGATAGTGGTTAGAGCACTTGCCTCTCACCCATGTGGTACAGGTTCTAATCTAGCCGTCTCTGTTAAGCAGCTTGAGCTTGCGAATAATTAATTAATCTTTACCTCACCCTTGGTTTTCTCCATCCACAATATTGATTAGTAACACATTCTAATTGGATATTGATAGAGGTCCCTCAGAAAACCTAGCTTTTGCTGATGTTGCTGCTGCTTTCTATATGAATGGTCTCAATCTTTACATTTCACTCCAGCTCAGACCAAATATTGTCCCAACCCTGCTATCAGAAACACACACTTGTCTTGTCTTGTTAGTTTTGTTAAATATTTATACTAGTCAGCAACACCGAGCAAATCATAAAGCAAACACGAGAGCCAGTTGGTTATAGACTGGATTATTGATCTCTGACAAAAAATGCATGCAACCACACTAACATGTTTCTACCACTGATTGAAACTTTTCTCTTTTTCAGGTCAAGCAGTGA
This sequence comes from Blastomussa wellsi, assembly GCA_947652115.1. Taxonomy (NCBI): domain Eukaryota; kingdom Metazoa; phylum Cnidaria; class Anthozoa; order Scleractinia; family Plerogyridae; genus Blastomussa; species Blastomussa wellsi. The sequence goes on along the minus strand of OX393566.1, from coordinate 18,662,872 downwards.
TCAAGAATTGATCTGATTGATATAATTTGTACAATAAAAAGCTATTTTCTTGAATTGATGACTGTTTAAATAAATTTTGGCATTCAATTTATTTTGCGTTGATATAGTGTACTGGGACTCAATCAGTTCAATTAATAATCCAGAAGAACTCAAATGTTTCTTGCATTCTTGTAAATTGAAGTACTCAAAAACAGGTTAAAATAATGAACAACAGCACACTGTGGAAGTGCCAGTGGAAAAAAACAACACCCGAACAACATTAAGTTTTAATACAAAAATACACAACAGGTTGAAACTCTTTTTAAACCATTTATTAGTTTTCTTTTAGTAGGCGTTTTAGGTCTCTTGTAAAAACATAGCATTTCCCACCTCCAAAAAGACAATACAAATCTACTGCCCTATTTGTTATCTGTGTTTGTGTGGATAACTCAGTTGCTGGGCTATTTATAGCGTACTGGAACTCAAAGAACCTAAAACTCGAGTCTTGGTTGTCTAAATCTTCATGGGAATAATAAATAACAAACATTCTTAATTGTTCACAAGTGCATTTTCTATTAGCTGGACTCGATCGATTTAACACGTACTATATTTCAAAGTGGGAACCAGTTCAATGTGCAACGTGCAAGAAGTGGCTGATCCCATTAATCAAGAAAAATTCATAAGCTCTTTTACTCACCAATTACATAATGCTTTGAAGCAGAAAGATTCACTGAAAATCATTCGCACTGCCTACCAGCTTGTTTCCATATCGTGTGGATGTGCACGATCTTCTAGCGAATTGCTAATCTCTAAACTCTTTCACGAAATTCATAAAAAAAAATACTTTTGTGGTCGCCCTTTAAATTCATAAATTCAAAATTTCCAGTATTTCAAGTAATCTACCTCCCTAAACGAAAGAAAAAAACCTAAGAATACCCAAAACCCAGACCACGCTTTCGTCCGCCATCTTGAATATTTTGGTTTGTTTTGAAACGTGACACTAGAACCGCAACGCGAAATCTTATTGGTTGAAACACGAGTCACGGCTGTACTAATATATTGGGATGTTCCGGACTGGTCACGCATTAATGATTCAGGAAAGCGATGCATGCTCCACAACATCGATGTATGACATCCAAACTCGATGTATCCCGGACGAAATTGATTTATTTTTGTTTTACAACTTGTATTATAACGCATAACAATAACATAATTAAACAAAACATTGATGTATCCATGTTCGATATTTTGTCCGCAAAAAAGCCCCATAAGCCCTTTTGGAACAGGAGAAGCCTCGTAAAAGAAAAAAAGGAGAAAGCGAGTTCGAGTTTTATCGAGATTCGGTTTTCGGGGCATTGCATAAACAAGCAGAAATATCGTCCGCGTTCTCGAAAGCCATCAGAGTTTTCACAATCAGCGATGTACAGCAGTTTTGAAGGTTTGACATGTTGTTTTGGTAGGCTTTTGTGCCCGTTTTAATGAGAATTTTAGTGACGCAAAAGCATTAAGAACTATTCGAGCATTTATTTTTTAGTGGCATGTTTCTTGTAAAATTAAGAAGTTAAGCTCAAGCTTTACCATTTCATAAAAGAATAAAATTAAAAAGTGAATATTAATTTTTTTTTCCAGAAAATGGGAGGTGAACACGAACTTTTTGAACAGTTTCAAAATGCAAAGTGCAGAATGAATACTGAGGAAAGATCTTCGGTGTTAGTCTTCACTATCAAATTAATCACCTGATCATAAAAAAAAGACATGACCTCACATGTATCTGTATAAACTATATATATCCTGTTAGAATATTGATCATTAGGGTCTCCCTTCATTGTCATGAACAGAGCCCTCGTGTGGTGCAGGTTTAAACGAGGAAGAAAATCTAGAGTTTTCAGAGCAAGGCACGTTAATATTCTTCGAATAACTTAATTAGACCCAGGCCCTCGCGGCTCATCAGCTGGTTTTCTTGACAGCACTTGTTGTCACTTCGCCAGTTCGCTTGTTCGCTCTCGCATCTAGTTTAGCGCCTCTAGTTTATTTCAGTCTTTAAGCCTCTCACTTTTGTAACTATGGCTCAAGCCGCCGGGAAACGCCGCACTCGAGTTCCTCTGCTGCCTTCAGGGTTTGTTTACGACTTGCCTTCCCTCACAGGACAGCAAAACAGCGCACTGCCTACATCGCCAGAGTATTCGCAAACACACGAGGTTCACACAACGCCACGTGTTGAGAATATAGCTACGAGTTCTTCCACTTCTTCGCCTGGCAATCCCCCAGATTTACAGTTGCTGAACCTACAGATCGAAAAACAACAGCTAGAGCTTCGCCTCCTTGAGCTCGAAGCTCAATCAAGAGCTCGGGCTTGGTTTCTCCGTCAAGTCACATCATACAGTCAACAACTATTTGAGCGCCCTTCGGCGTTTACATGTGTTTTGTCATTTCGACACCTCCGCCTTCGACGACATCCATGTCAAACTTACCCAAAAAGGCTTGGAGAAGTCCATGGTTCACATACCTCATCGTAAAGCCCCTCTGACGCCAGCCATTTTGCTACAATTTTATCGCCATCTTAATGTTCGCGACTCTGCCCATCTAGCTGTGTGGTGTGCCTTGCTCGTTGAATTCTTCTCATTCTTCAGAACCGCCAACCTCGTTCCGCAGTCCTTTGACGATTTCTCATCTCATCATACATTGTCCAGGGGTAGCATCACATTTGTCAACTCAGGCGCCCTCCTCACCATCACCCACACCAAAACACGGCAGGCCGGAGACACAGCACTCATGGTGCCAGTTCCTAGTATTCCCGGATCTCCCCTTTGCCCGACAGCTGCTCTGCAATTGTTACTCGACTCGGTTGCAGCCCCTGCTAGATTCCCTCTCTTCACATACACCACCGCCTCTCATCAGCATGACTGTATCACAGCCTCATCCTTAAACAATAGTATCAAGCATTTGGCTTCTATGGTTTCTCTCAATCCTCAAGATTTCTCTGGTCACAGCCTGCGTCGCGGAGGTGCCACCTTTGCCTTTCAGTGCGGAATTCCCTCTGAGCTCATCAAAGTCCAGGGTGATTGGAGATCCGATGCCTACATGCTCTATTTAACACTGCCTTTGGCTGACAGACTTGTGCTGTCTCGCGTTGTTTCTCAGCACATTCAGCTATTATAGTTTAGTTTAAATTTAGTAGCCCGTATAGTTATTGACTTTGACTCTGCCTATTTGGTGGACAGACTCGTCTTGTCTCCCGACGTGACTCAGCACGTTCAGTTGTTATGGTTCGGTTAACGTGTTGTTAGTTTCCCCAATCCGTTTTTATTTCCTTTGGCACTTGTGCCTCCCCAAATTTCTTTGTTCTAGTTTAGTTCACAATTCGTTTTCGCTTATTTTCTTTAAGACCTTGTGTTTTTTTTAATCCTCTTATCTTGCCATGTTTCTTAGTCACATTGTACTTTTTTCACTCCTTTTTTTTTCCTTTCCCTCTCCTTCCCCTCTGACTTCGTCCTCCCCTTCGTGAATCTTGTTTGGGCCTCTTTCTTGGTTTGGGGTCTCCTCTCGAGGCCTCAGGTCCTCTCGTTTGTTCAATAAAGAAGCCCAAACGGATTCACTGGTGGTTGATGTCTCTGGGTGAGTGGGAGGGAGATCAGGGGATAATTGTTAATATTCTTCGAATAACTTTATTAGACCCAGGCCCTTGCGGCTCGTCAGCTGGTTTTCTTGACAGCACTTGTTGTCACTTGATATCTTCGCCAGTTCGCTCGTTCGCTCTCGCATCTAGTTTAGCGCCCTCCCTCCCTCCCTGGGGTCTCCTCTCGAGGCCTCAGGTCCTCTCGTTTGTTCAATAAAGAAGCCCAAACGGATTCACTGGTGGTTGATGTCTCTGGGTGAGTGGGAGGGAGATCAGGGGATAATTCAGTAACAGTGCACAAGGTGGGTGCTTCATACCAACCGAACTAAACTAAACTAAACAGAGCTTGGGTTTCTTGTCTTTTAGGGTTAGTCCTCAGCTTGCAGTCCATTTTTGCACTCATGTATATATAAAATGATTTTCATGTACACAGGAAAATTTTTCAATTTCCCATTTAGGGATAAAATTGGGACTGTTTTTCCCAGTTTTGGGATAAAATTGGGAATACACCCATGTCTTGGGAAATAATTGGGATGTTACTGGAAAGCTTCAAGGCAAAAATGTTACAGAAACAGGAATTTCTTGGGAAATTAGAATGCAGCACCACGTTTCTCCCAATTTTGGGAAATAAATGGGATCTTTTCCCAAAACATGGGAGATTTCTGGAACTTTATTGGAGAGGGAAAGTCACTGAAATGGGAAATAATTGGGAAGTGGAAAGGAAGAAGCAAATGGTCCCCAAGTATGGGAAATCATTGTGTTTTATCTTCCCCGATCTTGGGATTTTGTTGGAAAGGAATAAGAAAAATATTACAGAATGTCACAGAAAGAGGAAACATTTAATTGGGAAGTCAAAATGGCATTCTAAGTCTTTTCTAATGTTGGGAAATAAATAGAATCTTTTCCCCAAACATGAGAAATTACTAGAAAATTATTACATCCAGCTATTTTACTTCGCTCTCAGAGTCAGTTGACTGGCATGCACTATCATCAAGATCGGTCCCCAGTCGCAGTTCGGTTGCCACGAGCTGGCTCTCATCCCTTTTATGATCGATTAAAACGTTAGTTTGATTCCAGTGTCGCAGTTCTGTACTTCTGTCTGTGGCCCGTCCTTTGCAATCTGAGGAAGGACAATGAACATGACGGTACTGTTTTTCTGAACAGTTACAGGTTGAAATATCACTTCTGCTCCAACATTTAACTTTTCTGACCTCCATTTTGAAAGTACCTCTGACTCAGTCTCTCTCTGTCTTTACTTGGCATGCGCATTAGTGCTTATTCCCAAGACGTCTTGCGCTATGCAATAGCCCGCCAAAATCTTCTTTTCTTGCCTCCCTGTCAACGAAGTTAACTTGGCGAAGCAATGGCGAACGAGGATGCGAATCAGACTTTCGAATTTGAAGTCGAGGACAAGCAAGAACAAAGAGAATCTAAGAACGAAGAGGTGAGTCCAAGTACTGCGGACATCTTAAAGCGAATCAGAGAGTGTTATGGTGAAAGTGTAGCGAAGGCATTTGAAGGTGAGAAATTCTAATTAAAAGTTCAGTTCAAAGAGTTTATATTGTGCCGCAGAAATGCCTTTTATCGGTTAAGTTTTGTTTTTCTATGGTAAAAACATGCATGCACAACACGAATTGTCTTTATTCAAATTTGCCCAACCCCGAAATGAGTAAGGTTCTATTTGAAATATAAGCTTATTAACCCCCTGCATGAACTGCAGCGTGTAGTATAGTACAGCTACACTTGGTAAAGAAAGAAATCAGAACGTTTCAAAACCACTTTGAATTAATGGTATGTGTTTGTTTGCTTTCGCGCTTTCTTAATGAAGCTTAATGAAACATTAAAAACTTGTCTAAGCTTTTATTGGAAGAAGGCTTAATCCTTTCCCTTAAATATGTGGGGGTTATATTATTGTCACTCAGTGGTGCAATGCCAGATCATTTTGCCTTCATTTCGCCCGAAATAGGAATTGATTTCTAACTTTTAAGTTATGGAATATTGATAGCAGAAATTGACAGATGCTTGTAATGCAGTAGCAGTAGTTCATTCATTTTATTTGGATTATCAGCTGGGACATGTGCAGTTTGTCTTTGATGATGATGATGGTGATGGTATGGAAGCTAATTGTAGGTTTGGCAATAATTTAAGGGTAGTTTCTGCAATGAATGCATTGACTCATTTAGCAAATGTTAATAATTGCAGATCAAGATGCTACACAACTCATTGTAATAAAAGACTTGTTGAAAAGGGATGCAGAATCTTCAATATTTGAAAAACTCAAAATGTCCTTTGGTCAAGCAGTACACTTTAAGGCAGAATTTGCACACCTTAACCCACCTGTTGTTAAAGGTGACACAAAGGAAGATGTGAGTTTTAAAGGTGACACAAAGCAAGATGTGAGTATTAAAGACTGAACTTGTCAGTAGGTTTCGTTAGTTACTTTATTACGACACTGGACTGATTGCATTACTTTCACCTGGGGGGACTCTCATATATAAAGGATGGTGGTACTGGTACCTTTTTGAGGTAAAAAAAAAAGCAGTTTTGGAAGCTAATGGGGTTTTCAGCTCCAAAAGGTCCACAAATGGAGCTTTTTCTGTGCCTTTAAGGTTACTGAACAAAACAAAAATGACAGGAAATAATGCATTATTGTAGAATTGGTAACTCTTGGGGTAAAAAAAAAAACATTACAAGCCACACCCACAAATAGGATCTTGGTACCTCTTTTCAAAGATTCCATAAACCATACCCATCCTTTTTATATGGGAGTCCCCCCTGTTCTGGAAGACATTTCAATTTTGGTGTGAACAGGATATTGAAAGAATTGGTTTAAGTTGCAGTTGCACTTGCTACTCTGTTGATGTAGTGTATAATTAATGTTGTCTGTTGTTGTATTTGCAGGATGGCAGTGATTTGAGCAGCAATGCTTCAACATTATCAGTGGAATCTGAAGCAGAGGAGCAGGCAGTGAAACTTAGTTCACCAGTTGCACAGAGTTCACCCTTGGCATGCTCAGGGGCAGTACAAGACACAAAAGACAGTGAATTTTCAACTAAAATTTGTAGAGTGATCCTGAAAGGTGTTTGTTGCAAAGTACTAAATAGAGAAGAATGTGTTAAACTTCTCAAGAGTAAATTTACTGTACAGGCAAAGAATCTTACATCACTCACATATTCACAGTGCCTTCAATTAGCAGCTACAAAGTTAGTTCGGAGCAAGTATGTATCAGTGCCCGAGAATGTCAAATTTTCCAAGCTGAAGACAGGGGACATTGTAGTAAACAAGGAAATTATTGGTATGTGACTCTCCACAGGAACTGTCAGTGTGAAGCAATATGACCATAAATAATGTTGGGTTAAATCTTTGGTGCTCAGGGGCAGCACACGTGAATTTTTTGTGAAAGGTGTTTGTGGCAAATTACTAAGCAGAAAAGGATGTGTAAAACTCCTTAAGACTAAATTTGTTGTACAGGCAGAAAATCTTACACCACTTACATATTCATAGTGTCTGTAAGTAACACCAAAAAAGTTAGTTCGGAGCAAGTATGTATCAGTGCCAGAGCATGTTGAATTTTCCAAGCTGAGGACAGAACATTACAGTAAAAACAGAAATCATTGGAATGAGACTTGTCACAGGAACTGTCAGTGTTAAGTGATATGACCATAGCCATAAATAATGTTGAGTTAAATCTTCAGTGACTTCAAACTTACTGGATCAATATCAGTATCTGGGCAGCTGCACACCTACCCCTCCCCTAACCCAACATGTTATAATAAGTTAATAAGTTAGTGTTACTGTTGGGGTAGGGGAGGGAGAGGTGTGCAGTTTCCCAGATACTGATATTGATCCAACTTACTTGGATAGGAAGGGATATGCTATCACTGTAGTAGTGTAGGACAGAAAAATAATATTACATCATGATAGTATGTTTTGGTTTGGAAATTTGTCAAGTGTTGTATTGCAGTTTATTTACATGTAACATAAAGAACATTGTTGTGGAGTGGTAGTCAACTTTATTGTTTTTCAGTTTCTGACATCAGTCATTTGAAATCTGGTTTCTATTGTTTACCAGTGTAAAGTTACTAGATGTGTAGAATTAAAATTATGACTATTTTTTTTGGCAGAGCAATGCCCAGTTCTAATTCACCCTCATAATTGAGAGAATTGGTGCAAATCAATACTATCTCAGGGGAAACACTGGCTCCATGAAACCCATTACTGGATAAATATTGCGACAATTTAAGCCCATTTTTGGGGTAAACTTGATACAATTTATTCCCATTATTGTGAGAGAATTGATACACATTAATCCCAAAATTGGGGAAAAACTGGCACAATTTAAACCCATTACTGGTTTAAAATTGGGACAATTAAAGCCCATTTTTGGGGTAAAGTTGGTACAATTTATTCCCATTATTGTGAATAAACTGGTACAGATTTATCCCAGTCCTGGGAAATAAATGGCGCCATTAAAACCCATTACTGGAGAAATACTGGGACAAGAAAATCCCACATGTGGGATTTCAATGGGAATTTTATGATCCATGATTGGTTTTGGTAGCACTTTCCCAATATTGGGACTTCCCAAGGAAGTCCCATTTCAATCCCAGTTTTTTCACAGTTTTAACCCAAGATGGGAAATCTGAAATTCTTCCTGTGGTAGTTCCAGTGTAGTCTGTCTTGACATGTTGACACTGGAAGTGTTATATTACATACATGTACAATGACATGGAAAGTCAATCAGTCCATCTGTTCATCTTTGCATCAGTAAGTCATTCCGTCAATCACAGCGACACTTCATCTTCATTGAGAAAACCTTGCGATCATGCTACTCAGTAACTCAGTAACTTACTATGGCTGTTAGTAAAACGCGCGATGGTGTAATGGTGTAATGTAATGTTATTTTTTGTTTGGTTAGCCTGAATGGTGGTCAGGTTTGACTCCATGTCTGGCTACAAATGCGAGTGGAATAATTGATTTATTAAAACCCCCAAAAAGAATCTCAAGATTTGCTACAATGTTGTGAAAAAGACACTGTCCACCAGCTACCATATTGATGGTCCATGGTATATGAGCTCATATACCATGGCCTGTAAAGCAATCAAACTCAGGAATTGCATATGTTCTTGGTTTAATTAACAGAGATATTAATAATTGTTCCACAGACAATCTTGACGCTGCCTTGGCAAGATGCGACGAGCTCCTCAGCTCATTCAATGGTTCATCTCAAAACTGGGAGACGCGCATGATGAATTTGTCCACAAACTGGGATAACATCCGAAAACTTCTGCTTGAGGCTGTCCTTAGTTGTGAGGGGCTTCCTTCACCTAATCGCTGTCATATGTGTTTAGAAGGAAAAGTTCGCATACGATGCCATGACTGCCCAAAGAAATTTTTCTGCCCTTCATGTGACCAAAATGTACATTCTTTATTACCTTTTCATGACAGAGATGGTTATCTTAATGGATTCTTTCAGGCTATCCCTCCAACGGTTACAGTTGATGAAAGTGGAATAAAGCGTATTGTAGGTAAGCAGGTATAAACTAACAGCTGAACACAGTAGCCACAATATAAATAATTATTGGGCTTTGAATTAATGATTACAAACAGTGATGTTAATTTTAAATTTAATTGTAAGGAATTTTTTTTTCTTTGTTTTATGTGAAATTGATTTCATTTTTTTAAACTTTTAATGCAAAATGTATGATTAATTATTCAGGGTTAAGGTTTTAGAGGATGTATATGTTGTGTTTTCCAATTTTCTTTGGTTTAAATTTTTCAAACCAGTTTGATTTTTATGGTTTATTATCTCTAATCCATTGACATAATCTGAAGCAAAGGGAAATAAAAATCAAACTGGTTTGAAAAATTTTAACCAAAGATAATTTTAAACTACAACAGATATATGAATATATGAATTAGATATTTGGCAGTTGCTTTATGTAGAATTGGTATTTCAGTTTATTTTCAGTTTTATAACCTAAAATGCAGCTATTTGCTTCCTTACCAAATAGTACATTTATTTTTACATTATTATTAAAATGGTCTTTTTTTGCGATGACTGTTTCATTTGTTAGCTAAACCATTACCAGCCATCAGTTTACCTGAAAATTGCCCATGCTGTAATGGGGCAGGAGTTTTAGGCCAGCTACGAGAAAGAGAAAGGTAGTGTATACAACAAGTACATGTAACAAGTCATTGTTTTTTACTTCATCCAGTCTTTCACACTTTAAAGTGCACCTAACCCCAAAATATTTTTTTCGCTAAAATAAACCTTTGCACCACTTCGAAAAGCATTGCACCTTTCGTTTCTCCTTTTTACCAAATTCTGACTACTTATAGCATTCAAAAGTTACGAAAAACTGTACATCGTTTGTTCCACGACCGAGTCAGAAGGGGCGTGGGTCTATTCCTGATTTGACGTCACAAACTGATTTGCATGCATGTTTACATAGACTTGATGCAATGCAAATCAGTTTGTGACGTCAAATCAGGAATAGACCCACGCCCCTTCTGACTCGGTCGTGGAACGTATGATGTACAGTTTTTCGTAACCTTTGAATGCTATATATAATCCGAATTTTGTAAAAGGAAGAAACGAAAGGTGCAATGCATTTGGAACTGGTGCAAAGGATTATTTTAGCGAAAAAAATATTTTGGGGTTAGGTGCACTTTAAAATTAAAAACTAAAACAACCCCCTCCCCCACCTATTGTAAAATAAATATCCTCTCAAAAACTGTTACCACGCCATGTGGTTTTTTTGGATGCACTAAGGTTTTTTTATTAATATTTTTTTTTTATGTAGGTTCTTCTCCAGCTTAAAGGAAAGATTTTTTTCAATAGCAATAGGCTTGTGCACCCATACACTAATCTTTGATTTTGGGAAAAAGTCGGTAAAACCACATTCATAGACATTAAATGTGCCCATTATCTGAACCACGATGGAAACCCTTCCTGTCAACATTAGTCATTTAAATCTTAATAAATTTAAATTTTTAGCTTTCTTTTTTCTATAGCAAATATTTTTTCTTTCAGGACGGTTTGATTTAAACAAGTTTTCAATTTAGCCGATGTAATGCTGTTACCCCATCCTGGTCCATAAGTGACGTGGTTCAGGCTGGGTATTGGCCAGGAAGCCCAACAGACACAAGCTATCTTTTTGATCAGCAGCTGTTTCATCTATGGGATGCCATGCAAAAGAGAATGCCTGGGAGCTCAGAAAGCTCCTTTATCAGAGCTCTCGAGGACGTATCTGTAACAAAAGGAAGGGTACATGATTCCACTTCTTACGTTCAATAAACTTAGTAATATCTACACTGTGATACTAAGTCACTGGCAGTGATACTAAGTGGCATAGAACATGTAACAATAACAAATAGAAGGGTAAAAATAAACTACATGTATTTGTATATTGTAAAAAAAAATTGTATGTTTCGTCATAATCAGGGTTTTTCATACGTGTATAACTTTTGATGTACGCATTATTTTTTATTTCTTTTAAAAATGAACATTTAGAAATACATCATGGCTTCATTTGCATATGTAATGCTAGGGCAGTTTTAATCCATTTTTGTATTTAATTTAACTAGTAAGTCTTTTACAATAAGTGTGTTTATTTCCTTTGACAGGCACCAACCATCAATAATTCCGTATTCTCTCGTTCCTTCAAAGAGTGGAAGTTCTTGCAGTACGAGTTAGATTGTTTGCAAGGACTAAATTGGATGAAGTGCCCTCCTTGTTCAGTTTTTCAGAATTCATGCCATGTCGATGGCAATATGAAACTTCATCGTTACAATACATCAGGCAGGTAAATATTCAATAATGGTGTGAGATGAATTGCTTTATTTATTAAATAATTTATGTGAAAGACCGATGTTTGTATTTTGTAGTATAATAGTAAAAGGCTACCTACCCAAGTTTTTAAAAGAAATTTAATGCAATGTGGTTTGTCTTGGTCATTGCTTAGTTAAATTTCTGATGAGTCTTCTGGGTACTATCTCTGTTAATGTGAGCCTGGGTTTTTAACATTAATTTAATGGCTGCCTTATTATTGAATTTCTGAAGTATGTCAAGAGCCATCTTTTTAATTAAATACCTTGTTCACTGATGTAAAAATTAATTAATAGTTTGCCTTCTCAGGGTACAAAGAAGTTCAGGTCCGATAGCCCGGGGCTTAATCAGAATAACAATTCACAGAAAATGATATTAAAGTTAAATGCAATATGGTGTTTGAATTCTCTTTCACCTAGTCAAAGAAGGCCATCGTATTATGGAGACCTGTTCATTGCCAACAACCATGACGTTGACAGCCACCTGAAGGCAGTTTATGCAAAGACTTCCAAATCTAAGGTTTTTCAAAAATGCATTTTCTATTCAAAAAAAAAAGTCACTCTGTTGGAGTTTATACTCATGACATGATGCTTTTATGGATTTCCAATGTATACAGGACGTTGATAATAGATGTGGTGATTCACACTGGAGGGCTGCAAACAACCATGGCAGAAAGGCAGCCAAATTGGATGAGACTGGACTGGAAATTGCAGGTCAGAATAAAATAAAACTTTTTGAAAACATGTGGTTGATAAGGGTGTGTTTGATGTACTAACAATTATCAAGAGTTCTGTTTGTATAATCATCTAGGTTGCAGACATGGCTTGGCCCAGTGGGCAATGAACATGTTCCAGGGGGAGCTGTATGGCTATGCAAACTTTATACACCAGAAAAAAATGATACCAGCTGGTGTCCAGTATTTTTGGGAAGATATTGTCTGCAAGTACTGGAAGTGGGCTACAAAAGCTGGTGGGCTTGAAAACTGTGATATGAAACCGGCCTTGTCTGTGATGCATGCAAAAGCTCATAGTTGGACATGCCAGGTATTAAATCAAAAATATAAATTAAATACGATTGCAGAAAAGGGTTGGTTTTGGGATAGCAAATTCTTAGTTGCATTACTTTGAATGATTCACGCTGACTATAAAATTTGCTGGTATAATTTGTGTTAATAAAACAGGTTATATGGGGTGGCCGATGGCAAGATGGAAGTGCCTGCTCCACTGGCGAGGAAGTGGAACAGATCAATTCCCACATGTCTCGATGTGGAAACACTACAAAGTACATGCTTCCTGAGAGTGAGTTGAAACTTTCACCAACAATGCAGTAATAACAACAGTTTTCTTTTCTTAAGAGGTTGGCTTATTTTCATCTTGATGAATCCTATGCGTGTATACAGTGTAATATTTTTCAAGTATACAGTAAAAATTGAAAATAATTAAAATCATTTTATTCTTTTACTTTGAATCTCTTTTCTTCAAATTTTCAAGATCGAGAAGAGCTCATTACTGAGCACGCTATGAGGTGGAACAAAAGAAAGATTATTGGAATGGTCCAGAGTCTTGCACAGCGATACACTCGTGTGAGTAAAATGTATATTGTGTGGTGTACAGATGAAGACATGATATTTCTCTGAACATTTTTTTGTTGCAAGGAGCTCTACACTAGTTTTCTATATAAGTAAGGAAAATGTGGTGTACAGATGAAGGGGTGTAGAATGGTAAACTCAGAGACAAGCCGAGGTGCCAAGCCCCTCAAATTGGCAAAATTTGAGATTCCAAGTTCCGCCTAATTTTTTGCGAGCCTTAGATTACAAGACTCTAATTTGTGATGCCGAGATTTCGAGATGAAGACATGATATTTATCTAGACATTTTTTGTTCCAAAGAGCTCTACAGTAGTTTTCTACAAGTAAGGAAAAAAAGTAAGTTTTATTCAGGATTTATTTTGTTTTTCACTATTGTTTGAAAAGGCTACTAAAATGCAAACTGAATCACAAAAAGAATTCAATGAAGTTCTTGACATGTATGAAGTCGCATTGGCTCAATTTAAAGCAGATGAGTGGAAACTTGCTGTTGTTAGTCATGCACATGGTAAGGAAGCCTTTTTTGTCTTTTGCAGTATTTACTTTTGGAATCACGTCAGTTGAAAAGTACCTTCTACTTGCAACAACAACAACAACAACAACAACAAAATTTTACTCTTATAACACAGCTCTAATTTATGAGATATTATTTCCATATAAACAAACTGAGAAACATTTTTATCAATTTACTGTTTAAAATACAAAGGTTACAAGTCTGACAGTAATTGCTGCTCACGGGAAATTCTATTTTAGCAAGTTAATGGTTTATATAGGTGTTTAGGCAACTCATTATAACTTTGGCTGTAGCCCAATGTATTAAGAGTCAATTCTAAATCGAATGTCTGTATCCTGTTATATATAGCTATCGTGCAATGTTTGTAATTGTTTATCAATAGCTATGACCTTTTCGGTCAGTGATTTTTGGGCCAATTGAAATGCTACTCAGCCTAACCATTTCTGCTATCTAGGCTAGCCTGAAATCAGAAGGAAAAGTTGCAATATACTGCTTACCAATCCCCATTTTCCTCAAGTTTTTGAATGATTTTATTTAAAGCTCAGATTAGTTTATAAAAATCAGTTTACTTTGTGTCTGAGTGATCAAATTCTGTTACTTCTAAATGACAATATTTTTTTAACAGAAGTGGAAGCCTTGCAGGGTACTTCTAGCAGTCTTCGGCTTCAAGATGAAATAGAGATGTTGGTTTCGACTATTGAGCAGACTACTCAGTCCATGAACAAACTGGCTGGTATGTGTGGTAAAATCCATCCATCCATACTATACCTGCCAACCTACCAACTCACTCTCTCACTCACTCGCTCGCTCGATCGCTCGTTTGCTTAGATCTATTTATTTTTGAAGCTGTGGTCACATCTGTGTTTTAAACATCATTGTAATACTGAGAGCACTTTAAGTTGATTTGGGGTGACATTGTCTCCTTTCAATTTTTATAATCCCATTCAGGATCATCCAAGCAGCGCACACGATTACGTAGTAAAATTTCTGCAGATAAAGCCAAACTTTCTTCTCGCATACAGCGGTATAATGAAGAGACGCAGGGTGTCCAAGGCGCCAACCTGCAGTGTACATGTTCTGTCTCTGAAGTCATGAAAGGAAACTTCCCTTGGGGAAGAAATGCAGGTAAACTGTGATCCATATTCATTGATGAAATCTCCATACAATTGAGTTATATGTTAGTGTTTGATTGATTTTCTGAAGACATGTACTGATTGCTGTCCACGGCTGCCGATTACCACTTTACGCATTCACACTGGGTGGTTTTGCTACGCCGTGCTGATGAGGCCCAAATAGGCCGAAACAGCTGTACATAGTAATGAAATGTATATTGATGAAATTAGTGGTGATTTGCAACAATGTTAGTCGAAGTTGTTTTGTGTAGTAACAGCATTCAACGCTAAGTTTAAATATTTGTTCCGTTTTTCAATAGTTTATTGCGCTGCAATCATAGCACTTACAACAGCGATTGTCGAGTGTCCACAATCCATATGTTCGTACAGTACTGTTTTATGATACGCAGTCGCGTCGGGACATTTCTCAAATTGTTAAGACTTCACTACAATTTAATTTGTGTAAAAAATGTACTTTGTTTACCTGTTTCTCTCATTAATGATAATACTATCGCAGATACACCGATACGGATCAAGAGAATAATTGTAGAGAAGAGCGAGATAGCGAAGAGATGGGACGAGGAAGTTGCTCTTGTTAAAAAGGAGATGGCCAACTTCATTGCGTATTACATGGACGTTAGCATTCCCCACCTAGCAAAGATCGCAGAAGAATTGCAGGGAAAATTAGACAGTTAGTATTAAAATATCTGTTGAAAATAATTTGTGTTCGGATGAGAAACTTTCTCGACCGAGACAAATAGATTTATTTGATTTATTCTCGTTCTTAACTCCTTCTAAGATCTTGAAAGGCCACTTGATGCCAGTGGACCACCAGAAATTGAAGAAGTATCTGTGGAGTCGGAGAATGTAGGACTTAGAAAAACTTATTTGTCATTTGCGCAAAGCCTTGAACGTAGTGTTTAGACGATGGATAACGCTGTGCACCGGAAAAATCACTTAGCTTATGCAGTGGATATCATGTTTTGCTTTTTCACATCAGCTGCATTGCGATTTATCCGGGTGATAGTGTTATCCAACCTTCGAACCACTGGGTCCCGATCTTTTAATTAATAATGAGGTCTGGTCCTACCTTACAATTAAAGAATTAGCAAGTTCTTGCGTAGTCTGACAGAGACTTACATTGTAACAGGAAAGTAGCACTTGAATGGGCTGCCTTCTGGTATATCTCGAAAACAATCTAAATTGTTGTCTCCCTACTGACTGAAACGTTGATCCAATCGTTTCCTTTTCTTGCTTTTTGTCGTAGAAATGACTTCATGACAACCGAAGTTCGTGTCGTCTGATTCTGTCTGCTGTGACAGTATTGACTTTGAAATGAGTCTGTCGCTTTGTAGGTGTAAGTTCCGGTCTGTTTAATGACGCGTATGATTATATATACACAGTTCAACCCTTTTTGGCTACATAATGTGCCCATTTTTCTTATATTTTTAGGAAATGATCGGCAGCTATAGAACGGTGTCGGTGGACACGAGAATTATTGGAGGAAAGTTGGCCTATGCTAAAAAAGGGATCGCTTTCTGCAAGCTTCAACTTGTCAGCGCAGCCTCTAAATTTCAAACAGCACTATCTGGTAGTGACTATGAGGATTCGTTAAATATTCAAGACAATGAGGATGACAATGAGAATGGGGATGGAGGCAATGATTCTGACCATGACGCTGTCGAAGAGGAAAATGAGCATTATATTGTTAATTCCGACAACGATGCCGTTGGCACCGACACGTCAACAGCTGACAACTTTGAAGTCCTCGGAGAAAGCATTACTCAGAATGACTTGTTCCTCTGGAAATTCCCGCCTGAGGTCAGCCAATCAACACTTGACAGCCGAAATGGTAGTTCGGCTTGCAGTGTTATAGCCCTTATCCTTGCACACCCTATGACGACGTAACATGTCTGAAAGGCAGTATGCTAGTTGTAGTCATGCTCAAATCCAAGATGGCGGCCGGTAGTACTAGCAGTGGGGAAAAAGTAAAAGTACGGGATCTGTGATCTATCTGAAAGCTCAAACAAATCGCTCGGGCCGCTAAACGACGGCCCAGCCACATCAGAACACATGTCAGCATTACTACCATTTAAAATTCCCGCTTCGGGGAAATACAACGCCATACTGAATTTGTGCATGACTACAACTAACACAATGCACGTTCGAGCTGCAAAAGCATTGTTTTACGTCATTATACATAAGGTCTATTTACACGCAAATTTTAAACAGGAAATTTCCTTGCACATAAAGATAAGTCACCAACCATACCATAGTAGACATCAAGCATTTCAACAAAATGAGCCAAGAGGATCTCTGCTTTCTTCAGATCAGCAGCAGAAATGGACTCTTGGGGAAGAAGATAAATTCCACCAACTAACAGGGCATAGTGGCTGAAAAGCTCTTCAGAAAGAACTCCTTTCATACAAGGAAGGGAATAAAACAGAAGCCAGCTCCTGTACTCTGCAGCTAAGAGCAAAAGGCCAGATAAAAGGGTTGTAACCATAACTATTATGAAACAAGTTCAATTGCAAAGAAATATACCAGAAATAAAAAATCAGGGCATTGCTAATATGTACCTTTCCAGTGTTTACGATGTGACTCAATACTTCTTGGTACGTGAGTTATAGCACTTGGAGGTTTGATCTGGAGCAGACGTCGATCTACTTTTTGCACCAGGTGTCCACAATACCACCTTTTGCTTCTATGAGATGAGTCAAACCAAAGCCCAACAAGAGTCTTCACCACACCAAGGCAGACACCATGCATGTAATCAATGCTGACAGCAAGTGGTATGCTAAACTTTGGTAGTCCAAATAATGGGCTTGGAGCTTTAAAGCCATTAACCTTGGAGAATTTTTAAAACAGGTACATTATTGACTAAATACCAGTAATGATATGAACAATTTAAACCACTGATACTATCTTAATATCTAATCTGCTTTAATTTTGTCTTTTATAAGTGAGGTGTAGTGAAGTCTTTATTTAAAGAGGATAGCACAAAGAAGTAAAACTCTTACAAACTTGTGGCTGTTAGATATCAAAATAATAACAATAATTTATTTTAAGTCAAAAAGTTCAATAAATCATTAGCTATCCACTGATAAAATTAATATTGTGTGTAAAAATACACAAAGAAAATATGATATGCAAATGCATGATTATTAATTATTACCCACACTATTAAAAAAAAAGGCCTTTCATGTACATTCAAAATTCAAAAGTTTACAATGCAGAATATCATTTCAACACTCAACACAAAAACTGACTCACAGTACAGTTTCCTTGCAGTGCTGTCAAAGAGTCTCGCTCTATTTCCTCCGAGGTCCTTAGTTCTGCATGGCCAGTTGGAGTATCACAAAAAGGGTAAGTCATCACATGACCTCTGGCAGATGTGCTGATAGTTTCCCCCTTGAGTACACAATAGCAGCACCCATCACGACCAGTGTACGATACTTGTTCCAGTACTCCAGACCGAGCTGGAAGGTCAAAATGAGCTGACAGAACCATCATCTGTGAGGTAGCAGCTTTCTTGATGGGCAACTCGATCTCAATTCCTTCAACAAAGAAAAAAGTTTAGTCTCAATAAATTAATTAGCTTACATAGCACAAATAATCATGATATACTAACAACAGTTTCAAATTAAACTAGAAAAATTTAATGCTTTGCAGAATTACCTCAGTAGCAATAATGTATTGATTTTTTCACCTGCACAGTATATCAATAATGATATAATTAAGTTATATTTGACTGAGACCAAGTGATGACCCACAAACCTTTAAAATTATGCATTTTTCCTGAAATTAATTGAGGAGAGAGTAAAGCATACAAGAAGTAGGTCTTTTTAATTAATAAATTACCTTTCACTTGACTTTCACACATCTTATCAATGAAGGGTTTGAAAAAAGTGGAGAAGAATGGTTTGTCTTCCCCAAACCATAAGGTAAGTCTGCAGTCGGGCCTAGTGGCCCATCAGGCCGGAGCATATCCCGGTTTCTGTAGCATGAAGCGACAGAGAGTATTTCTACTCCCCCCTGGATGGGATGCTAGTCCATCGCAGGGTTACCCCCCAGCAGTAAATTCGCCGGTACCCATTTATACACCTGGGTGAAGAGAGGCACTGTGAGAGTAAAGTGTCTTGCCCAAGAACACAACGCAGTGGCCCGGCCAGGACTCGAACCCGGACCGTCCGATCCAGAGTCCAGCGCACTAACCATTAGGCCACTGCGCTTCCCACAAACCATAGTCCACTAAAAAGTCTGTATTTAGTTGATGACCTGCAAAGAGTGATGACAGTCACAATTTTTAGCTTTGAACTCGCAGCCAAGAAGCTCTCCAACACAATATTTAAAACAACACGTCTTTTGGCAAAAAAAGAGAATATTCTAAATACTTCGTACATTGAATAAAGGTAACAGAGCAATGAAGGAAGAAAAAATGACAGAACTTTTCAAGCCTCTTAAGTTATATATTTTTCAGAGTAAGGTTCATTACCTCAAATGTGGTGGTAGCTCATTAATTGACAAAAAGAGTGGCCACACCCCAAATTTAGAAGATTTGAAAACTGCCACACCATCAGTATTAAGTTTAAAAGACATATTGAATTGCTGTGCAAGGAATCCTCCAGGCTGAAAATTATCCTTGTACAATGTTCCATCATACACATTCTCAATGTTTTCATCCACCAGCTTTCTCCGCTCAAAGCGGTGTTGTAGGCCACTGACAAAGTCCGGATCTGTTGAAATAAAAAAAAATGTGTAAATAACAATTCAGATAAAATACAATTTTGGCAGACAAGTTAACATTGAATTTGAATAAAAAAGGAATTTGAAGGGGGAGCAGTACCACAGGGACCAGTATCGTGTTTAAAGCCATAAAATGTTTTCATCCCACAATTGTCAATAAATTAATATTAACCTTGTAAAATGTTGTATCTTGACATACTGATCATACACAAATAATAAAAAGTGGTGGTCACTGAGCTTGCTTTTGAGTTACAAGCACCTAAAATTGAGATTGTTTCCAACAGGTCATGCTGTTGCTATCATTAATGGTAACCAGCAACTGATAAAAGTGATAAGGAGTGGTCGTACTGACCCATCAAAGTATAACAGCTGGAACCCTATCCATCCCCTTACAAATAAAGTACACTTACCTCTGAATAATTTCTTTATTTGATCAGCAAGAGGAGCCTCCAAAAAGAATGATGTGGCACTGGACTCGCTGGTCAAATTAGTTTTACATATTCTGCAATGATCTGGTAGAACTAGATGCTCCGTATTTTTTTGTTCGCAAATGTAACCTTTGCAATAAGTGCAGAATATATGCTTGACTAAGTTTCCTTTGATGTTCTTAAAGTAAGCGAATAACTTCCTTACGGATGTCTTGCAGTGGTTAGGTTTGGGGCAATGTGCCTTAATTATGGCAAGAAGATCGGTAAAGCACTGCCCTGTAAGTCTGTGTTTAAGAACAAAAGACAAAATCAACAGTATGCTAGATGAAAGGGAAAGAGATGCACCTTCGTAGAGAGGAGGATCGTTATCGTTAGATTGTTCTAGATCACAGTCATCGTAGATACTCCCATCAGTTGAGTTGTCTGAATCAGAGTCATAAACAGTACCTTTGCTTGAACAGGAAATATCAGAGTCAGATGTGTAATCGATACCATCAGTGCTGCTAACTTCTTCAAAATTCTCCGTGCCAGTCCAATCTAATTCACATGGTTCATTTGATAGATTGTCCTCCAAGTTACTGTCAAAGTTTTCTATTTCCTGGCTTTCCTGTCGCACTTCAAGAAATGAATTTGACTCACTGTCTATTGTATATACGTATTGCGCACCTAGCTTGTAGGGCGCAGGCGCAAGGAGGCAAGGGCGGACGCCATGATGTAGTAAAGGTTTTTGTTTTCTCACTCAACGTCTTGTCTTGTCTCCCGACAATACCATATTTTGGCGACGAGGATGGTGGAGATCACGTCTATTCCACCCTTCGATGCCTTCGATCAAGCCGGTAGCGTGGGTCCGCGATGGACCAGATGGAAACAACGGCTACAGTATTACATTGATGCTCGTGGAATTACAGTCGACAACCGCAAAAGAGCTTTACTTCTTCATCTTGCCGGACCAGCCGTCCAAGATATCTTCGCTACACTTTCTGACACGGGCACTACTTACGCCGACGCAGTTGCCGCACTGGAAACGTATTTTTCCCCCCAGAAGAACCTACAGTTCGAGCGGCACTCATTTCGACAGGCACATCAAGCTGCCAGCGAACCTGTGGATCAATACGTCACACGTCTGCGCCGTCTGGGCGAAAACTGTGAATTCGACAAGTATTCTCTCGACGAAGCCATCAAGGACCAGTTGATTGAACACTGTTCGTCCACTATACTCCATAGACGCCTCTTGCGTGAGAAATCCTCAGCTACACTGAGTTCTTTGTTGGACATCGCTCGATCGATGGAGTCAGCGAACTTTCAAGCTGCGAACATTGAAGAAACTTCGCCCCAGGACCACTCCGCACACGCTCACCACGTTACGATGCCGGCGGACAAAGATGAACGAGCAAATTTTACCTCTGACCGGCGACGACAGTGCACCCACTGTGGACAGGCAGCTGACCACAAACCTCGAACACCCAAGTGCCCAGCGTTTCGTAAGACCTGTTCGCAATGTGGAATTCTACATCACTTTGGTCGGGTTTGCCTCAAGAGAACACCAGCCTCTAGACACCCAGCACAGCGGGACGCCAACTCAAACATCCAGTACACATCCCTTGACAGTGAAACTCAGCATGACGCTTTTCAACTCAGCTCTAGTCAAGCAAAGGCGGATACTACCGTCACCATTGAAGGTACCCCTGTTCAAGTTTGTATTGATTCAGGTGCAACAGCTAACACTATTGACTATGCAACTTATGAAGCACTCAGCACCGTCAAAACATTGCCTTTAAAGCCCACAGATGTGAAACTTCGTCCATATGGCGAGGACAACCCTGCTCCAATTCCCCTCGCTGGATCATTCTTCGGATTAATCACTGCTCCTTCCGGGCAGAGGGATCTGACAAGGTTCCTAGTGTTGAAAGCTAGAAATGCTGGTTGTCTCTTGAGCCATGAAACTTCCACACGCTTAGGAATGTTGCATGTTGCTGCATCAATAAAATCTGAAAGTTATTCTGCCCATGGAGAATACAATTATCTCCTTGAGAAATTTCCAGCAGTGTTTAGTGGTGAGATTGGAAAGCTGAAGGACTACCAACTTGAGCTCAGCATCGACCCAACCGTACAGCCCATGGCTCAGAATTCACGCCCTACGCCAATATACTACCGTGCCAAGGTAGAGGCTAAACTGAAACAACTTGAAGACCAAGATATAATCGAGCCTGTCACTGGCCCTACACCTTGGGTGTCACCAGTTGTAATTGTTGATAAGCCAAACGGAGATATCAGACTGTGTGTAAATATGTGCAAACCCAACGAAGCCCTCCTTCGTACACACCACCCGTACCCAACTTCAGAAGAAATTCTCCAGGATCTGAATGGATCCAAGTTCTTTTCTAAGATCGATCTTAAGGAATGCTACCACCAAATTGAGCTGGCCGAATCTTCCCGCCACCTGACAACATTCAAAACCCATGTTGGTCTCCGCCGCTACAAGCGCCTCCCATACGGAGCATCAGTTAGATCAGAGATCTGCCAACACGTAATTGGCCAAGTCTTAGAAGGATGTTCAAACGTCAGGAACATTGCTGACGACATCCTCGTCCATGGCACCACTAAAGAAGAACATGACACATCTCTAGAGAGCACATTACTTCGTCTTCAAGAGAACAATCTCACAGTGAACCCAGCAAAGTGTTTATTTGGTGTCACAGAACTGAACTATTATGGATTTCACATCTCAGCACTCGGAGTGTCACCAGATAAGGATCGAGTACTGGCAATCAAACAAATGCAGCCTCCCAGCAGCGCTACTGAAGCAAGAAGCTTTCTAGGATTAGTAAACACAGTGGCCCGTTTTGTTCCCAATGTGGCTACCATGACAGAACCTATACGTAGACTGACACACAAGAACGCTCCATGGTCATGGGGTCCTGAACAATCAGAAGCCTTTGAAAAGCTGTGTAACCTCATTTCGAGTGACACTGTTCTAGCTCATTTTGACCCCTCCTTACCAACTCAAGTACGCCACGACGCTTGCAAGATCGGAATCAGCGGCGCCTTAACTCAGAAGCACCCTGACGGATCTATACGCCCTGTGGCATTTGCAAGCCGTAGCCTTTCCCCCGTAGAGCAGCGCTACAGGCAAACAGAAAGAGAAGCCTTGTCGGGAGTCTGGGCGTGCGAAAGATTCCATTTTTACATTCACTGCAGCCAGTTCGACTTGGTTGGTGATCACAAACCTTTGGAAGTTCTCCTAAATGGTCGTGGTAACCCATCCCCGAGAATTGAACGTTGGCGATTACGACTTCAGCATTACAACCCACGAATCGTTTACCAACCCGGCATCCTAAACGCTGTTGACATCCTGTCACGCAAACCACTCCAGACTGAGACGTCCAGAGACCCGGTAGAGGACTACGTCAACTCTCTTATCGTGGATTCTGTCCCTTCTGCAGTCACCCTCCAACAACTACTAGTGGCATCAGAATCTGATCCTACATTGAACACTGTCAAAGATTGCCTTGACACTGGCAACTGGTCAGCTGCACCACAACCCTTCCAAGTTCTAAGAGAAGAACTTTCTCAGAAACGAGGCCTTGTTTTGAGAGACAACCGCATTGTCATTCCACATGCAATGCGCCCCCGCATTCTTGAACTTGCACACGAAGGGCACCAAGGTATCACCAAAGTTAAGCAGCACCTGAGGCAAAGAGTTTGGTGGCCTGGTATGGATTTAGAGGCAGAGAGATATGTATGTGAATGCCTTGGTTGCCAAATCGTGGGACCAAGGCCCCCCCCAGAGCCCCTGAGGATGACTGACCCGCCACGACAAGTTTGGCACACAATTCATGTTGACTACTGTGGCCCGTTCCCAACAGGTGAATACCTCTTTGTTGCAGTTGATGAAACTTCAAAGTATCCTGAGGTTCATGTTACACACTCAAGTTCAGCAGCCACAGCTATTACTCATCTCAATCAAATGTTCGCAACACATGGCATTCCTGAGGTTATTACGTCTGACAACGTCCCTTTCGGATCTGGCGAGTTTACAGCATGGTGCAAACAAATGGGCATCAAACATCGCAAAATCACGCCTCTTTGGCCAGCTGCCAATGCTCAAGTAGAGCGGTTCAATGAAACCTTGGAGAAAACCATCCGAATTGCTAGTGTAGAAAGGAAGAACTGGCGTTCTGAACTGTTTGTTTTCTTACTGAACTACCGAAATACCCCACACTCATCCACGGGTGTGTCACCTGCATCCCTGATGATTAATCGTCACATCCGTACCAAAATCCCATACCTGGATCTTTCTCGCCCTTCAAAGATGCTTCGAACCGCATGTTCCAATGATAATCTTAGAAAGTCGAAGGCAAAGGAGTACATGGACAAACGACACAAGGCAACTCCTTCTGCCATTCAACAGGGGGATCAAGTACTGTTGCTTCAAAAACGCGCCAACAAATTATCTACACGATATGACCCACGGCCTTTTACTGTTGTCAAGAAAAAGGGGGCTAGCGTCGAACTTTCCAGGAGAGGCACGATTGTTCCGGAATTTATCCATGGTCAAGAAAGTAATCCCTTCAACCCGGAACACTGAACAGTCCTCAAGACCCGCTCGAGAACTACGAATCCCCCGAAATTTGAGTATTACCGTGCCGGAAACTGGATATTCTCAGAGGCCTTCCCGAGACCGACGTATTCCCAGTTATCTGAACAGTTATGTTTTGGAATAGGACATTTCATAACTTTGCTCATTCAGGCTTTCACAGTTTAACCATAGTTTGTTGTTGTTCTTTTTATCTTACTTTACCCGAAAAGGAGGATATTGTATATACGCATTGCGCACCTAGCTTGTAGGGCGCAGGCGCAAGGAGGCGAGGGCGGACGCCATGATGTAGTAAAGGTTTTTGTTTTCTCACTCAACGTCTTGTCTTGTCTCCCGACAATACCATACTGTCACTACTATCATCAACCAAACTTTGATCGATCACTACATTGTCAAAGTTGCCTGCAGATTCGGTGGCAAAACAAAGGTTCCGAACATGTTTACATTCTTTGTTACTCCTTCGTAATTTCTTTAGAAGCGAGCGAGACTGTAAAGGTTCATCTTGTCTCATGTACTGGCGATATGGACCTCGTTTTCTTCTAAGCATACTAAAAAACAAGCTGCACTCACAACATGGGTCACGGTTAAAAGGGATGACTGGAAAGGACCTCATTAAATATTCAAAACACTGACGTCAGCCGACGTTTCCGAAGATTGTTCGGTACGCTCGTTAGCCAATATGGCGGCTCAAAGCTGTGGTCTTGTCAGCTTCTCTTTCTTTCAGATGTTCTTCTTTGGAGATATGTTACCTTTAAGATAGTTTTAAGTTCTACATGCGTATAGTTTGTATTGTAAAGGTTTTCTCCATTAAAAGATATAAACATGTGTTTTTGTCTTCGTGTGAGGTCCCTGTGAGGCATCTCTCGGTCCCTTTGAGACATCCCGAGATAACGACGGGTCACATTGACAAGTCTCGGAAGTGAAGTGTGGGGTTTCACTTCCGGAAAATTACTGAGCGGCGGTGTATTGATCCAGCGGTATTTGCTTTAAAAAATGCGGGAAAAATAGAGCGGGAATATTAAACATTTAGGAGGCTTGGTAATCGTTTGCTTTGCCCAGGGGATGGATTCGCCGGTCGGGCAGTTAAAGAAATTTGTCGCTTTAGATGAGACGTTCGGCGATGTCGACACGGCCTATCAAGTTCTTCGTGAGTTCGAGACTTTAACAACGACAAGATTCTGTTCTTTCTATGCTAAAGATTTTGGAAAACATAAAGATCAAGGTAAGGGAAAAAGCCTTGCAGGATCTAGGAAGCGCGACTTTTCGCAGATTTCAGTACGTGTAGGTTTATATTGGGACGCACGCATGATAGAAATACTATAAACATTTACAATTTCTTAAACATTTTAAAGAGGTCAGAGGAGTGAAATTCTAGACTCGACCATGCGGTCAAATCACGCCGGCTTCAGCATTGTCACACAACTTACTTGACTAAAGTGCAAACTAATTCTGTTCCAAAATATGAATTTTAAATACAGGTGGCGAGAAGTCAAAGAAACATAAAGTATACTTCGAAGATTCTGCGACAGGACGGAATAAAATTCGATTTGATGGATGTCCTTTGATAATTGCTGGAAGGAAAGTGTATGACTGCCAGCATGGGGTAGACCGTCACGCTAAGGAAAAGCAAAGAAATAAGCAGAATAAAGTAAGTTAGAGAGCTGACTGGAGATGTGCACTGCATGTTGACCTTAAAAGACAAAAAAAAACGCAAAATGCTTAAAAATCAACTTATCTTGCAGATTGATGGAGACCACTGTATCGGTCCAAAACAGAAATTGTTTAAGCAGACAACGAAGAAGGTTAACTGCCCTGCGACGGTTGTTATAAGAGAGACTTTGCGATTCCCTAATTACAAGGTACTTAGTCTTGGCAAGGAATTAGAAGCACAATAAGTTTATGTTCCGTGCAATATTTTAAAGTGATCGAGCATTTTTGTGTCAGTTTCAAAAATAATATTACTCTGCCATTTTAGGGCCTTCCATACGCCCACAAATTACGTCTCCTAGCTTTACTTGAAAAATAATCACTAGATTCTTCAACCTTATTTTATTTTAACAGATCTCAGAAAATACTGAGAGGAGAAGAAAAAGAGCTTCTGAAAAACTGAGGGCTGATCTTGCAGCTGGGAAAGCACAGGGTGAAAGACGGGTCTATATCGAATTCCCAAAGGAGTCCGACCACACCAATCATTTCTTGGGGCAGGTATGATAGATCAGAGCCCCAGAAACAACATCGCTCTTGAAAACAAAAATTTATAGGCTCGCCGCGTTTCTTTTCGTACTTACAGATTGCTGGGATATCTCAAAGAATTGACCCAAGAATCGTGGAAAAAATTCACGAGTTAACTGGGGATGGTGTCCGAGATGTCAATGAGATGAGGCGCCACATCAACGTTTATGTCCAGAATAACCTTTTTCCAGGCAGTGCACCTCCCCCCAAGTCCAATAAGCGCTTCTTGCCAAGCAAGGTCACCATAAAAAACCATATGTACATATCGGTCATCAAACAGCGATTGGCAAAGGTGGACCAGGCGAACCTCATTGAAAAAATCAAGATTGGGCGTGAAAAAAATGAGGGAGACTTATTTGAGTTTCGCCCCTACGTCGATCCAGCCGATTCAAATGTCACCGTGGAAAACCCCAAGGACAATGGCAGTGAACCTGACGAGGACGTGGGGGAAGTGAAAGTGGACGATGGCACTTCCAACGGCTTATTGTTCATCCACCAGACCAGTTGGCAATGACGCCTTCTTAACAGATATGGCAATGAGCTGTCCCTGTTAGATGCCACTTACAGGACGACAAAGTATTCTTTGCCTCTCTACTTCCTTGTTGTGAAAACAAACATGGAATACAAAGTCGTGGCTTCTTTTGTTACCCAGTCGGAGACCACTGATGCTATTAAAGAGGCATTGTCTGTAGTTGCGAGGTGGAATCCTGACTGGGCACCAAAACACTTTATGGTGGATTATGCAGAAGAGGAAATTTCAGCAGTTGAAGATCTTTTCCCAGGTACCTTTGACATTAGTAAATATGTTTCTGTTTGAATTTTCAATGGAGCAAAAAGGAAATGGTCGGCCATCACCGTTTAAATGCTGACAGTGAAACTTTGTTTTATAATTAGATTGCCAAGTCTACATATGTGACTTCCACAGAGAGCAAGCGTGGGAGCGTTGGTTGTCCAAAACCAGCAATGGAATGAGCCATTTAAAAGCAAAGGCCTTAGCTGCCATGAGAAGGTAAGTAAATATCAATACGAGTTTAAAATTAGGTTCAGCTGCAGACCGTCTGTTTTTGTATTGTTGGGGAAAACAAAATGGGAAACTCAAATATGTTGTTTTGATCACCTATCTAGGATCGCTCGTGCCAGGACCGAGGAGGAGTTCGAGAGGAAGGTGGACCTTCTGAAAGATGACGAGGAGCTTTGGGGAAACTCGCTATTCAGAAAATGGTTTGAAAAAACGTGGCTGAAACAACACAAGGCAAGTCCATCTTTCTTTGGTGATTTCCATTACATGGACACTATCAGAATAAACCATGTTTTTATAAAACATGCCATTCTTAGTAATGAACATTTATTTTGCACAAATTCCAGGTGGCGCATGACAGCTGAAATACGAAAAAACAAATTAAATATAACATGTTACTCGTTTCAAAGGAGTTCAATAGTATTACTGTATCGAAAAGTAATAAATTTTGTTCTTTCTGTTTTCCAGCTCTGGGTTTGCGCATACCGTAAAGACTGAATTCTCGTCCATGTAAACACAAACAATGGCACGGAGCGCCAAAACTTGGCTTTCAAGTACGAGTATTTGGCAGGAAGACGCAGCTTCTCACTTAGTACCATGGTTACCATTCTGGTAGAAGAGTTTCTCCCAGAAGGCTACGACAAGTAATAATATTGCATTTCCTCCTATCCATACACTTTTAATTGTGGTAATTTATATTTCATAAACTGCACCAGTCAATGTAACCCCCCCCCCCACCCCGGGGATTAGGTATTTACTGTTTCTAATGGGACCTAATGCCCTGCTATGCAGGGACATTTCAGACTGTCAAATCCCAGGCTAATTCCCTCCCCCACCCCTTTGCTGGATCATATTCAAAATATAGTAGCAAAACATTCTAAATTTAAAAGGCACGCAATGCATGCAGGGGCGATGATTTTCAAGTGTAAAGATATTTTCGTTTCATTTTCAGATCATGTGGTGGTAATACTTTTCTCATTATCAAAGGTAGCACATTCAAATTTCAGTTTCAACAAATTCTCAGGTTTAACTACACATTAAGTGAAAAAAAAAATAGAAATGTTTTTCGCTCTCAAAAAAGACGTATGATTGCGTTATCCTATAGCGTGACAGTCGCCATGTGAGATACGATACGCGAGAAATTTAATAGTCGAACCTCCATGGTCAATTGCCTAACAAAACCATGAAAATTGTGTTTATTTCAAAACGTCTATTGAGAGCTTCCAGCAAGCAAGCATAGTTGAGAGATTAACACTCGCAAAAACATCTTTAACATTGAAGTTCTATAATTTCCAGCGATGAATATAAGGATCTGACTCTTTGAGAAAGCAATAACTCAAACCAGAAATATGAACTGCAATAAATTTCATACTAGTTAGGCCTGGGGATGAGTTTGTTGATGGGAGTAATATAATCCTCACATGAATCTCCCATTGGGATGCCAACATAGGGCTATGAATAGTATGTAATACCAGGAACCCATGGGCTACTGGTAATACTAATCATCACCTAAGAAGCTTATGCCCTGTATGCCCAGGCACAGTATATGTATCTAATGCCCACCAATTGCCACATAGTCCCGGGGTTGGGGGTGGGGGGTGGGGGTTTATATTGACTGGTGCATAATTATTTAAATTTTTCTGGGTAATTCCGGCGATTATTTTTGGCCATCTGAGGTCTATCAAAGGCTGTCATCAAACACTTGTTTACTCACCCACTCCCACCCCCACCCCCACCCCCACCCCAAAACTTGCAAGCGCTCCTTGAATGAATTAACTTTAATTGATTTTTAAATGCTGGTTTTTCCTCTTCAAAAAAGGGAAAGCGTATTTCTGATAACTCGAGTCGAGAATAAAATTTTGATATCCATACTTTTATTCTTGACAGATATCTTGAAAACAATGTGCGCATTAGCAGTCAGTTCAAGCCACATAAGAACTTGTTGCCCTGTTATCTGCATGACCGTCCCCCTTCTCTGATCGATCATTGCATAGACAGGATGAAGTTGGCAGCCGAGATAGAGAAGGAATGCATTCAAATGACAGATGAAGAACAAGGCTCATTTAAAGTTAAAAGCCTGGATCCAGACCACCAGGGTCGCTGGTATGACTTGTCTTTTGGCGACGATGAAACACTGCCACACTGTGAGTGTACCGATTGGGAGAAGCATCGCCTTCCTTGCAAGCACTTCCTAGCAGTGTTTAGTAATTTCAAAGGCTGGGGATTTGACAAATTCCCGGCACATTACCGTGAATCTCCTTTTCTCACCTTGGACAAAGAGTTCGTATTTTTCAACAAAGTGCCCATCAACGCTGTGGAGACAGAAGTGCCAGAACAAGAAGATGTCGTAACAGCCACACATGTAACCTTCAATGAAAAGCTGTCAGCACTTCCCGAACGGCAGAAAGCAAGTAGAACGTGGAACACAAAGTGCAAAGAGGCCATCAAGCAAGTAACATCACTAACACATATCGTTGATGACACCGAAAGCTTGAAAGAAGTGTACACCCTTCTTTACGAGGGTATCAATATACTAACCAATTCTACTCAAAAGGAAGAAGGCATTGTTTTAGAAAAACCACAAACTACTTCAAAGTCCAGAAATCAACCTTGCTTCAAAGAAATCCCAAAAGCCAAAAGCAGACAACCTTTCTCTGGTCGCCATGGTGAAAGGGCAGAAATAATGAAAAGGACATATAAAGTTAATCTTGATGTTACAGCAGAGCAACACGTTCCCAAGCATGCCAAAAAAAGTGATTGTAATATTGAGTGCGAAATAGTGTCAATGGACTTGAATGATCCAGACAATAATGTGGCTGAATGTCGTGAAGCTAATTGTGATGTCATAGTTCTTGAAAACACATCTACCCGTGATTCCAATCCAGCAAATGAATCTAATGATAAAGAGGTTCCACACAGTGCATCTACAATCCCTGATAATCCTGGGCTTAAAGTTGAAGACCCACATGATCACCCTTTCAACACAGTGAAAAATGCTGAAGTCATTGTTGTCAACGAAACATCACCTGATCCAGATGTCTGGGTTGAAATACCACACAGTAATGGTAAACTGACTCTTTACCCAGGAAACAAAGATAACATATTAAGTCCAGATGGCTGGCTTATAGACAAAGAAATAACCGCCTCACAAATTCTACTAAAAAAACAATTTTCTTATGTTGATGGTCTTGAAGACACCACAATCATTGGCCCTCTTGTGTCACCTGCCATCTCGGAATTTGTCCAAGTTGTGAACACAGGCAAACACTGGATTTGCCTTAGTACCGTCGGATGTTCCCCTGGTAATGTCAATGTGTTCGACAGTCTTGGCACTGGGGCCAGGGCAGTAGCAACAGACCACGCATGCCGAATGTTGGTAGCTGCAGAAAATTCCGTAACAATGGTAAACCAAAAAGTGCAGATCCAGACCAACAGCGATGACTGTGGCTTGTTTGCCTTAGCATTTGCCACAGACATTTGCTTTGGTACAAATCCAGTTGGACGCAGTTATGAGGCTCATTCCCTCAGAAGGCACTTGGTCAACTGCATCGAAAGCCAGCATATGTCACCATTTCCCCATACAGAGAGAAGGGTTCCCTTTCACAAGACAGCCAAGACATTAACAGTTCCAATATACTGTGTGTGTCGATTGCCAAATGATAACAAGCCATATGTCCAGTGTGATCATTGTTCTGAATGGTACCATCTTGACTGTGTTCATGTTCCTGAGAAAGCAGTTGAACATAAAGAGTCATGGTTTTGTGTCAAGTGTGAGGCATCAGAATAAGGGAATAATAGTAGATACATTGAAAACCCACCTGTAAAAACCTAGTGGTTTAATAAGAATATGCCTGGCAGAACTTTGACAAGACAGACCAAAAGAGTTGGGAAGGTTGTACAAAAATATATCCGATTACTATGCGTTTAGAACTCAACATAGTAAACACCATTCCTGTACTGTTTTAGGACCCCCCCCCCCCCCACAAACACACAAAAAGAGTTGTAAAGGTTGTACAAATATCTCTGATTACTGTGCGTTTAGAACTCAAAATAGTAAACACCATTCCTGTACTGTTTTAAGACCCCCCCCTCCCCCTTATCAATGTTTGAACGCCACTTAACAATCTTGTGTGATTTAGACTCACAGCAGTTCAACATTGAATAGGGGAGGGGAAGGGAACCACAAAAAAAAACCAACCTTCCCAACACTTTTGTCTGGGGTTGTAGTCTGGCCAAGCATTAGGTCAAGCAGGTTCTTACATGTGGGTTACAATTACGATCAACATTTGAACCAAGGAGTTTGACTTTGAAATTGTTGAGATAGAGATAACACCATACACACATTCTACAATCACATTTTAGTGCCAAACCAAAGTTTTTCTTGGAAATAAATAACCTGATTAAGACCTACATTGTCTAAATTGGAAATTACTACCTCAAAATAAAATTAAAAAAAAAAAAAACTTTTTGGCAAAAAGTGTACGTTCTTACACCCGGGTTATTACTGCAGAGTGTGTTTCACTTCAGTTGCAGTTGAAAACAACCCAAATTCCACAAGTTCCATGGTATCATAAACCAGAATAGTGTGATGGAATCAGGATACTGTTGAAAACTTTAACATATCATGCCTATCAATTAATTTTTTTTTATTATATTAGCTTACATAATTTTTTCGACTTTGTCAGGTACGGATGTGCCTATCTGTGGCAATGCCCCTGCGCATGTAAATTTAAGAAGAAAACACTATTATTATACCTCTAACTGTAGGCCAGTGCAATTATCAGTTTAGACTAATTAGATCATGACAGTTTATACAGGACGTAACATGTCGATCAAAGTCGAGCATCAAAAACGTAGTTGATAGTACTCAATATTTGTCGATTATTGCCAATCGACAAGTTTAATTTGCCGATAAAAGTCGATAATCACAAGATTTTTCAACTGATTATTGATTTGTAGACACATTCGACGCAGCATGTGTAACAATCGAAGCGTCACGACTGAATGTTATGTCAAAGAAAAATACGAAGCATTGCACCATGGCCATCTTGACGTAAAATGTTTGCGTGGGTCAGCAAAAGATTCAAGGGAACAATAAGCGTGTTTAATTCTACCTTTTATTTCTACCATTGAATATTTTCATAAGTACAAACCGGTAGTTCACAAATAAGTGTGTGCTCCTATGGTCTTATATTTCCCGCCACAAATCGTTTTTGTGTTTCGGATACTTGTCAATTGAAATCGATCAAAGTCGAACAAAGTCGATAATCACAAGAAATTCTGTGATCGACTTTTATCGATTCCCGATATTTGTCAATTGATTAGTATCGAATTTGATCGGCAACAGTCAACTTTTATCGACTATCTAAATTATCAACATGTGACGTCCTGTTTATAAGAAATGGTCAAATGGGAAACATTTTTTGAAGACTTTTTCAGGCAGTATAAATTTGGTGGGATGTGTTGTTTTCCAATGAGCATTGCAAAATAGAATTACACGAATACAAGCACTCTCCCTCAGGTTATGGTAATCCCTAAAAAGATATGTTTTTTTTAAGTCCTTCATTTATGTTAAAAATATTAACCTAATTTAAGTGTTACATAATTAGAAAATAAAATAAGCTTAATTGTAACCTTATTTTTATAAAACAGGCTCGCGAAATTCAGTTATTTACAGTAAATTGATTCATTAAGATTACCGGGGAAAAAAGAATGATGCGTGTTGATTTTTCTAAATTAAATAAATGTTCTATATCTGGATGTCATGTCTCAAAGGGACCAAGGGATGACTTAAAAGGACCCCACACAACGGCGACAGATCCATGTTTAACCATGTTTACGTGGCAGAACGTCTACTTACGATAAAATATCAAAATATGCATGCATGTATAGAAGACTCAAAACTTACCTTGATGGATAACACCTCTAAAGAAGAACAAAAATGTGAAAAAAAGCTAAGACGATCACTTATGACCTGACAAAGCGATCGCTTTGAGCCACCATATTGAAACTCCCGAAGGACTATCCTCCGGTCCCGAACAATCTTCGGAAACGTCGGCTGACGTCAGTGTTTTGAATATTTAATGAGGTCCTTTCCAGTCATCCCTTTTAACCGCGACCCACAACATGGCTTCCCATCCATCCAGCCTTAAAGCGAGGCAACGTGGACTGCTGTAACCTCGCTCCCATGTTTGGCGGGCTTTTTGTCTTTACATTGGTTTGAGTGCTTCTTTGTGCGACAGTTAGTTACCTATACTATACCGATATGGCTTCATGCGATGGAAAAAGAACTACTCGCAAACGCACATTTGCTGAAGAGGGTAAGTATCCTATTTTTTTGTGTAGTGATGTTGCCCTTGGACTAAAGGGTAAAAAAGTAAAGGATCGATAACGTGTGGTGTCAGCTTTTCAATTACAGATGAGATATCGATCCCGTGTGAGAAACTAGGCAGTTAGGACCGTCATGTAAAGAAATTGAGCTGCGACTATAGCGTAGATGCCGAAATTTGATACATAAACGCTGTAAATTCTTAGGTTTGGCAGTTTTACACGCAGTAACTGTATGTGGAATGATGATCAAACTGTGCTTTTAAATATTTTGCTCACCTGATGAAGGCAGTTGGCCGAAATGGCGGTAAACCTTTATCAGAGCGTTGTCGCACTCAAATTCAATCCGTCGACCGAATTAGCATGAATTGCGCGCCAAAATTTGTAGAATACCGTAGTTGCGAAACATTGATTGTATTTTATTGGGAATCACTACGGATCGTGACAACACTTTTAAAACTCATTGGCATGACTTTTCTTAGTCCAAGAAGAAGGATGAAAACTTTGAAGCCGCATTTGAGTCAGCATCTAAGAGTGAGAGTCAAGCAATTATATAATGATCGAGAAGTGCATTAAGCCAATGGTAATTTAATGGATACGAACCTTCAAGAACTGATCATTAGCTTACAACATTCACCGCAGTTCCACACTTGATAGTTGCTTACTTAGTAGTTTTCAGGTAGAACGTTCTCAGTTGGGCCACAAAATTGTAGGATGCAAAAAAGTCGCTATTTCATATGACTGTATTTAAGGCTTATAAACCCCTGGCATCATTTTGTGTTTGTATCATTAATTTTTGTTTTTGATTGATAATAAACAAAACCGAAATGGACTTAAGCTTGTATTTGGAAGTTTTACATGTAAATCTCACTATGGTTAATCCCTTAATCCTTGCAGAAAACTGGTTTCTGGTTCAATATGAAGACCAGCCAGATACCTTGAGGGTATTAAACGAAAGGGAAGTTAAACACCTTGATCCGGACGATCATGAAACAATGCAAGAGGGGGAAACCATACAGGCCTTCTGGTCAGCCGACAAGACCTTCTATGAAGCTCAAATAATAAAAATTAGTGGTGAGTGTTTTATAATTTTGTTGTAGGGGGCAGGGACAGAAGCATGAGAACAAGAGTGTATATTAAATAGAAAGTAATTTAACTGCTATACATGCAGACACTAGCGCTCTTTCAATATTGGACTTCACTGGCTGCATACAAAAACATTTTTAATTTATGATACGATACACTGTTTTTACTTCGCCCACATGTAAAGCTACTGATCTGTGTTCTTTTCTTAAACGATGCTTGTGTCGTTGAATGATTATCATGGCTTTTTTCTTTTTCAACTGCCCAAAATAATAATCCACAACTTGGAAACCTGCAGAGACAAATAAATATGCACTCTTTTAGCTAGAGAGAGTAATTGTTTACATTAAAGATGACAAAAGTGAACTCCTTAAAGAAAGAAGAGCTCTTGAAACAAGTATCAGAAAAAGTGCAATAGGGATGGCATTGGCAAGTGATGAGTCTTCTAAAAAAAAGTCAAAACCAACACAGAAACCAATAACAAAGAAAGCCAGAGTGACAGATGAGGAAAAAGCCAAGAAAGAATCAGCCAAAAAAGCAAAGGAGGCAGAAAAAGTAGAGGCTGAAAAAAAGAGGAAAGCGGAAATTGCAGCCAAGATGGCACAAGTTACAAAGCGTTTATCACAAAACCAAGAGCCAAATAACAGTCCTCGTCAACCTGCTGATCAGCCTCATCAAGAGCAGGACGATGTCCATCCCCTTAGCCTGCCAGCTTTCAGGACAGCAATGAGTACAGGGGCAGTCGAGCAAAAACAAAGCAAGAAGCAGCCAAAGCAAACTGTGAAAAAGAAGCAGAAAACACGGGACAAACCAAGGGATAATGTTAAGACTGACAACAGAACTGATGACACCTCAACAACCAACAGACAACCTGCGAGATGAGAGATTAACCCTCCACATGCTGTATCCAGTGATGATGAAGTTGATGGTGGCGAAACTGTGATTTCTTCGCAACGTCAGCTACATCAGACAACTGAGCCAAATATCCATCCCCTTAGCCTGGCAGCTTTTAGAACAGAGCCAAGACCAAGCTCAGATCCATCCTCGCGCAACAAACAACCTGTGAATAGGAAACAAAAAAGAGCTACAAATACCCAGAGTAGTAATGTTGTGGCTTCAACATCCTCTGCCTGCATCCCCAAACCTGCATCTGCAAGAAAACAGATCATCTCTACACATGTAGAGAGTGATGATGAGGTCGATGGTGGCGAAACAGTGGTCACGATATCGTGTGACAATGAGGATTGTAAGGCCTTGCTACTGGAAAACAAAAGCCTAAGGGATAAATTAGAGAAGCTACAAAGGAAGCTTGATATTGCAGGTAAAAAGTTTTGGAAAACATATTCAAGTTGTCAAAATGGCTTTTATAGGTCGGCTGATTATATAGTAGGATGATCAAATAAAAATATAAAATGCCAGTTACAGTATAAGGACAGCGTGGCTGCCTTATGGTTTAGCATGCTGGGCTCTGGCCATGGGCTGTCTCAGAACTTTGGAACTCCTTTTAAGTAACCAGAGTTTTTGCCGGTTTACACGGGTGTATTTTTTTGTGCAGCGCAATGCAATTTTTTTCGCACTACTGAAGTTTCGACTTCAAAATAATCGGCATGTTAACCAGTTTCAATTTAATATCTGCCATGCCACAGGACTTGCTAAATGCAATTTTTCTGCGACAAATGTTGCGTGACAAAAAGTGCCTATGTTAACAGCCCCTTTACTCTCACGGACCTGACACATACATGTATACTAGAAACATAATTTGGCTAATCAGGGGCTAACTTTTCCATTAAGTAACCCCTCTTAATTATTTACACTAAAGTCCTCTACAGGGGATTTGAAGCCATACGCATGCTTGAATGCTACACTGAAACAGATGAAAGCTAATCATGGGTTGCATGGACCAATCAGGGCTAATTGATGTGCAGATGCATAACCAGTTTAGATGATATCATGCTTTTATGCAGTTTTAATTGCAAAAATTGTATTGTCATACTTAAACTTGCAGTGAAAGCCAAGTCACCAAACTCCATAATGGCAGGGAAGCCAGCTGCTGGCATTGTTGATAGAGAACTTGCTGCTGAATACCAGGTAACTTTCTGCAAGGTTTTTTCTTATTGTGTAGTATTTCCAGAAAATTTCTCCACGGAAGGGAATGGAAATTCCTGGAGGGGGGAGGAGGGGGGAGGGGGGGGGAAGGGGTCTTAAAGACCAACAAATTTAAAGAAATGTATGAAGTTGAGGGTTCTTATAAACAATCCCTCCTTGGGGGAGGTATATTTGGATATTTCATAGAACTACACATTGACCTGGTGATCATAATTATAAAAAACGAATCTCCTGCAAGTTAAAGCCAGCATATTATTTTCAATAATATATTTCATTTATATTTCATTTAGTTCCTAATTCATTGTGGGGGAAAGTGTCCAAAATATATATGCAAACTATTAAAATACTTAAATTGCCACTTAATCCTATTTTGACAGATGAAAGAATTCTTTCAAGGTAGCGGTGTTTACTGGTACTCAAGCCAGCACTCCATTTGTTGTACATGCACCAAATGGGAGGAGTACGTCAATCTTGCCGTAGACATCTTCTTCTCAAAAGAAGTGCTTAAAATGTCCTGTGCAAGAGGACTTAAAAAGGGGAGAAAACTAGATGACACTGTTCCCCTTTGTCAAGCTATAGTTGACGCTATTATTGGTGAGTTAAAAAAATTTACCTTTTTATCATTTAAATAATTTCTTTGTTTTTAAGTCATTTAATTGAAAGGTCAAATGGGTCAGAACTTGGTATTTTTGTTTTAAGTGCACTGAAGTCACAAACTAATTAAACTCTTGTTCTTCTCACTAATAGGCAGTTATCTCTATGGAAGGGAGGTCAATAAGTTATTCATCTCGAAAAAATACAGTCCCCTATAAAGCAGCCACCCATCACCCTAACCTTACCCCTGCTTAATTGGGGTTCTACTGTAGAAATAAAAAGGAAGTCTGACCAAAAATGCAGGTTATGAATATGTGGGACAGGGAATGAAAGAGTTTAAACTAACTTAAACAAAAACAGCATGGATTATTTATATATGACACCGAGTAACTAAATATAATAAAAAGAATTGAGTGGTTAATGCTTTTAACAATAACGTTATTAAAATGCATTTGTTGTTTGAATTTTACAGGAAAGGTTTGTGCAAGGTTCCAGCCACCCCCATCCGTGGCACAAATCACTGGCAAGATCAACCAAAAGTGTACTGAGGCTCGCCAACCAAAACGAGTTCAAATTACAGAATGAACTATTATATATCTTAGCTGCAGCTATTTATTTAACCATGTATAATATAGCAGGGACCAGATATATCAATATCTTAATTTCATATAAACAGGGCTATAAAATTAAAATTGAATGAGCTTTTGCAGATGGATTGATATTATTGATATGTGAATTGGGCAAGCATTACCTGTCCTTCTTTGTTTATAACCAAGGTAGTTGCTTGCGCTTTTAGCTTACATCTTTTTAATAATGACCACTGAATAATGGTAGCTAATAGTTAAGCAGTGGCCATGCATTTACATGTATTTTCTTTTGTACTTTTTTCGTGAGGCTATGCAGTAATATTAAAAAGTATGATTGTTGTTAGTAGCCATACATGATTGTTTATGTAAATCATTCTAGACGTTATCTAAAGTATTTGCAGGAGTATTTATTGAAAGTATAGTGTAAAAAGGTAACCTGTGTGTGTGCATGGTCATTTGTACTCAGAGAATATTCTACATTGAATTTTGTCTAGTGTGTACTGGCCTGGATTCAGGTTTTATACCACATAAATTATACAATCATGAAATGAATATAATCATAGTTAGTAGAGGAGACTATGATATAATATGTATATACTTTTTAAGTTGTCTTCCATATTTTCTCCATATATGGCCGTTATCTGGGAATGGTACAACACTGACCATTTTGTTCAGTTTTGTCCATATTTTCTCCATATATGGCCATTATCTGGATCTGGGAATGGTACAACACTGGCTTTTTTTCAGTTTTGCCATATTTACTCCATATATGGCTGATATCTGGGAATGGCACAACACTGACTATACTGTTTAGTTTTCTCCATATTTTCTCCATATATGGCCAATATCTGGAAATGGTCCAAATACGTATTAAGCCCACATTTCCTAAAAATGGCAACATCAGAAGATGTCTTAATATGGGCTTTACCTGGCCATATAATTGCCATATCATTCCCATAATACACCCATATTTTGCTCCAGGTAACTTCCAGCTTTGGCCCATATAGGGCCCATATTAATTTTTTGGTAAGGGAAGAAGGTTGCTCCCAGGAGATATGTAACACTTCTTTTATCTTGACCTGGAATTTTGTGGTCGCATGGTCTATAACTTTGAAACATTCAGTAGAGCAGGATTTGTGGCATGCCTCAGATTGTTGAAGGTGTTGAAAGATATGTGAGGTCCTGTCCCTGTTTAGGTGTTCGCGAATGCGTGTCGAGAGGTGTCGGCTAGATTCGCCGACATAGCAAGAATTACAGCTTGCACAGGTAAACAGACCACATTCGAACGAAGGTCAACATGAATTGCTGCTCTGCTCGCTACGCTCGCTCCGAAGCAATCAGGTGTTACACTGTTAGATATTAATTAATTAGCTGTTGTACTCAATTGTTAGGGATAGTTTCTGTATTGCAAAAGATTCTATATCTCCCATCTACTTTGCCTTCAATGACCTCCATCCCCGCCATGCAAGTAGCCCAGCTCCCAAAACTGATCAGTTGAGTCCCATTTGCAACTCAAATCCTAAACCCAAAGTGCTTTGTAAAAACGCTGTCAATGATGCATTTTGTAATTAAAGCAATTGTTGTTTCTTAATTTAGATGACAGTGATATTGATGATCATGAGTTGATCATGTATGATCATAGTAAGTGCTGTGTTTTTAAAATATCACAAACAATCTGCTGACAGGCCAGGTTGAGGCACAATATTTACAGCGTCAATCAATAAGTAGACCATTAGTCATAAGATTAAGGTTTACATGTTTACACTACAGATATAGTTCTCAATAACATTGCCCCCACTTCTTATTGATCCTCTCTGCTCCCACTTTAAGCATATCAAGATTTTTCTTTACAACAACACAAACAATGCATTCAATTTATATTAACATGCAGACTACTAGGGATGCCTAACAGAGGCCAAAACCCTGTGGGGGCAACTATTTGACCTGAATAGTTTTTGTGAGCTTATATTTTAATATTTAGACATTGAACTACATTCAATTTGTTACTTGTCACTTACAATTCCACAGCTTGAGATGAATATGAGAGCTTGATTATCAGTTCATTCGCCAGATCTTTGTGTCGCGTGAGTGCAACTCACACACATACTAAAAGTTGGTTTGTTTACATTGTACTTTTTAACTAGGCTGTAGTCATGTTCCTTCCCAAACCATTGAACGGGAACTAAAAGAGGAACCAGATGTAGGTATGTATTGCAGTTGTTTACTTATATTAATAAAGGTCTGAATGTACATTAAAATAATTCTTAGTTTTTGGAATGAAATTGATGTGTTCTGACTAACATTTTGCAGTGGGATTTGTATCTGAAGATTTATCTTACTTTGGAATTGAATCTGGTATGTAAAAATTATACAATTTTCAATACCTTTATAATTTACATAAATTCTACATGAGTTGCATTTTGGGCACAGTGACAGGCACATGCAAGACTGTTGTTTTGGTAGAATTTATTTCCAAACAATAAAATACCTGTGTCAATGTCATGCCAGCAAGGGCTCCACCCCGCTTGATGTTAAAAAGTTTGCTCTGGCACGGACTCAGTTCACTGATATTGCTTGACTGAATGATTTTTTGTCGACTTCACTGGTACTTTTGAAAAAGAAAACACGAGTTGAAAAGGTCTAAACTAAGTTAGTGCCCAATAGCCCAGGGCTAGTGGATTTTGCCATCAGGCTAGTGGATTTTAACCTTCACTTGCCTGAAGGGCAAGTGAATATTTTTACGAATTAATTAATGAAATAATTTATTCATCACATTACTAAAAATTTTTGGAAAATTGAACTTCTTTGTACCATGATAATAGGATTTCATTTAGATGACTGTGCATAATTATAAAATTTTGTTCTGGTGGATTGATTCTTTTCATAGTAACCCAGTACGTTAAAAATTTTTTTATTCCAAAAAATTTTCATACTCCCCATACAGAAGGGATTGGAAATTCCTATTGGGATAGGGAGTTCTCTAAGGTCATAAACTTAATAATTTTATTAAACAATTATTGGATCAGGTTTTTGTGATATCTGAAATAATCAAGGTCAAGGTAACTAACCGAGACCTTGATTATTCCGGATATCACAAAGACCAAATCTAATTATTGTTTTATTATATATTGTTTCCAGGCTTCCCATGGAGTAAAACGATCCATCCTTTTTCGTATTTCCACATTAAGAGATTTCAACAATGCGCTAATTCTTTTTTGTCATGTCGGATCAGGGTTGTTTTTCTTTAAGGTATTTGTAGAACAGTTCCTTTGCCACTTTTGTCTATCTTTTTGTATTTTCCAAATCTTTATCTTCAAGCAATTTCTCAATTTCTTGCTGGATCGATGAAGCAAATTGACAATCCATGTTCTTACTTCGCTGCTCTTAGAAATCATGCATTGCACGCACAACCTGCATATCATTCACTAATAATCTGTAAGTTGCACTGTTTCCCACAATGGACTGTAGGCCCTTATAATGAAAAGACAGATGGTGACTACAATGTATAATAAGATGCTTAATTCGAATTTCCCGAGGGGTGGAGGATCCATGGAAATTTCCCTTCTGCGACCAACGGAGGCATAGATAATTTATGGAAATTACACATTGCAACTTTATTTTGCACATTTTATTACTGTTATTAAATCCCTTATCTTGGGTATCATGTATTTATTTATTTATCATATAGATACAGTGAATGCAGATATGAATTGTCGCACACAGGAAGTGGCATTGCTGACAGTTCATTTAACAAAGAAATGTAATGTCAACCTACCAGGTCCATTTGTGACACAATCCCCAGATGAGGTATGTCTTTGTGTGTGTCCTACATTTCAGAGAAATTTATCAACATTAAATTTAATTTTATTCGCCCTGCTTGTTCTAACTTTCTTTTTGTATGTGCAAATTCTACTTCAGTAGGTCTGGCAAGCACGGGAAGCAGGGGCCATGTGTGTTTTGATTTTGTTGTCGACAAGACACACAAAGGAGTCAATTGACAACATATTCAAGTTAGTCTTGAGTCATTATGTACAATATTCAAACCTCATTGCCTTTTATGAGCATAATCATTAATTTTGTTTTATTTCGAGGTTATCATCACTTTTTTCAATAAAGTCTGATCATCTACAGGACAGGGCCCGTACCTAGGATTTTTTGTCTGCGGGGGCAAACTCTGCACACCTTCATTTCCTACAAGGAATAGCCCAGCAAAATCAAAACAATAGGGACTTTAAGATCCACTACGGCGAACCTCTGCTACGGCTGATACAACCGAAAGAGACTGGGCCGACTACGCCGTCTCCCGCCAAAACTCAAATGATTAAGGTCGTCTGTGCCGGGTACGGTGAAGTCAAACTCGATGTAAACAAATTAAACCCTGTACAAGTTTTTTGCTTTGCTGTTTGTTTAGAAAACAATGGTTTCTTGGAAAGAATTGAGAGAGCTTAT
Organism: Blastomussa wellsi; assembly: GCA_947652115.1. NCBI lineage: Eukaryota > Metazoa > Cnidaria > Anthozoa > Scleractinia > Plerogyridae > Blastomussa > Blastomussa wellsi. The sequence goes on along the minus strand of OX393566.1, from coordinate 18,620,069 downwards.
AGTGTTCTATTACTACATGAATGTCCTCGATGACGCCGAATTTCTCTTACTATACGACCTTTACAGCCCACAAAACCTGGACTTGCCGTGTGACTTGTATCCAAATTTCGATCTCCAAAACCTGACCGAAGATGAATGTTGGGCCGAATTTCGGTTAAGAAAAGCTGATATCCCAAAGCTTTTTCAGGCCTTAAGGATTCCTGATGTCATAACTTGTCACCAAGGAACAATTTGTGAAGGAACTGAAGCGATGTGTATACTTCTGAAGCGATTCTGTTACCCTTGCCGATACAGCGACATGGTCCACTTGTTCGCTAAGCCCGTTCCTGTAATTTTTTTTTTTTTTTTTTTTTTTTTTAATGCTTTATTAACACACAAGATAGTTACAGAGTTACAAAGTTACAAAGGTTTCTCCAAAAATACAAATACAAGTAGTAATGCGATGTAGGATAGCAAACTATAAGGTTATGATACAAAAGTGTGTGACAAATACATGGTTTATATGTGTTGGATTTACAATGTATCAATTAAAAGAGGACGAGAAAAAAAAAAAAAAAAAAAAAAAAAAAAGCAAATTTAACAAAAGAGTGAAAAAAAGGGAAACAAATAACTAAATAAAAACAGAGAAGAAAGCAGCTTAGATAAAATTCTTCCACTTCTTATTAAACTCTTCTAGCTGTTTGTTTCTGACAGCAATTTGCCTAAGGGTATCAATCTTATTTCTTAAGAAGGGGGGGAAGCTGTCGAAATTTACGGGGCTATTGTCTTGGAAACAGCAAAAGATTAAGTATTTGGCGACGAGGGTGACGTAATTTAGAATGTCTTTGAACTGAGTATAATTGTACCAACCATATATTACATTCCGTTCACTTAGTTCGAATGTTTGATGGGTCTTCTCACACCACCACTTTTGAAAAGCGATCCAAAAAGCATAGGTTATATTACAGTGGAAGAGCATGTGTGGAAGAGTTTCTGGTTCGGTCTGACATGCCCGACAATTATCAGAATCTGACAACCTTGCTCGAAACAAGGAACGTCTTGTTGGAAGTATGTTTTGTATGATTTTGTACTGAAACATTTGTAATCTAACCTCCTGCGTTACGAGGAAAGGCATCATATAAACAAGGGTCAAGCTTTCTTTAGTAAAGCCATAACTTAAGATTTTTGTTTCAGACGTGGGTGGTTGAAAGAAATGGTCGAGGATGGCCGCATAAGCTGAACGCGTAGTAATGTTCGTGTTCGGGGAGTCTAAAGAACTGATCTGATTATGATTTGGTGGAACTGTGGATTTGAGTTCTCGTCTCCAACAAGCAGGGATAGAATTTATCAGTCCATAATAGGTGGTAAAGGGAACATGTAGCCCCAGTTTTTGTTGGAATTTTTGGAGGGATAGAAAGGTGCAGTCAACATCAAGCAAGTCTTGCAAGCGTATGATTCCGTTTTGGTACCACTGTTTGAAGAAAATTGTATTTTTGTTTATTAATAGGTTACTATTATTCCAAATTATTTCATTCTTAATCGGTGTAATGTTGTCATTGAAAACAGCCCTGTAGTCTTGCCAGTATTTCAGCACAGAGCGATAAAAAGGAGGTAGGTTGTGCAACTGAATTAAATTTATATCATAGCGGCAGAGTAATACGAAGGCGAAGCCACCAAGGTGGCCAAGCAAGTGTTCTGGTATAGCTTTCCAGCCTGCATCAGAAATTTGTTGTATCCTTTGAATCCATGCGAGTTTAAGGGCAATTTCCATTATGCCAAAATCCATCATTTTAAGACCGCCGCTGGCTTTCTCCCCTATAATTGTGCTTTTTTTTATTTTTGGGGGCTTTCCTTCCCAGATAAAGTCAAAAATCAGTTTGTTGGCTTCGTCAATGACATGAGGTGGTACGTAGATGTTAGAGGCATTAAAGATCAGTTTCGACAGCGCTAAAGTTTTCACGATGTTAATCCTTCCGATTAACGTAAGTTTTCTGCATTTCCAAGCATTCAAAACTTTTTCCATATTACGTAACTTGTCACCGAAGTTTAGTTTGTCCGCTTCGGGCGTATTGTAAGAGAAAAAAACGCCTAGTGCGCAAATAGGATCTTTTCGGTAATTAAAATTAACGGGGTGTCTTGTCGGTCTTTCCACGGGCCAAGCCACAAAGCTTCAGTTTTTGACGTGTTGACTTGTAGACCGGAAATCGAAGCAAATTTGTCTAGCAAATTTAGTAAATGCGTTATTGAGTCGAGGTCGCTCACAAAAACAGTGGTGTCGTCTGCATACATAGACGTTTTTATTTCTTTTCCTCCAATTGTGAATCCTTTTATAAAGTTGTCATGTTTGATGGCTCTAGCCAGAAGTTCAAGGCCAACGACAAACAGTAAACCTGATAGCGGGCAGCCCTGTCTCACGCCACGTTTAATAGGAAAAAAGCATGAAGCGTGTCCGTTGTTTAAAACACAGCTGGAAATGTCAGCATGAAGAGTTTTAAACCATTGTAAGAAATTAGGACCAAAATTGAATTGGGCAAGGACCTTTTCTAGGTAGTGCCATTCAATGGTGTCGAAAGCTTTACGAAAGTCAAGGAAGATAGCCATTCCTGGAAGGTTTTCTTTGTCGGAGTAGAACATTAAGTCTTGTATTAGTCTGATGTTTTCACCAATATAACGTCCCTTTACGTATCCTGTTTGATCAGCGTTTATTAATTTGGGAAGAACTTTTTCTAGACGTTTGGCTAAAACTTTGGTGAGAACTTTATAATCTACATTTAGCAGAGAGATTGGTCTGAGATTTTCTAGAATTGTTTTATCCTTATTCTTTTTCGGGATGAGGGATATGATTCCGCGTCTTTGAGAAATTGAAAGGGAGCCTTTATGGAAAGCATGATTAAAACTGTCAACAATTGAGTTTTTTAGTTCAGGCCAGAAATATTTAAGGAATTCAACAGACAGTCCGTCTGTGCCAGGAGTTTTGTTTGCGGAGAAATCTTTGAGCGCATTTAGGGCTTCTGTTTCTGTGATAAGTCCCTCGCATAAGGCTTGATCATCCTCGTTCAAGGTGGGGATGGCATTTGGATTGAAAAAAACGTCGTTGTCATGGGCGCTTTGTACGGAGGATACTTGCGATTTGTAGAGGTTTTCGAGAAATTTTTTTGTTCTGTTAAAATTTCAAATTGGTTAGTTGTGTATGAGCCGTCGCTCAATTTTAATTTAGTGACAACTTTTTTTGAGTAGTTTCTTTTCTCAAGACCGTAGAAGTACTTACTATTATGTTCACCCTGTTCATGCCATCTGGCTCGGCTTCTGAGAATCGTTCCTCGCGTTTTATAAGCTATTATCTTATTTAGTCGTGCTTTGGTCGAGTTGAGCTCATATATGATTTTTTTATTGTTTTTGCTTTTTTCTGCCTTCACGATTAGATCATTAATTCTATTTTTCTCATAGCCAAGCTGTCTTTTCCCTACTGCTATGAGCACAGTGAGAACAAGTGTGGAGTGGCTGTTTGGAGACATTATCAATTATTTTAAGTTTCTGGACTTCAAAAAGAACCTAAAGTTGGGACTGAGTAGTGTGGGGAAAATGTACATTGTTAGTGCTATTCTTAGAAATGGGCTAACATGTCTATATGGAAACACAACTTCAGATTTTTTCCAGTGTGATCCTCCCGACCTTGACACTTATTTTGCATAAGTGCAAGTATACCATTATATGGTTTTATGTTGTAAATTGATAAATTAGCAAAACAGAAATGAAACCAAGACTATAAGCACTTGACTAATAGGAGAGCAGTTGGAAACATGTTAGAGTCAGAGCATCAGTTCTCAAGGTGACATACCTCAACATATGCATACCTCAAGAATTTGATTATTTTTACAACACCAGATTCTGCACCTTGAACAACCTTGAACAATATTATGGTTAATTGGAAATTAAAGCCTTTGTTCTTGCTTTACTGGCTTTGAATTCATGCAAATCACGGATCTGTATGTATGTTTCTGAGAAACTGCCCACCTACCCCTCCCCTTACCTAACATTTTATCCAAAGTGAGAAGTAAGGGTTAAAGTTAGGTTTGGGGAGGGGTAGGTGGGCAGTTTCCCAGAAACATACATTGATCCCAAATCACACATGTACATGCCACCCAGTCCTTCACATACTCAAGACTTTCCAGATAGGTGTATCTTCAGAACCTCATATATTATGACAATATATTAAGCCTAGCTCTCACTAGGAAACAATCAAGGCCACAAGATGCAAGTGCTCAACATGGGTGAATCAGTGTGAAGCAAGCACAACCCTAAAATCAACAGTGCTCGTAATACTTGCCCTTGCATTAGTGCATTTTACGCAAAAGGAAAGTGCAAGCACAGGAGAATGCAATGTTCTAATCTTTATTTAACTGTTTGAGTAACATACAGGCTGTTAACCTTTTAAACAAATATAAAATTAAAAGGCACACTCTAATGACCTTTTAATCTACAGTAACACTTGAAGCTCTCAAATACAGTCACTCTTTTAACAAAAGTTTTTCTATCACAGACATCATTGCCTGACTTTGCTGTGCCATCAACATCTGCATTTGTTGATTCTGTTGCTGCTGTTGAGCCTGCTGTTGGGCCATTGCCTGCAAGAAGGATTGCTGCTGTGTGTACATTGCTTGGAACTGAGAAGCTTTTGTTTCTTCTTCTTTTTTTCTCATCTTTAGCTCTTCTTCTTCTCTGAATGCTTTGTCTGATTCAACCTTCTCCTGCATATACTGGAGAGCATCATTACTGCTTCTACTGGATTTTCTTTCCTTTGGCTCTTTGCTGTCTTCAGATTTTCGTTTCTTTGTTTGCCCCATCCGTTCCAAAGCTTGGTTTCTAATATCTTCTGCTGTAGCCTTCTCCTGACCTTTCTTTTCATTAGCCTCTGCAATAGCATCTCTTTCTCTCTCTGCTATATCCTCAAGCAGTGCATCAAGCTCATCTTGTTCTGGTACAGAGATTCCAGATGCAGCCAATTCCATTTTTTCATTTTCTTTGAATCTGCATTGGATCAGGTTAAATCTCTCCCTGACTGCTCTCTGAGATAAATTAGATTTAAATCTCACAGTTTCGAACCCTCTAAGTTTTTTGGCAATTTCTTCCCACAGGCGCCCTGCTTCGTTTGTTCCTTTTTTGTGCTTATAAATCTGTAGGCCAAGGACTTCTCGGCAAAGAAGGATATCATGCTCTCTTGTCCATTGCATTGACTTCCTAATAAATTTAAAAAGAATAGAAAACAACCTTTTCTGTGAGTAGGAAAAACAGCAACCTTTGACACTCTGATTTCTGGAAAAATTTAAGCATATCATTATCTAGGCATCATTGCAACCTTTTTACAAAAAAGGGTTTTGTATTTTATTAATGCTTTTCGGTAAAAAAATAAGCAAAAAGCTATTCCCTGCTTTTGAGATACAGTTATGTAGTGAAATGTTTCTTCTGAGTTAACAGATCAAATGGAAATGTTGAGCTCGACATTGAGCCTGATACATTGACTTGTCAATAAGACAATAATGCGTAAAGGTTTTTTCAGTTTTTGACTTCTTTCAGATCAGGAGAAAAACTACAATCAAGACTTGAGGATATTCTAGAATTTCCATTACATATAAGCTTAGTGGCGCTCGATTTGCTTGAGAGTGCATGTGTAATTTCAAAACATGCCCTCGAACAAAGTTTTTGTCGTTATTCAGGGATAAATTTCATAAAAAAGGTACTGCTTGTCATCAAAACAAAGAGCTGAAAGAGGGCAAACTCAACAACCATTGATCATCTAATCGACAGAAAATAAACAAAATGGCATCGAAAACATTATCCTCCGGCTACACGTACTTAAAAGCCATTTATATTCGAGACTTAACTCGTTAAATTTAGTGTTTTAGAGACTAGAAGTGAGCAAAAATAAAAAAGCAACTTCGAACTTACGATGCTTGAGATTTCTGCTTGTCCATCTGCTCGACAAACTTCAAGGTTTTTTGCTAAATGAACGTTATAAAACCCAAAATCAATTAAAAATATTGTAAAAAAGAGTGTTCTTTGCATTTTAACGAGTTTAATTGCATTCTAACGAGTTTAAATCTGATAAAAATGCAGTAGTTTACTCACGTTGTGAACACTCCGTCTAGTCGATGTGTTTGCCGTACCACACAGCCGTCCTACGGCGGGAAAGCTGCCTTGGACCACAAGTAGTGACGTCACCGGAAGTAATTTTTCACTATTTTGCCGTAGCCGAGCCTCGCCGTAGTGGATCTTAAAGTCGCTATTTAGTTTTCCTGGCGGGCAACTGCCCCTCTGCCCCCCCTCCCCCCCCCCCCACCCAATGTACAGCCCTGGGAGGAAATAATCTATCCACAATACTGTGAAATTATATCACCCAACTGTGAAGTTAGCCCAGATTTTCATAACGCTGCCAGTCACAACTTTGTTCTACTGCCCAATGTCCAATCTGCTTTTTTAGGCAAATTCCAACATTTGATCTGTGTAGAATGAATTACAACTTGCCATTTCACACTTGGAATTAAGAAAACCATACAATTATTTTAACATGGGATCATGCATCTCAAGTGCAGCTCAATGGTGGTTGCAAGGAGATGCAGAAACAAGCCACAGGAATTTGTGGAATTTGTCTGCAAAATAAGGCAGAGCTTGTTCTCACTGAAATATGATTCTGTATCTAGTACCCACATTTGTGGATCTACGATGGTTGATTACATGTTTGCTTAATTATAGAGTGTTACACAACTCAGTGCAACAGGTGCAACCAAATTGCTTGTTCTGGGTTGCAGAAATGGAGTCAGCCGAGGGAAAAAAGGTAAAATTGATCAAACTGAAAAAAAAAAGTTATCAATATGTTACCACATGTGTTTAAAAGTAATTAATGAATACTTTTGCCTCGGCGGCAGACCGGGATGGGTGGCGCAATATGCTCGCCGGCCTCAAGAGTCCACGTGGGCCCGAAGAGGATAAATAAATAAATAATGAATACTTTCAGATGAAGGCAATTAGGATCATGTGTACTATAGGTGGTCTTGGTCGATATGTCGACCGATATATCGACTGACTGTCGGTCGACTATCGACCAACTATCGGTCGCTAGTCGGTCTATATATCGACCAATAGTCGACCGATATATCGGTCGACAGTCGACCAATGTATCGGTCGACAAATCGATGGGTATTTAGCGATTGACTGTCGGTGAAGAATCGGTAGATTGTCGGTCAAATATCAGTCAAATATCGGTCGAATATCGGTCAAGTATCGTTTAGCCAACGTACCTGAAACAGTTATTTAACCTTAGTTCTTAGCACTACAGATGTTAATTGTAATTTGGACTCGGCGTGATCTTTAGATAGTGTACCTTACAGTTACCTTTATTGTAGATGAGTTTTCGATTAAGCGGAGAACTCATATAAATGGAAGGCTAGATTGCTAAAACTGGGTAAAATAAAACAATTATTATTATTATTATTATTAATTATAGTTTGCTGATCCGATTGGCTAAAATCGATATTGACCGCGGTAAATACCGGACCGGCATCTACAAAAGGAAAAAGTATATATAAAAAGCGAGCAAACCTCAGCGGATTTAAGTTCAGATCATTGCTAGACAGTCTCTCTTTCGCACAAAATTTACCAGCGAGCGAACGAAAATAATTTTGCGAGTGCCATTACTAGAACCTACCTGAGAACGGCGAAGCCGCGATCGATCGGCAAATAGCGCGGGCGCCAGCACGAGCTGGCGCCTGTGCTATTTGTCGATCGCGGTATCTACTGATGGCAAAATTATTTTCGTTTTCTCGCCGTGCGAAAGAGAGACGAGCAGTCTAGCTCATTGCAGGAGCTAGTGAAAAGTCTTGCGAGACAAGGTCCAAAGAGAAGAATGACTTCTTTTTTATCCAACGTATTTTGGAAGATTTCGACAAGGCGTAATATATTTTGAGCGACATAATTTTGGGCCTCAAAATTATTAGTTGAGTATCGGTCAAGTATCGGTCAAGTGTCGGTCAAGTGTCGGTCAAGTGTCGGTCCGTTGTCGGTCAAGTATCGATGATCTTAGTTTATATCGGTCGACGTATTTATTCGTCGACTATCGGTCGATAGTCGGTCGACTATCGGTCGACTGTCGACCGATAGCCGGTCGATATATCGGTCGACATATCGACCGAGACCACCTATAGTACACATGATCCGGCAATTATATACAAGAGTAGCCTTTGCATAGCCATTAACCTGTATGCTGTTATGTGTCTTTTTGTAGTTTGTGCAAAGTATGGTATCAAAATGGAACATCCTTCAATACTTGTTAATACATGTCCCGCAATGTGTAGAAATTTTCAATTGTGGAATATATTTTATAAGTATCATAATTTACCTCCATATTTCAAGTGAGATATTAATTATAAGTCTAATTAAATTAAGAAATGGTCTCCATCATGATTCTGAAAGCAAAACAATAGTACTATGACACATGTCAGTCAAACTTGTTTGATTCTATTAACTTAAACTCTGTTTCAAACATAAACATAAATTAAGAAAGGATGTCAGTGCTTAACATTTGCCACTTGTTCCTTTAATAAGCAAAATTCTCTACAAAGAAGGTTACATACATAATGAATGTGACAAATTGAATGTAACAAGGGATAGGAAATATGTAGCTTGCCATGGCAGGCAGTTTGAAGGGAGAAAAGGGAAAGTGAAATGGAAGCAAAGCACAGAGTGAATAAGGGGAAGGGTTCCCTCAGCTCCCCCTTTCCCTTTGCAATTCTCTTCACATTCTTCTAGCTTTCCCTCCCCATTTGCAGGCTAGGAAATGTGTGACAATTTATCATCTTTCCTTTTAGAGTCAAACATTACACAGAAAGACATTTTAAAGGATGCAATCAACACAACACAAGCTTGGGTAATTCAATGAAAGATGAAAGGTATTAACCATTATTTTATGCCCACATATACATGCTCCAATGACAACATCAGTCTGACTTAGAAAAATTATTCCTAAAAGAAAAATTTCCAAATAGCTTCTGTTTTCACCTCACAAATCCTGTGTGCCAATTGTATCTTGGGACATTACTAAGCCCTTTTTCAATTTATAAAATTAACATGTGATCAATATTGAAATGGGTAGTATTAATTTATGTTAATGCATGTAATTATTGGCGAACAGTCATTGGCCAGAATTGATCATGTGATCTGTACATGTGCTTTAGTTGTTGGACAATCTCCTTGCGTTAGGCCTTGACAATTTCGCACCGTGATTCCTGTCATTCGTCAAGCCACTCTCCATCCTAAATCGATCCAGAAGCCTCTTCCTTACTCCAGGCAACTCCTTTTCTCCTCAGTCGTCTTAGAGAAAACAAACTCCGTTCATTCAGCCCAACGGCTTTCATTGAAAGAACTCCAGCTTATTGGTGGTGACTCCAGGTCTGTAATCTCTCCACGCTTCCTCAATTGAGAATATCCTCAACCATGGCAGCTTCCAAGCCTAAAAGATCAGTCAAACAACCACTCAATCCAGATTATGTGTATGACTTTCCTGCTATGGTTTTTCCTTCTGATTTTAATCCAAATTCGACTCCCTCGGCGGCTGCTCCGTCGGCTGCGCAGGTTTCAGCGACAACGCCAGCTGTGACGGGCGCTGTGCCCGTGGCAAAGAAGAAATCTACAAAATCCGCCAAAATTTAAGACCAGCTGGAGTTGGAGCGATTAAAAAACCAAAACCTTCAACTGGAGTTAAAACTTATTTCACAGAAAGAGGCACACCAAACAACACAGGACAAAATGTCCTCGGATACACGTGGTCAACTTATACATGACCAGTCGCAGGAAAAAATCCTTGCGTCGCTCCTGAATGACCTTACACCACCGTCGCGTGAGGAGCAGACTCAGTTAGCAAATCCTACCTTTCCAGTTATGCAGCAGCTCAAAGCAAGTGCTAAAGGGCACACTGTTTTCTCCGCAAAAGGTACGTTGGATTATGATAAAATTGACATTTCAGAATTTGTGTTTGCCTTCCTTGAGTTTGTTCAACAACAGCAGCAATCACATCACCAACATCTGCTTCAGTTTCTCCAGTTGCTTATGGAAAAAGCTATGAACTACTCCTGGCCGAGTGTTCGAAATTTTAATTTGTCTATTAACCAAGCGTTGGCACAAGGTAGGCTTACCTGGGGTCAAATGGATGTCATTCAAGCTCGATCGAATACTTTCTTTAGTCATGCTGATCTTCGTTCCAGTCAGAATCCAGGCTCCAATTTTTCAGGTCCACGCCAGCAACGTGACCCCCCTCGAAGAGAGCAGAAAGATATGTATTGTACTGACTGGAATTATACAGCCAAATGCTCTTGTAACATCACTGACCCGGAGTACAAGAACACGCATCACTGCAGAGTGTGCGATTCGGATCAGCATCCCATGCTCCATTGTGCTAAACGGAGATATCCTATTCCAACTAACAAATCTGCTCAGCCAAAGCCTCAATGACTAGTTGAGCACACAGACATTATCGAAACAGTCTTGCGCTCAGGCAACTACAATTTTGCTATTGCACAAGTGCCCATTAGAACCTCATTCAATATTGACAACTGGACCCAATACCTGCATGATTATGAGGATTTTATTGTAGTTCAATACTTGTGTTATGGTTGGCCAATTAATTATCAGTCAAATGTGTTGCCACAGTCTACTTTGAATAACCACTCCTCTGCAATCCAAAACAATTTTTGTGTGATGGATTATCTCGTTGAGGAACTTGCTCATGGAGCCATTATTGGTCCGTTTTCATGTAATCCATTTTCCTGTCCATGTGTTGTGTCGCCGTTACAAACAGTGCCAAAACGGAACAGCTCAAAGTTACGGGTGGTTCATGACTTAAGCTTCCCTGAGGGTGCATCAGTTAATTCCGGAATACCAAAGGATAGTTATTTAAATCACAACTACAAGTTAACACTTCCAGGTGTTGATAGACTTATTCATTTCATTCGATTACGTGGACGTCATTGCCATATCTACAAGAAAGACCTTGCCAGGGCTTTCCGACAAATCTCCCTGGATCCCAAGGATGTTCCTTTGCTTGGATTTGTTGTGCACAATCAACTATATTTTCACACACGTTTTCCTTTTGGACTTCGCTCGGCCACTATGGTATGCCAGCGAGTAACAAAAGCAGTGATTCACATATTAACTAAAGAGGGGTATCTTGCTGATGTCTACATTGATGACTTTTATGGTGTTGAGTTAGCAGGTGTAGCATTCAACCGGATGACTGAATTGTTCGTTGAACTGGGCTTGGAAGCCTCCCCCGCCAAAGATCAATTACCAAACACACAAATGCTTGTGCTTGGAATTTGGTTCAATACGGATGATATGACTGTATCAGTTCCTGAGTTTCGATTATTGGAATTGAGAGCCGAACTTTCTCATTGGCTTGCACTGGAGCAAGCCACTAAACGTCAATTGCAAGTCCTCGTTGGAAAATTAAGTTACGTATGCAGTTGCGTGCGCCCTGGGCGGGCTTTTATGTCGCGTTTGTTAAATGAACTGCGCAGTTGTGATTCGCGTAGAAAACCTATTCCTGTGTCATATGAGCTCAAACTGGACTTACAGTGGTGGCTTCATTTTCTAGACAGATACAATGGCGTCTGTGATAGGTACAGAGTTTCTAGAATCCAGCAAACATTTATTTTCCACCGATGCTAGCTTGACAGGATGTGGAGCCATCTGCGAAGGAGAATATTTCCATGAACTCTTCCCGCCAATTATTACTCAGCAGCAGTTATCCATTACGCAGTTGGAACTTCTCACAGTGGTTGTGGCAGTCAAGCTATGGCAATTAAAATTAAAAGGCAGATGTATAATGATTCACTGTGACAACCAGGCACGCGTTGATATGATCAACTCTATGCGTAGCAGGAATGTTTTCTTACAAGCTTGTTTGCGGGAATTATGGCTGACATTAGCAGTTGACAATATCATGCTCAAGGCTGCGCACATTCCTGGACATGAAAACACTTTAGCAGATTGCCTTAGTAGGTGGCACACAGATGCCATCTACCAATCACGATTCCATGCCTTAACAGTTTCCCTTGAGTTGCAGCCAATTACAGTTAACCCTCTGCTGTTTTCCTTTACCTGCACTTAACCTGCTGGCGTTTAATATTGGTATTTTATTACATCCTTTGTAGAATCCCTGGTCCATTACCTTGGTCTGCTCAAGAAATCAGCACTCAGTGAAGGAACAATGCGTACACGCAGAACACAACTTAGAGCCTATTTTTTATTTTGTAAAGCTTATGACCTACCAGCCTTTCCGGTAACTGAGCAGGTCTATTGGCTCTATTTAGCATTTCTTCATATAATTCTGTTAACAATTATCTCAGTTGCCTTAAGCAAGTTAATCTATACTTAGGAGCTGATGTCACCTTTTTTGCATCACCGCAAATTAATTTTCTCAAACAGGCTGCCAAACGTGTGCTAGCCAAACCAATAGGGCGTAAATTACCCATTACTGTTGACATTTTGTTAGCCATTTTCAAGTTGTTGGATTTTCGTCATCCCTTACATGTTTGCATGTGGGCAATTTTTCTTGTTGCATTTTTCTCATTGTTGCGTAAATCTAATTTAGTTCCTACCACATTAGCCGATGTTACTAGTGATTCAGCTACTCACTTAAAAATTTGTGATGTTAGCTTTCTTCTAGACCACTGTACACTTCATGTGCACAAAACCAAAACTATTCAGTTTAAGCAGAGGGCCCTTGAAATTGTTCTGCCATTCATCCCTCATTCAGTTTTGTGTCCTGTTACCGCATTGAAGCGTCATCTTCGCTATGTAACCATGGACCCTGAGGCACCTTTATTCACTATTCATACCTCAACAGGATTTAAGCCTGTTACAGGGCCTCATTTCGCTAAATTCCTCAAGTCTTGCATAGCTGGTATTGGGTTGGATCCCACACAATACTCTCCCCACAGCTTCAGAAGGGGAGGTGCTACTTTTGCCTTTCATGCTGGTGCCTCACCCCTGTTCATTAAATTCTTAGGGGATTGGTCATCAGATGCTTATATGGTTTACTTAGTTCTCAACACTACTCAAAAACTCAATGTTGCTAAAACCTTAGCTCAGCACATCCCTACAACTCATGATTATGTCACTACCACTTAGCTTTTCCTACTTCCTCATTACTTCACACCTTGGGTTTTGGGGTCTCTCTTGTTGAACCTCATCTTGGTGTGACAGTAATTGGGTAGTATTAATTTATGTTAATGCATGTAATTATTGGCGAACAGTCATTGGCCAGAATTGATCATGTGATCTGTACATGTGCTTTAGTTGTTGGACAATCTCCTTGCGTTAGGCCTTGACAACCCACCCTTCCCACCCTCAAGGTGAAAGGGCAGGGGTCTCTCTTTGTAAGATTTCTTGTTTGTCATTTTGCTAATAAACTTGTTGAACCCCATCTTGGTGTGACAGTAATTAAAGTAACAGCTTATGTTTATGCCGTACCTGCATCATAACTATTACTTAGAATGGAGCCACCTTAATGGTTCAGGCTAACACATTTTGAAACAAGTAACATTTTAAATGTACAAAACAACCTGTTTCAGAATCAAGTATAGTTGTTGTGCATGCGTACTTATTCAGTATTGGGGGACATACTGGTCATTTAGTAAGAATACCATGTTTTATGTGTTCTACTAGGGAACAGCTGAATAAAAGAAGGCAGCTCATGAAGGAGCAAAACCAAGAATTTCAGCAAGTAAGTATATTACTGTTCAATGGATATGAACAAACATATCGAATTAAAGCAAAATTAACAGAAAAACTTTTTTCTATAACTGCTTTTTCTTAACCCTAAGGATAAGGAACTTACATGTAGTTTAAAATAATTATTAATTATTAACCCCAACAAAAACATCTGTACATGTCTGTTGGAAATATTTTTAATACCCATTGGTACTGGCTAATTCATTTTGATTGCTAAATGAGGCTGTTGGCTAAATTTTTTTAAGATTTTTTTTCAACTAGGAACAACAGAAAGCGTTCAAACCCCTACAAGAAGAGGTAGACTGCCAGGTTAGCTGTAGTGTATAGGTCTAAACTGTTTGTTCTATTTACAGTTACACCTCCTAGCTTACTTATATACTGTACCTAACTCCAAACAAACCTAATTAGCTAGATGTACTTATTACATACCTACTGCAAACGACTGATGTAATGACTGACTGATGATTGAAGGCTATTGGGTTATGTTTTACTTATTCGTGTCATTTAGGGTAAATAAAAAGCAATTGGAATCCCACAAGACAAGTTAGGCAACAAGCCTAGCTTGACCGTTTTTATTAGACACTTTTTACTCATAGTGCCTCTCTTCACCAAGGTGTATAAATGGGTACCAAATTAACTTATGGGGGTAACCAGGGTGGGGGGTAGAATTACTCTGTTGCTAAATGCTAAGGAAACTGGGATAAGCTCAGGCCTGATGGGCCTCTAGGCTCGTATGCAGACTTCAAACCTTAACCTACGCACCAAATGATTTTTTAAGTGTCAAATTGACCACATTTTTTTCTACCTTTATGTCGCAGGACAAAACTCATGATGAAAAGCAGGAAAAGGAGGTTTGTACAATAGTGAAATTGCCTACAACACAGGCTAGGCATGCAATGACTGGATTAGGTTTAAATTGCATGTTTGATGAGACTTAAACCAGACAGGATTGATCTGGAATATCTGAATCACTATCTACTTGCATACAACGTATATACCATGTTAAAAAAGAATGACATGTCCTTAACTTGATGTAGTGAAAACCCTCTTATTATCAACCATCAAAAGTTGAGGAAGCCTCATAAACGAACTAATGTTAGTCAGATAAATGTTAGTTGGGCAATTTTGTTTCAATAGCAAATTGTACTGGACAATTAACAATGATTTTGAAATGAAGGCTGCGGGTTAAGTTTTACTTATTTGTTTCATATAGGATCAAAAAGAAGCAATCGCAATTCCACAAGACAAGGTTGGCAACCAGCAAAGCTGGGTGGTTATTATTATTGTTATTGTTATTATTGTTATTGCTATTATTATTATTATTATTATTATTATTATTATTGTTTGGGGGGGGCTAATAACATTGTTGTCATACTTTTATTTAATGTAATTGCATTCTCTGTTGATTAGAGCTGCTACATGGACTAACTGTTGTCTTTATAAGTATTATAATTTGTGCCAATCAACACATTTTAATAATCTACTTCTCTACATAGCTACCAAAACCTAGGTACCTACACACCAAATGGTTTTTTACAGTGTAAAATTGACTAAATTTCTTTCTTACCTGCTGTTTGCCTGTTGCAGGACAACAAGCAAGAGGAAAAGCAAGAAAAGGAGGTTTGTACAGTAGTGAACTTGCCTACAAAACAGGCCAAGAATGCAAGAGTACTGACCACTCTAAAAAAAAATGATTGATTGACTGACTGATTGATTGATTGATTGATTGATTTCGTTAAAAATACTCCACTATTTTTTCAACTCTCTTCTCAGTGTTTGGATATCCTGGTGAAACACTGTCTCTCTTGTTTGATATATTACATGAAATGTTGAGGAAGCCTTGTAAACAAAGGAAAAAATTGGCCAATGTTAGTTGGAAAATTTTGTTTCAATAACTGTACTGGGCAATAAACAATGATTTTTAAATGAAGGCTGTGGATTTTTTTTAATTCATCTATCATCAGTGCACTGTTTTGGAATAATATTGTTAAATCTGTGCTCTTATTAATTTTGATGTGATTGCATTCTCTGCTGATTTAAGAGCTGACATAAACATTTGCATGAACAAGGGAAACCCATGCCATAAATAAAAAAAGACTGATTTCTTTTCTTAATGGCTATTTGTCTGTCACAGGACAACAATAAAGAAGAAAAAGAGGAAGAAAAAGAGGTGCATATTCTTCTTTATCTCATGCCTAGAAGAATATAGCCTGTTCAAGGCTCTCAGATAGTGGGGCATGCAAAGAAAAGATATGCAAGTGAAGCAGGCGTAAAGTCGAAGAGGTGGCATGAAGACACAAGAGCCTATCAGCATTGTTTTAAAATCCTTATGCCACCCACTTGAAAGAGGAGACCCCAACTTGTCAAAATATTTGTGTTCAAATGTGGATAATTGAAGGTCTCAAATTTACTAGTTCGACACGAAAACCATTAGGATGTCAGCAGTCTGACTTGTTTTCCAACCTTTCTTCGGAAGAGAGGACGGCGCTAAAAAAACCTTAGTAAGCGCAAACACATAATTATCAAAGCGGCCAACAAAGGCAGCGCTTTAGTTGTTTGGCGGGCCGACCTCTACCAAAAAGAAGCTTTGCGGCAACTTTCTGACACCTCTTTTTATGCTAAAGTCGATAAAGATCTCACCTCCACTAACCAACAAATTGTCAAGAGCACTATTAACGACCTTATAGTCAAACAAGAATTGCCGGCTACTGCTACCAATCTCATCATTACCACTCCCAGAACCTCGCGTATTTACTTTTTACCTAAAATTCACAAAGCTAACAACCCAGGTCGACCTATCGTCTCTGCCTGTAGTTGCCCTACCGAACTCATTTCCAGCTATTTAGACAAAATTATGGCACCTATTGTCAGATCTTTACCGTCATACGTTAAAGACAGTCAACACACACTTCAAATTTTTCGCGATTTCAATTTCCTGGGCGAAGACAAACTTATTTTCACTATGGATATTACATCTCTTTACACTGTCATACCAAATGGCGAAGGTCTTCTAGCCCTCAAACATTTTTTTGATTTATGCACTGTTAAGGAACCAAGCTCGGAAACATTACTCCGCCTGGCTGAGTTAGTGTTAACACTCAACTGTTTTTCATTCGCGAACAATTATTACAAACAAATCAATGGCGTGGCCATGGGTACCAAAATGGGACCCAGCTACGCCAATCTTTTCGTAGGCTACATTGAACACCAATTTTTCAATCAATACAACGGCCCAAACCCTGAACTCTATCGTCGCTACATTGACGACTCTATCGGCACTATCTCTTCTACCAGAGAGGATCTTACTCAATTTATAACCGCTGTTAATTCGTTTCATCCTGCCCTTAAATATACCTGGGAAATTTCCGATACTTCCTTAGCATTCCTGGATATCAAAGTTTCTATCGAAGGCAACAGTTTATGCACCAGTGTGCACTACAAACCCACAGATTCTCATAGCTATTTGTTGTATTCATCTTCACATCCATCACATGTCAAGAATTCCATTCCTTATTCTCAGTTTCTTAGACTTCGCCGTCTTTGTAGTGACGACTCTGATTTTTCCTTAAAATCAGAGGAAATGTGTAATTTCTTCGACAAACTGCTTCTGCTTCTGTTGTTCAAGCGGGCCATCATCACGCCCAGCAAATTGATCGACAGTCAGCACTACAAACGTCACAGAGAGGAAGCAAGGATAGAATTCCATTCACCCTCACAACCACGCAGTTAAATCCATCATTCTCACAAAACTTTAAATTACTTCAAAATGATCCCGACACTGGTAGAATCTTTTCACAACCTCCATTAATTTCATTTAAACGCGACAAAAACATAGGTACCTTTTTAGTCAGAAGTGCATTCCAAACTAGTGATCAACCCGCAACTTTTAAATGCGCTCGCGCACAATGCAAAACATGCCCTTTCATTCACAACGTTGACAAAATATCGGGACCCAAGCGATCTATCAAAATCACTGATCATTTTGGCTGTACCTCAGCCAATGCCATCTACTGTATAACTTGTACTCTTTGCAAAAAGTTATACATCGGCGAAACAGGGAGACGACTTGGCGACCGATTCCGAGAACACCTTCGTGACATAGAGAAAGACGACAAAAATGCATCGAAACCAGTCGCGAGACACTTCAATCTCCCAAATCATTCTAAGCAACATATGGCAGTCTGCGGCCTTTCCCTTCACCAAGGAAACACGGAAAGCCGTAAAACTCTAGAACAAAAATTTATTTTTTAAAATCGGCACTCTTAATCCTCACGGTATCAACGAACGCTTTTCATTCAACTAATTTATTCCGAAGTTTTCACGTTACCAGGCACCAGCCAATAGCGAAGCTCCATCTTTCTGTATATAAAAACACACGACACACAATTCCTTGATTCGCTCCGACGAAGGGCTAACGCTCGAAACGTCAGCTCTTGAATCTTTTTACGGTGGCCAATTGACATTATCAACCCAGTTGATAAAACCAAATTATATTATGGGTTAATGTGGACTGGCTGGACTGGGTTGATTTAGACTGGTTGGACTGAGTTGATCTGGACTGGCTTGACTGGGTTGATCTGGACTGGCTAGACTGAGTTGATCTGGACTAGCTGGACTGGCTAGACTGAGTTGATCTGGACTAGCTGGACTGGCTGGACTGGGTTGATCTGGACTGGCTGGACTGGGTTGACTGGACTGGCTGGACTGGGTTGATCTGGACTGGTTGGACGGAGTTGATTTAGGCTGACTGGACTGGGTTGATCTGGACTGGTTGGACGGAGTTGATTTAGGCTGACTGGACTGGGTTGATCCGGACTGCGTTGATCTCGACTGGCTGGACTGGGTTTATCTGGACTGGTTGGACTGAGTTGATCTGGACTGGCTGGACTGGGTTGTTTACGACTGGCTGGACTGGGTGAACGAAATATTTATTTAAGTTAATTCAAATTCAATATTTAAGTTTCTGATAAGGATGACTTTTTTCCTTGTTGCAATTTTAAGTGGGAGCGTGGAAGTAGATTTACAACTACTCTCATACTTCCACAAGTTTTGGTTTTGTTTCCAGGTTTTCTTGGGACAACATGAGATGGATGAGGGGGAGATACTAGAGAAAACAGTGGAAGATGATAAAGGGGGTATGCAAATAAGGTCTTGTCAAAAACTACCAATTTAATACACTTAGAGATCCCCACTTAGTATAATTTCGAATTCGCTGTGCATTGCTGGTACCCAGCAAAGGTTAATGTTAAATAATTGAAAGAATACTTACAGCTGTAGACTAAAACAATACATGCAATTGTTAAATGTATGTTGGAGAATGCAATATCACCTGCTCTTGTATGGGTATTCTCTTAGCTTTTTAGAATTGATAATGATTCAATGGTAGACAGTAAAAAAACCTAGATTAAAATTAATGTTGCAGAACGTTTGGAATGCTATAGATGGATATATCTTTAACATACAACTGGTGCAACTGTATATTTTTTCACAGGTGAGGGGGAAAAGAAGAAGAAAAACAAGAATAAAAACGTCAAGGAACCAGAAACTAGTGTAGCTAACAAATAATCAACAAACAAAGACGACGGACATTTGAGAACACGTAGGAAATGTAGAAAACACGAGCCTCTGGAGAGTGTTTCTACATTTCTCGAGTGTTCTCAAATGACCGGAGTGAGTGTGCCGCGAGTGAAAACAAAAAACACACACGATCGATAAACTGAAGCAATTTTATTTTGCTTCTTTTACTTTCCTCTAGAACTTGGAAGCTTCTTTGACAATTTCTGCAGCTTGACTCAGAATTTTGTCTGGAATTTCTTCATAGATAATGTTCTTGGCCATCTCTTGCGAATTTTCACTGGAGTAAAGCTTATGAAAGACAATAAAACATGCTTTTACCGTGTTTTACTCTGATTAAACATGGGTTTTTAACCAATCAGAGTGCACGCAGAATCCTGTGTATATTATAAAGTAAAATAAATATTAGTAATAGTTAGATTGAGTATGTTTGGATGAAATAATAGTTTAAGGTAATTTTGTAGTTGAGAAATTTTATCATTGCATGTGTCTCGAACGATTTTTGTTATATCAATTGAGCTGAGAATGATAACTATTCATACTTCATTAATATTCATTAGCCCTCGTGCGTATTATAAGCATGAGTTAATTATTCATAGTTGTCAGTTTTGCCTAACTTTGGTTGGAATCGTGTCAAGATGACCGAACCAGAGCGTCCGTCTAACGTGAACAACCCGTCGAGCGCTCAGCGAGTTTTGCAACCTCTTCAAGGTTCTGTTCAGCAAACCACTCCGCCGTCTTCGTCTTTATCTCAGGCTGGTGCCGGTACAACTTCGGGAACAACTGCGAGCGGTGAAAATGTGCTCCAAAGTTCTTCACTGGGAAACGCCGCGGGGACGAATGTGCCGGATAATTCGTCGGTGAGCCTTGAGGTATATGTCCGCTGCAATGTTTTCCTTTTTAGTTTCGTACCTTATAGCTGGGGTTTGTCGGTATTTTTTTTTTTGGTTGCATCACGTTGCATTTTCTTGTTTATGCTTCTTTTCGGTTTCTCGGGAGCCGGTTTTAATTTTCGTGCTTCAAGCACATGATTGTTAATTTATTCCTTTGGACTCGCCGCGGTTCGGTTCCTCAAATGTTGGGGGATAGGTTGTTGTTCTATATTGTGTTTTTTCTGCTGTTGCTCTCGTTTATACTTATGAATTAGGGTTTGCAATATTTGGGAGCTGTTTCTTATTTTTTGTTCGGGACGGGAAAAATTAGCTATGCCATTGACACCTTTTTTCTTACTTGTCCCTTGGGAAGGGCGCGGGGCGTGTGGTCTCGGCCAGGGTTTGTTTCTGTTCTGAGCCACGAGGTGGCGTCAAAGGGAAATAATAATGGATAATTATTAAAAAAAATGGTTAGGAGCGATTGTGCAGCATGTCTGCTCTGAGCCACGAGGTGGCGTAATAAAGGGAAAACGGTCGAGGACCGATTGAGCAGCGTGTTTGCTCTGAGCCACGAGGTGGCGAAAAAAAAAAGGAAGGAAAATGGTCGAGGACCGATTGAGCAGTGTGTCTGCTCTGAGCCACGAGGTGGCATGGAAAAAAAAAAGGAAGAAAAATGGTCGAGGACCATTTGAGCAGTGGGTATGCTCTGAGCCACGAGGTGGCGCGATAGAAAGTAATAAAAAAGCAAAAGAAAACGGTCGAGGACCGATGAACAGGGCGTCTGTTCTGTGTTTTTTTTTTTTCTGGCGTGAAAAAAAAAACAACGTCGTCGGCCGATTGAGCAGAGTGTAAGCTCTGATTCATGTGGTGGCGTGAATGAAAAATAAGGGAAAAATAAAATAAAAAAGATGCCTTGTGTCGTGGGAATAGAAGGAGTTAGATCCATTTCAATCAGACCTCGTGGAGGAGAGGAGGTTATTTCGCTAGGTCACTTGGTGGCCGTGTGCTTTATTTTACGTGTTGTGAGAACTTATGCGAAGGTTCGTTGTAATTTTATGTTATGAATTTGGAATTGCATCAGGGTGTGAAATAATAAATTTAAAGAAATAGGATATGTGATTTCGAAGGATACAGTCTCAGTGCAAAGTAGGGACTGGCTTAAGGATATCAAGGAGTTATATGGCGTTTTCTCCTTTTGTTAGGTCCCGAACACAACGGTCAGTTCACTCAAGAAGGAGTTGGATGAGTGGAAGAGGAAAATTGATTCATCGGCAATCGAGTGCGCGCTGTCTACTCTCCAAATGGTGATCTCGCGCCCAGCCGCTCTTTTTGATCCATATGCGGCGATTGCCGCCCTGGATGAAGTGGTTAATGTCACCAAGGAAAGAAAGGATGAAAGAGCTTTACGATTTGAAATAGTGCTGAGGCAGTGTCGTCCTTTATTAGGCAACCCGTGCCTTCAACAGGTGTTAATAAAGTTGGTGGCGTCTAAGGATGAGGCCGAGGTGGCAAAGGTTATTTCCAAGGCAACTAAGCAGCACGCGGCAGTAAGTCAACCTTCGTTCACTGGACGGACGCGCAGGCCTCCAGCTCCATACCAAAAGCGTGGCTCCAATTACAGCCCCAGGCCGCCTTCGGCGAGAAAGTGCTGGGTGTGTGGAAAGGCGGGTCATATTTCGCGCTCTTGCCCAGATAAACGTTAAGATTGTGAAATCATTGGAAGTTTTCCTGTTCTGGAATGGAAATCTGGATTGTCTTGATATTTGTATTGACAATAATAAAGTGTAAAGACACTATTAAATATGTGTTGTTTTATTTTTTTCTTTTGGCCTGTGGTCTCGAGGTTGGGAGAATGACCCCACAAGCGTTTTGCCTTTAGGCATGCCCTTGAGCCCGATTACTCGGGCTACGGTGGTCATTTTCTCCGAGCTCGGATTTGCAGTCTCCATTTAAGTACGTCTTTTTGATTCTCTTTTTTTTTTTTTTTGGTGTTTTGGTTTTAGCCTAAGTCAAAACGTCTCAAGGGGGATACGATGACCTTTATGCCGTTAGAGGCGGAGGAAAGAAGCAAGCATGGCAAAATCCGATGGTTATCCTGGGAGGGTAATCCGAGTTCGGAGAAAATGACTTCAGAAGACGCTTGTTTAACCCATGTTCAAGGCATTGTTGCGGGGGAAACTCCCAACTTACAGGATCTGTCGTTTCGTGATCCGGACTTCTTTCGTTCGGGTCAACTTCGTACTCGAATCGAGCTCTGGGAAGAAATTTTGGCCGGGTACGAACCTGCGAAGGATGTCCTGGAATGGTTGGAGCATGGGGTGGATGTCAAGAAGTTCATGAAGCCCTTTAAGGGATCATTTATGGGCATAAAGTATGAGAGTGCGGAACCCCCTACTATGATTTTCAAGAATCACTACTCCTGCAAACAGTTTTCGAAGTTTGTTACGGAAACAATTTTACAGCGTATTGAAACAGGGGCGATCCGTGTTTGGGGTAAAGTGGGTGAAGTGCCGCCGCCCCATCTCGTCCTTCCTATGACGATTGAACCACAAAAGCCAAGGTTATGCATTGATGCCCGGTTTTTAAATTTGTGGATGGCAGACACTCCCTTTTCACTGGAAACGCTGGTTGGGGTGCCTCGCTTCGTGTATCCCAACTCCTACATGAGTAAGATTGATGACAAGTCTGGTTATGACCATATTTTGCTTTCTACTAGTTCTCAGCAGTTTTTTGGTATTGAGTGGCTGGGGTGGTGGCTTGTTGGAGTTACGCTTCCTTTTGGTTGGAAAAATTCTCCGTTTGTTTACCAGACTGTGGGTTTGGGTCCGACAAATTTTTTCAGGAGTTTGGGGGTCGCATGTTCTCTGTATATTGATGACCGTTTGAATGGGGAACTGTTTGTTGTGATGGGGTTTTGGTCACGCCCATTGTCGGAGAAAACGTCGGAATACAGCTATCAATCTGCGGTGGCGGCTTTGTATATAGTCTGTTCGGTTCTGGTAAACCTGGGTTATTTTTTGGGCCTCTCCAAATGTGTTCTTGTGCCTGTAACTCGGATTTGTTATTTAGGCATGATAGTGGATTCTGTAGCCCAGGCCTTTTGCATCCCTGAAGATAAGAAGATGAGGTTTGCTCAGCTACGTGAGCAGATACTTTTGCGTGAATCTACTATCCACTTGAAGTCTTTACAGAGGCTAATGGGGAAGTGCAATTCATTCTCCTTGGCTTTCCCAGCGACTAAATTTTACATCAGAGAAATGGCGGCGTCAATCTCGAAGGCTTCCGGAGGTGGTGAGGTGAATTTCTCTCCGAATTTGAGAGAGGAAATCATGTTTTGGAGGTTCCTTGATAGTTGGGAAAAAGCGATTCGGTGGAGGAGTGAACGGCACGTAGCTATCTCTTTGACGTCAGATTCTTCGTCCTTCCGTTGGGGAGTTCGAATTCACCTCCCTTCCATGACAGTTTCTGTGGGTGTTTACTGGGAAGAAACTGTTCGAAATGAGCATATTAATGTGAAGGAGATGTGGGCCGTCCTCAAGGGATTACAGTCACTTCCTGAAAGCGTTTCTGATTGCAGGATTGATGCTCAGGTAGACAGCATGGTTGTTCTCCACGCTTGGTCCGGCCGTGGGCCACACTCTAGGAAGTTAACTCAGATCTCGCAATTGATTTTCCAGTTCTTGGTGGATAGGAACATGTCCCTGGAAATGTCTTTTGTTCCTTCTCACTTGAACGAGGCAGATTGGTTTTCCAGAAGATTGTCTCGCTCCGATGCCATGCTTTCTCCGAGGTCTTGGGAAATCGTCCAGCGTAGTTTTGGTGGAATTAATGGCCATGATCTTGATATGATGTCGTTGGATTCCAACGTTCAACGTGACTGGAGTGGAAACCCGTTAAAGCACTTTACGTCCTACCCTACGCCAGGATCATCGGGTGTTAATGTTTTTAACCAAGACCCCTCTGTGTGTGATGGTGACCGTGTCAACGCCTACGTTTTCCCGCCATTTGCATTGATTGGTCCTCTTTTGCGTTTCCTCGTATCGGTGGATGCGGTTGTTACGGTGGTGGTACCATTGATGTCCCCATTACCCGGCTGGTGGCCGTTGTTAAATGCGGTGTCCAGCAACAATGTTTTGGTGGCAGAGAAGGGATCACTGGATGCACTTCTTCTTCCGTCGAAGGATGGATTTAGACCTGGCTCCTCTCCATATAGCCTCTTGGCATTTAGGATGGGAAAGAGCATGTCGTAACAACTTAACAGGAGGAACTATTTTCTTTTCTTTTTTTTTTTTTTTTTTCTCTTTCAGTCTTTGCCGTTGGTGCCCAGACTTTTTCAGCCATCGGTGTCATGTCCGGCTTGTTCCAAGCCCAACGACTTTGACTTCCGTTATTGTCAGAGATGTGGTTACCAGCGTCAGACGAGATCATATAAAACTTTGAAGAGCCTCAAGGCCCCTATCGATTTGCGTTCTATAAGGGAGCGGAAGAAAGTTTTGGTTGCTAAGCAGCAGGCTACTCCTTATCAAAAACAGAGAAGTGCTTTAGAGATGGAGTTTTTACAGTTCCTGGAAACCACCTCTAAGAGGGACATTTGTTCGGCTATACCAGACGACGTAGTAGACTTTTTGATCTGGAAAGATAATTTTGGCAAAACAGTGGTACACATGGATACTTGCCCGTTCTTTGGCGAGAACAGGGTTTCTTCTTGTGTTTGCCCTAAGCGTTTAGCATATGGCTCCGTTGACTCGATTATTGGAAAACTGAGGGCTATGTTTAATAAGTATGGGAGATCAGCAACAGATAGTCTTTTTCCGGGGATTGCCAACCCTGCAGCTTCACCATTGGTTAAGTCCTATTTATCAGCTGTCAGGGAGGAACAGCTCGGTGCAAGAGTCGTGCAGAAACAGGCTGAACCTTTTTTTTTGCAGGATTTGGCGCTTTTATCGTCAGAAATAACCAAGCGCTTGAACATACATGTTCGCTCTTCGGTGCAGTTATTTGTTTTGGCAAGGGATCAGGCCTTTTTTAAGGTACAATTTTTTAGTGGTGACAGAGCTGGAGATCTTGGTCGAGTGAAAACAAAGGAGATTCTTTATTTCCCGGAAAAGAAGGCTCTACTCTTTAACCATACATTAACTAAGTCCTTCCGAGACGGAACCTCGAACGTTTTTGCCCTCAAGCGTCATCCAGACTCTACTATTTGCCCAGTTACTGCAGTGGAAGTTTACATTGCTGTATGCGACCTGTTAAAAATTTCTGTCCGACAAGGATATTTGTTTAGACCCCTCAACCCATCTGGTGAAATTTTGCCAGCACCTTTTGAGTCGGCTACCGCTCAGGCACGGCTCTCGACGTATGTTCGCCGGATTCCACCTTTTGTTAATGGGAACGTTACCTTACATGGTCTAAGGAGTGGTTGTGCAATTTCGTTGGCTATTTCCGGGGCGAAGCTCGATACGATCATGGATCACGTGGGATGGAAGTCCTCGTCGACACCACGTCATTACATTAAGTTGAATCAGGTTCTTGGCCTTGGTGGAGCAGCGGATACCATGTCTTCGTTGGAGGTGGATTTAACAAACGTTTACAAGCAGTATAATGACCTGCAAGGTTTTACCTTTGCTTTCTAAACATTAGGCTTAGTTTCTTTCTGATATTGTGTCAATATATACACTGAATGCATGTTTCAAGGTGTAAAGCTTGACTATGCCTGATTTTCTCAAACTGGAGCGTTGTTACAGTTTGGTTTTCTTGTTTTTGTTAGAGATAACTTTAGTAAATATTTACTGGAATGTTTTCTTCAGCTTGAATGTGTTATTTCAGTTTTCACTAATTCGTTTATGGGTGTCCTGTCCAGTTAGCTCTGTAGAAATGATTTTATATTATCGCATCTTTTATAGTCGTGTTCACATATTAGTGAGGGTTGGAAATTAGGGTGATTTTCGTTAAGGATGGGTAAGGTTGGGGATTTATTTTGGTTATGGGGATAAGCCAGCGAATTCCTCGGCGATAGTGAGGCGCAGTCTGGGGTGACTTTCCCATAACTAACTGCTAATGAGTATGCAGGAGGGATAATGAACTATTCATACTTCATTAATATTCATTAGCCCTCGTGCGTATTATAAGCATGAGTTAATTATTCATAGTTGTCAGTTTTGCCTAACTTTGGTTGGAATCGACCCACCCACCCACCCCTGGCCCTCTGTTTACTCTATTGGCACTCTTCATGTTTTCCCCAGCGAGCTTGCTCGTCTGGGGTGACTTTCCCATAACTAAATGCTAATGAGTATGCAGGAGGGATAATGAACTATGCTGGGTTATAGTATTGAAATATTTGGTAGATGTTTGAAAGAAATCAATCGCCTTTAGCAGTGACTGATTGTTTTATGAGTTCGGTGAGCCCCAATTTTAATTATTGACCTTTGATCAGCATACTAAGTGCAACTTTTTGCAGAGTTTGGAAATTGAAGGTGGATCTTAAACCGCTGCTATGATTGTTTTTGGAATTTGCAAAAAGTTGTATCTTCACAAGCTAATCAATGTTTAGTACTTTTTGGACCCGTAAGAGTGTTTTAACAGGTTATAATGTTGCTGTGGTAACATCAGTAAAACCACCACAACTTGTTCACCAGTGTATTAATTTGATACAAATATGTAGCATCAACTGGTAAAGAATGGAAGTACTTATTTATCAAAGAATAGGAGCTGTAATGTACTGGAAACTATTGTGAGCAACCTTATGGAGACAAAAAGTTTCTAAAAAACGCACTTGATATGTTAAGTATAAAATTATAAGTTTTTCATTACAAGGTTAAGTGTGAGCGGCGAAACAAAACCAAGTAGCAAGGAAAATAATGACTTAGTTAATTATCAAAATGAATAAATCAATTAATTGAACATGTATGGTACTAAGTAAATAAATATCTGAACTATTTTGTTATTGAAGTTTACTACAACTAGTACGATTGTCGATTGTGAAATAGAACAAGATTCAGTCAACTCTCATGCTTTCTGTCTTTCTTTTACTTTCTTCAATTGCGTATAACAAGTCTTGGTCGTCTTTTGGCATCCCCTCCTTGACAATGTTTTAAGAAGTGAAGGCAAAAAGGATGGCATTGGATAAATTTGGAAAACGCTTTTTCCATACACCTTATTCCAAAATGGCTACCATCTTAATATTCTTTTGTTGGTATTCAAATTAGCCCTTCTTCAAAGGAGCCCTTTTATCTTGAACGAGGTAACAAGAGCCAATTTGTTTGTATATTTTTCAGCGGCCATTTTGGAATAAAGTGTATAGAGTAGTAAGTTAATCAAAAGGGGAAAAGTCTCGCCTCCCGGTTTGTGTCATGAATACAACTGATTAATATCACAAAATACGCGCTGTGATTGGTAAAAAATATCATTTTTTGGGAGCATTTTTACTTGACGTAATCAAATCCTAAAATTTAAATCCAAAACCAAAAAGGCCACCAAATAGGAATAAGAGGTTTTAAATTCATGTCTGAGTACAACTTTTAAGCTCTTTGGAAAACAGCGCATTAAGAATTTCAGATCTATTGCGGTGTGTGACAAAAAGTGACGATCATGTTTGACGAAAATCGATAGTTATAGCCATTTGAGAAGTTAACGTATTTTTACAGGGACGGTCGATCAGTCGCTTAGATAACCAAAGTATATTTCATAAGTTTATGTTATTTCTGGCCGCCATATTGGTGATCCACTGAGTGCACAAATATGGCGGCTCCATACTGGGCTCTGTAAATTTGTGTGGGACATTTCGCAGAATATCTGAAGTTTGGAATGAAGCACGTACCTTAAACTTGGAGAAGAGTATTCTAAATTTATCTTCTATAATATCGTAGTTTCTTGGCTCTGACCACTGAATGATTTTGGATGATCAATTTGGTGATCAATTACTTCGAGTTTTCTTAAAACTGAATCCGGACTACATTACCCACCTGGTTGTGTCGTGAAAGGATCGGGCCCCATTACAATCGGATGAGATTTTATTTTTATCCGGGCTCGTTTACATGGTGCAAAAACTCGGGCCTGATTTAATTTCAGGTTCGGTTGCATTAAGAAAATCCGGGTTCGATTTTATGGTGCTATACTCAGGCTCAATATGAACTAGAATTTAGGGGCCAATAATATGATGAATTTCGGGTTCGGTTGTATTGGGAAAATCCGGGCTCGATTTCATGGTGATATACTCGGGCTCGATTTGAACTATAATTTCGGGCCCGATAAAGTGATGAATTTCGGGTTTGGTTGTATTGAGAAAATCCGGGCTGGATCTCATGGAGATATTCTCGGGCTAAATTTGAACTATAATTTCGGGCCCGATAAAGTGATGAATTTCGGGTTTGGTTGTATTGAGAAAATGCGGACTCGATCTCTTGGAGATATTCTCGGGCTCGATTTCAACTATAATTTTCGGGCCCGATAAGGTGATGAATTTCGGGTTCGAGAAATTTCGGGCTTTTAATGTTACACAAATCGGGCTCGAGAGAACAAATTTAAAATCAAGCCCATTTCATTTATCGGGCGGCCAATTTCGATATTTTACCGGGGTATGGTAAATACCAGGGGCCGTTGAATTGGAATTGGTATCGGGTACTGCTTATTTACCGGGTCCAAAATAAATATATCGGGCTCGGTTACCCAGAAACACAAATTGATACCGACCCCAAAAATCAATGTTCTTCCTTCTAAATAGGATTTAGAGGTAAAGTAACCCATCTACAGAAGCTAGGTAAGCTATTTTGTTTTAAATATTTTTATTAAATGTTATTTTTGAATACTGCTGTTTTCTCAATACAAATCCTTACATTTTGCTGTTGCATGATGCCAACATGGTACAGATACTCATAAATTGAGCTTGGGCCACCTTTGATTTGTCAGTGGTCAGTTCCTTGTTTGGTTGGAAACTCCTGCATCTTGATATTTGACTAGTTTTTATGCACAGTTTTTGTTATGTACCATAACTTGACATTGAGATAATTTGTGATCCCTCGATATTTTTCGGTAAGGGAGTTTTTTTGATGGATCTGACATATCATTCCAATCCTGAACAAACATTATGCGATCGGAGAATTTATTGCACGCTACAAAAATTAAGTCTCGTTTTTGTGATACAGAGGAACAGCTAATAGTGGGTTCGACGAGGGACAAAGATCGGACTAGAGACTAGAGAGTGCGCCGGGGCAAGCACAGGCAGCCCAAGCTCACATTGTTATCAGGATCATATTGCATAATAGCTGTCATGGCAAAAATATGAGTTTGTGTGGTAATATTTTACAACACCTTTTAGCAAACCGAAATACTGCCAAGTCTTAAATAAAATTGCCTTACCTTAC
This sequence comes from Blastomussa wellsi, assembly GCA_947652115.1. Taxonomy (NCBI): domain Eukaryota; kingdom Metazoa; phylum Cnidaria; class Anthozoa; order Scleractinia; family Plerogyridae; genus Blastomussa; species Blastomussa wellsi. Next base: position 18,590,506 of record OX393566.1, on the reverse strand, counting down.
TTTCACTGTGCTTTTCTTCTTGTCTGAATGAATTCAGCTTGGGCTTGGGTGCCTGTGGGGAAAGGGGGTTCTTGTCACTAAGTCAAGATAGTAAATTTTCGATTTCGCGAATCACGAAAAATTCACTACGGTTATGGCAAAAAAATCTGATCACAATGCAGTGAAATTCAGCTATGAACTCAACTTTAGACACTCATGATTTATTTCTTATCTATTCACGATTCACAGCCAAGGACTTTTGCATTTCATGCCTCACGGAATACACTTCAATCACAATTAACGGAACAGTTTTTAATCAAATCACGATTCACTGGGCACAAAGAACCCGGATCATGGCTTCACAAAAATACCCTTACCCTCCCACCCCCTCTCAGAAGAGACGAATTCTGCTCAAGTTCGAAGTTTAATTCAGAATTCGTGAAAGCATTTAACCGGCTCCTGGTGAAAGTCGTGTAAAAAAAAACCTTAATATGTTATGTTTTCGCTGTAACTTGGTATTAAAACGATTTTTAATGGTCACCCGTCACCCGCTACCCTTCACCCGCCACGCGTCACCTGCCACCCGTGGAAAAGTGCTGCCGATGGTGGACAATTACAGTGATTCCAATACATCCAACTCAGATGAATCTGCAGATGAGGGCCCAAGTCATTGGACTTTGACAAATAAAGTTTTGATAAGAAGAATTATGCGAATTTTTAATCTTTAACACCCAAAAGAGGTACAAAAAGCAGAAAAGTTTTGGCAACTTTTCGGCAACTTTTTGAAAAAATAGCAACTTTTTGGCAACTTTTAGACACTTTTATCAGCAACTTTTTGGGGATTCATCAGCAACTTGTGGCTATGCCTATCCATGATTGCCCCAGTAAAAGAAATCTATGGAACATCATTTATGACAAAAAGATAAAAATATAAATGTAGACGAAAACGCTAATATCCGTACCAGACCGTAATTATTGTTATCAAGACTACAAAAAAAATTAATATTGTAAATGTAACATAAATATACATCATAAACTATGCGGCATTATTCACATTATGACCAGCGACAGAAATATACGTTATGAGCACGCGTTGTCAATCCAGCAGGACTGTTTGTGGCGCGCATGCCTTTTGAACGACTTGCAGCTTGGGTCAGCACATAATAACATCGATCTACTGGAGGTCATCTTCGGGAGGCATCTTCGTAAACACTCTTCGTGAACATGTCGGATATTGCCAAACATCCGTAACCAGAAGTCACGCAATAGCAATTTGACTGAAAAATAATAGTGATAAGTACAAAGATGCTTTAAATGATTCGTTATTTTAATAGGAAATGTTGACGAGTTTCATTTCGTGTCAATTTTGAACTTGCTGTTAGGGAAACGGTGTGCTGTAAAAGGAACGGTGAAAAACTTACCGTCGGTTGCATCTAAGCGTGAACACGTGTGGAAAAAACATATTCTAATCGGATATTTAAAACTTGTACAGATTAAAACTTTACGCAGTTTAAAAAGTTATCAAAAATGGCTTTGCTTTGCTAAACCATCGGAATAAAACACCATAAAACGAATGTTGCGACAATTTTATGTTCTGCGAGCCGCCAACACTGGTGTGACTTTTGTCTGGCTGAGTCGGCTTTGTATGAAATTAATTTTCTGAAAATAATTAAATTTTATGCCCTTGAAAAATACAAAAGGCTTGAAATTGAAGTTGTTTACATGTAAGTCTCACAAAATCTTTTTATAAAAGCCTTTGGTATATAAAAAAGTTTAATTGTATCAGATTTGTGCAGGCATGAAATTTATTTATCGCCAAGATCGCTCGTGAGAAACGTCGCCTGGCGTTGTTTCAAACTTTTGAAGATGCACGTGTTTTTCCCTCACGTGTTCACGCTTCGTTTATTTCCCGCTCTATTCCGACATCTACCTCTGAGACGGCTAGCATGTGTTTTTTATACAAATATTAATATTTATATTTCGACATTATAAGAACATCGATCAGTTCAATTACTCAGCTATATCGTAGCTTATCTACCAACCCGAGATCACATTCCTCGATTTTCAGGAGGAATTTCGACGAGCCGGTTACACGAGACAAATTTTCCTTCAGGTTGTGGCAATTTTTAGCAACCAATGGGAGACTTTATTCAGACAATTTCAAGCTGAAGAAGAAAAACACCCATTACTTTAGTTGCTCTACAATATCTACCTCCAGGAGGTGAAGTGCTTCATACATCGACCTATGGGAGGTACTCCACGAGTATTACAGAAGAACTTTTTTTAAGTGGCAGACCATTTGACTTCTGAGGTGGGTTTGGGTGATTTGGTTAATGCACAGGAAATTTTTCCTCGGTGCATGCGTGTGCATGATATTTTTTCTCCATGTAACAAGGGTTTTTCTTCGACTCGTTGAACATGCGTGGATTTTTTTCGGCACTGGTCGTGTGCATTTTGTGTTTGCAGGATACTTTTTTTTCAATTACCCAAACCACCCTTCCCTCAGCCCCTAAGATTTCTCTTTCATATAATTTCCAGCTTAAAAAAAAAACATTATCATTACCATAGTTGTTATTCATATTATTCAGTTGCAACTTTTTTCACTGTTCCTCAGTTTTGAGAAGCAGCAGATCTACCTACATATGGCTACGTCAATTGTTGCACATCCACCTGCAGAAGTTCTTGTTTACAACTGGTTGAATACAGGGAACGCGTGACAACATCATTTCAGTTCGCGCACAAATCAGTATTGCATATTTTCCAGCTTGAATCCACTTATTACACAATTACGCTGTCAGTGATTGCCAATTATTAGACCGATTCCGATATATTACATGGCGCCGAGGCTTGGGGGAATGCAACAAAAAATATATTTATTCATCACTAAGCCTCGATGCAAAATCTTTTGTTTTATTCCCTCAAGCCTCGGTGACATGTTAGAATTTTAATATATCGAAATTGGTCTATTGCAGCTGAACTCTTGTTTAACAAAACAATGTAAAAATATGCCTTGTTAAACTAAAATAAAAAACCCCTGCAATTTTGTGGCCTATTTGTTATCGACTCATACTAGAATTTCAACTTTTTCAGCACTGTTGACATAGCCATAATGTTTTGAAATTGGAAAATCCAACTTTACCGCCATTTTCACTGATTTTCACACAGCAAACAAGACTGGACAGCATATTCTGGTTAATGATTAAAACTAGTAGTAATCAAAGATTAGGAGTGCATTCAACGATTTCGATTCACTTGGCTTCATTTCGATTTGGTTTCCAGAAATTCAAGCTTTCTTTAATACTGAAATCAACATTTTAAAAATCATTATGAAACGCTTAACATAACTGTGGTTGATGAACATGATTTTTCCGATTTATTCATACAAATACAATATTTGGAGCTTTTTGCATTGCATGACACCGCTATTCACAAATAACAAAGTTGCAGTCAGTGTTTCGAAAGCCGCAGACTGTGTATGACAAATATCATTTCTTTGTCGCCCAACAAATGTAAACAATTTAACGCAGCAAACGCACATGCAAGCTAAAATGCAAACATAAAATTGACGATTACAAACATTGTCACGGCACCGATCGAAATCAAAAAAAGAATATTGAGGTAGAGCACGCCCTTATGAAAGAACTAAGGGAGCTTAAGGCAGAAGTGGCTGCAGTTAAAGAGAGAGTTCGGGCCCCACCCCAAGCTCAAAATTCCCCCACACAGCAGCCTACGAGACAACCTCCACAGTGTAGGAGCTGCCAACAAAGTGGGAGTGGATGGCTGTGCAACCATTGCTTCAGGTGTGGGGCTAGTGGCCATTATGTATGCGAGTGTAATGCCCAGTTTAGCCGCCGCTCTCCTGCAGAATTTCAGGGAAATGGCCAGAGGTCACGCCCATGGGACAGGGTGTGACCGGGCAAGAAAATCAGTCCCGTTGCGTTCAGTGTGGAAAGCAAGGAACAGACCATGTGCCACTTAACCGCTGCGGAGCTTGTAAAACCAGTAGATATTGTTCAAAGGAATGTCAAGCAAAACACAGAACTGTGCACAAATCAGTTTGCATGGCTATACAGGAACTTGAGAAATGGAAAGCAGCTGAAGATGCTGGTAATGATCTGAACACGACGTTTCCCTGCCACTTAACACCAAGACAGCAGGCTGGACTGGCAAAACTCGTAGGACGGAGGTGCGTGGTGAAATGCCTAATTCAGGGCAAGGAAGTGGAGGCATTATGGGATACAGGCTCCCAGGTTTGTGTTGTGTGAAGGGAGTGGCAACAAACTCACTTACCGCTAGAGGGGTTAAGAAATGTTGAAGAGTTGTTGGGGGCTGGAGAAGAGTTAAATTTGGAAGCAATGAATGGGACAAACATTCCATTTGATGGTTGGCTTGAGGTCAGGTTTAAGTTGGCTGGAGATGACACAACTGCTGATGAACTGACAGTTCCAGTACTGGTGGGACAACAGGAACAAGAGTACCCGATCATTGCCTTCAATGTTATAGAAGAAGTTCTCAGTCAACACAGTGAAAATCCCCAAGCGGCAAGTAACATCATTCAGCAGTCATTCCCTTCAGTTCACCATACTCGCATAGGTACTCTGGTCAATTTTATCCAGTCACGATCACAGGATACCGGTACCACAGCTGTTAAAGTCGGAAAGAGAGATGTTATGCTGCCAAAGGGAGAGGCAACGAAAGTTAAGTGTCAAATTCACTTTGGGCATGTTCCAGAGGGAATGCCAGTGATATTTGAGCCCAAGGAAGACAGCGAGCTCCCAGGCGGACTGGAATTGGGTGAGGAACTCACTAAAATAGCCCCGGGAACATCCAGTCACGTGACCATCGTGGTCTGCAACAATGCAGTCAGAAACATCCTGCTAAAGCGCAGAACAGAACTGGGCCGAGTACACATGGTTAAGTCAGTTTTACCAATCCCAAACCCTCCCGACCAAAAGTACAATCGAGGAGAGGAGGAACCTTATTCTGAAGCTACCTCATATCAAGGTCACAAACAAGACGAATGGGAGCCACCAGTTGACTTGAGTCAGCTAGAAGAAAATGAACAATTGATTGTCCGCGAAATGCAACGACAAGAAGCTGGTGCCTTTACAAGAAACGACGATGATGTTGGCTGTGTTGAGAACTTGGAGCTTGATATCCAGCTAAAGGACAATGAGCCAGTACAGAAGAACTATATCTCCATCCCCAAGCCACTCTATGGGGAAGTGAAAGAGTACTTAGAAGATCTGATTAATCGAAACTGGATCTGCAAGTCCCGTTCGGAAAAAAGATGGAAGCCTGCGACTGTGTATTGATTATTGAGAATTGAACAAAAAAACATATCCAGAACGGGCAGCCGATTCCCCGTATACAAGACATCTTAAATAGTCTGGGTGGCAACAAATGGTTTACAGTTCTAGACCAAGGGAAGGCTTACCACCAAGGCTTCCTGGCAGAAGAAAGTCGCCCCCTCACTGCATTTGTGATCCCCTGGGGATTGTATCAATGGAATAGAATACCGTTTGGGCTAATGAATGCACCGGCGGCCTTCCAAAGGTGTATGAATGAATGTCTAGACGGCTTACGTGACAACATCCGCATCCCCTACCTGGATGACATCTTGGTGTATAGTAAGACCTTTGATCAACACGTTCAGGATGTCCGACAAGTGCTGCGTCGACTACGGGAACATGGGATAAAGTTAAAGCCATCAAAGTGTAAGTTCTTCCAACAACAAGTTAGATATTTGGGGCGGGTTGTTTCTGGCGATGGCTACTCTCTAGACCCAGAGGACACGGCCGCTGTACACAACTTGGCGAAACAGAAACCAGCAACAGTGGGTGATGTTCGTAAACTGCTGGGGTTCCTGAGTTACTACAGGCAATGCATCCAGGATTTCTCATGCATAGCTAAGCAGAGAAAAACTATCACATGCACGCAGGAAAATTGGAGTTCCTTGCCCTCAAATGGGCAGTGACTGAGAAGTTTCGTGATTACTTGTACTACTCCACCTTCTTTACGGTCTACACCGACAACAATCCACTTACTTACGTACTGTCATCAGCTAAGTTGTCTGCAGTAGGGCATCGGTGGGTGGCAGAACTGGCAGATTTTAATTTTAACATTAAGTATCGGCCTGGTAAATCTAACATCGACGCGGATGTACTATCCCGCCCGCCACTAGACCCCAGTGAATTCATGGAAGACTGTACTGCAGAAATGGAAAAGGACGCTACACCCTGGGTGGCAGCACTCTCAGCAAGTGTTGGCATTGTTCACGCACAACCGGCCGTTACAGATTTGGTTTTCCGACAACTTACTTCAGAAGAAATACAAAGAGCTCAACGGGAAGACCCCGATATCTCATGAATCTTAGTCTACAAGAAACGGGGATATCCCCCATCAGGAGGAGAGCGGAAAAACGAGACTCGTACAACGTCTTGTTACTTGAGAGCATGGAAGACACTCCACATATCGGCGGACAGGATTCTGTGGCGCCAAACTAAAAGTCGATTGCAGCTAGTACTACCCACAAAGTTTAAGCAGCTGGTTTACCAGGAGCTCCACATTGAAATGGGTCACCTGGGTGCAGATCGAGTGGTGGACTTGGCGAGATCCAGGTTCTATTGGCCTTACATGCAGCAGGAAATCGAGTACTTCATTGCCAACAAGTGCCGCTGCATCCAGCAAAAGAAGCCCCAAACTTCTCCTAGAGCACCAATGAAGAGCATTACGACGACTGCCCCTTTTGAGATGGTGTCTATAGATTTTCTCCATTTGGAGAAAAGCCAACGGGGATTTGAGTACATTTTGCTGATAGTAGATCACTTCACAAGGATTGCACAGGCCTACCCAACCCGAAACAAGACAGCACGAACGGTGGCTGAAAAGATTTACAATGACTTTGTAAACGATTTGGATTTCCAGCCCGGATACACAGTGATCAAGGAGGAGCATGATGTGAAGGGGGCATACCAGATAGCTCAACAGAATGCAAAGAAGATCGCCGAGCGCGGCAAGGAATATTACAACAAAAGAGTCTCAGGTGGCGTTCTCCAGCCAGGCGAGCGGGTGCTAGTTTTGGAAAATTACGATCTCACTGGGAGCACGTTATCCACGTTGTAGTTGAATGAATGGGAGTTCAAAGTCCAGTTTACAAAGTTAAGCCTGAGAGTGGGGGTGGCCGTACAAGAGTACTTCATCGGAATTTACTACTGCCTTGTGACGCTCTGGACTTAGATGCCCCAAACTTGGGATCTGGTACACGACCCCGAGAAACAACAGCAGAGAAACACTCTTGATTACGGTAGTGTGGACCTTGTGGAAGAAATACCTACTGAAGTTAGAGCTTCAAAGTCAGTGTCTCCAGAAGAGGACTTGCCTTCAGATTCAGTTGAGAATTATGTGACTAAGGAGGGCACCAATGGGCCATCAGACGCAATACAACCTGCAAACGGAAGAAGTGCTGAAAATGACAAAACTGAGCAATCAGAGGGGGAGGACATTGCTGAGCAGGATGTGCGGACTCGGCCGCAGCGCCAGAGGAGACCGCCGCAGATCTTGACTTACAACTCCCTGGGAACTCCACAGTACCAGTGGGCTGAGCCAATAGTCAGCAGCTCGTTCGTTTACTCCATTCATGCTCCAGCCATGCCAGCTATTCACCATGGAGCGCCCCTTTATTTCTGGGTGTGGCCATGCTGTTTTCAGCCTGCCTGCTACTAGAGGACATGCTATCAAAGACCTGAACATTTCAGAGGAAAGCACACGAGGTGCTAAAGGAGAATGTTGCTTAAGCAACATTTACATTATAGCTTCAGAGAACTCTGATAAATAGTTTTGTAATATTAAGCAGAACACTTTCATTTGTGGTGGGGAAGTGTGTAGGGTGCGTGACATGTTTCGTTGAGTACATGACTGCGAACTCATGAACCGCAATGGATGGTGGGAACGAGAGTGAGAGGAAAACCATGTCCTCGAAAGGCATTTTAAAAAATACGGAGTTTGTACTTAAATGAAACGTTTTTCTGATCTGACTTGAGCGTGTAACATATTCGCACCAGGAGTTGTACAATCTTCACTACAAGGTTCTTCTTGGATAACAATAAGGCTGATTTGAATAGTACAGCGTCACAACACTGTAGTGTTTAGCGTAACGCTATTGCGTGACACACCGTGTCATGAAGCATTCTGGGATTAAAAGTGTAATCTTTACATGTGATTCTAAAATGGCCAGCATTCTGACTTTGTGTCTTCATGTGTGAATACTTTACATGTTACATTGGCGACGAGGATCGACTACTATCGTCTACTATCGACTATCCGTCTGTGTGTGATGGCTACCACACTACCTCACTTCGATTCATTCGACATTCATGCCGATGGAGCGATTTCCCAACGATGGCGTAAGTGGATCAAACGACTTGAAAACCTCTTTGTTGCAGCTGCAATAAGTGATAAGAAGAGACAGAGAGCTCTTTTACTTTTGCGCAGGAGAAGATGTATCTGAGATCTTTGAAACCCTACCAGAAACTGGTGAAGATTTTGAAACGGCCAAAACGAAGCTTGGACAAAAGACATTTTAAGTCACGCGTCACGCAATTTAATGCGTAGTTTTCTGCAGAGAATCGGATTTCATTTTTGATTGACAGTTATTTTTATTGTGTAATTCGCACGCGGTCAGGGTTTTTTAGTGTCTGTACCGTAGACGTCGCTAGAGTCTAGAGCAATGGAAAAGCTAGGGAAACCGTGAATTAAACCGTGAATTTACTGTTCTGAATTACCGTTTGTTGTCTACGCAACATTTTGGCGACCACGAAGGGACGAATCGAGAAACCGTTTTGGAGATTTACCGTACGCAAGCACACTGTGGTAAGCTTGAAATTTCATTTGTGTTCTTGCCGTTCAAGATGCCTGATCCGGCTGGTGTTGAAGAAACTGGCGGCGAGGATTCTCCAGGAACCGAACAGACCGACAACAAGGACGACGAAGAAAAACTGGAAAGGGAAAAAACGCTTTTGAAGCTGAAAAAACAAAAGCGAACACGAAAAACCGAGATGACAAAAATTCGCCATCACATTGAGAAGCTTTGTATCACGCCGAAGGATTCGCCGAAGGACGTAGGCGCTATAGAGAAAGATATCGAGCAACTTTGGTCGCTTCTGGAAATCACACTGGAAATTCTGGACGAATTGTGTGTTGTTTATTTGGAAAATGGAAAGGAAACGAATAAAAAGGTGGCTATGGAAGAAGGACAAGCGCTCGAATCGGAAATTCAAGCCGCTATTGAAAAAGCACACGAGGCGGTGAAATCACACGCTCAAATTTCTGTCGCGACTGCTTCGAACAATGAATTTGTTGCTCATCCAAGTCCGCCGATCGTTTTGCAGGGTTCGCTGAAGGCAGCTTCGCCTCCACCGCCTTCCCAAAGTTCTCACAGCAGTCAAGAAGAAGCAGGAGTTCCTGAAAGCCCACCAGCCAGTCATTCCTCGAATCATCGCCTGAAGCCATTAAAAGTGCCGTTGTATGGTGGAGACAAGACGAAATTTGAGGAGTTTTGGGGGCTGTTCGAAAGTCTAGTGGACCAGTCCAAAGAACCAGTGAATCTAAAAATGGCGAGATTGAGGCAATGCTTGTCCGGCAGCGCACTAGAGGCAATCCGAGGGCTTGGTGTTTCAAAACCAGAATATGAAGAAGCCAAGGAAATCTTGATAGCCAAGTTCGGCGGTCAGCGGCGGCAACTGCGGGCCTACATGGATCAGCTGGAAAAAATGCCACAAATGAGAAACAACAACGTTCAGGGATTTGAAAAGTTTGCAGATTTAGTACGGATTACGGTGGTTAAGCTCAAGGCTGAGGGTCGTGATGGAGAGCTTGGAGAAGGAACACTGCATAGCTTGTTAGTGAAGAAGCTTGCCGAAGCCCAAGTGCAAGGGTACAGCCGATGGTTACAGGAACAGGACCGGGAGCGATCCGTTCTAAGCTTAAAAGATTGGCTTAAAGAGGAAGTACGAATTTGAGTGGAAGCTATGGAGATGGCACATGGCTTAACTGTGATAGAGAAAACGGATGGATGGCAACCTTCAAACCGAAATCCAAATCGACACAACCCCCGAAACTTTCATGTCAAATCAGATTGGTTAACCCGAACCAGGAGACCGCCAAGCTCAGGCCAGTTTACCCGTAAGCCACCTTGTTTGTGCTGTGGCTCCCTGAATCATGGAGTATGGGCGTGTTTAGCATTCCAGCAGAAGAGTTATGATGACCGATGGCAGCTGGCTAAAGATAAACGATTGTGTTTCCGGTGTTTAGCAGGTGATCACCAGGGAAAAGCCTGTACGAAGTCGCAAACTTGCCAAATTGATGGTTGTCGGGGGAACGACCACCGTCTCTTGCATGAGAATCAGCCTGTTACAGACCAACCCATGGGGGCTGCTCCGCTAGTGGTCGAAACTAACAGTTACCCGTCATTACTCCATGGGAAGGGGCAGTTGGCCCTGCTTTATCACCCGAGGGAGAGGACAGTCACCCCTCGCGTTCGATGACGACTCACAACTCAAGAAGTCCCAATGAAGCCTGCTCACTCCGTACCATTCCAGTGTGGGTGAAAGCACAAGGAAAGAAAGTTAAAGTAAATGCAATCCTGGATGATGCTTCAAATGAGACATTCTTGAATGAAGAAGTGGCTGGAGCCCTTGGACTTAAGGAGTCTTATCAAACCGTGAAAGTTCATGTGCTGAACAACTCTGTAGAGACATTTCAGACAATGCCGTTGAAAGTAGAGATCGAAAGCGTTAATGGCCAGCTTACAAAGGAAATCGAAGTGAAGACTTGTCCCCGCAGTGTAACTGGAAACTACCAAGTTGAGAATTGGGACACAAACAAAAACAAGTGGCCTCACCTTGCAGAGTGCGACTTCGCTTCACCAGCGAAAGATGGTTTGGTGGACTTGTTGTTAGGGGTTGATAATGCTGACTTGCATTATTCGTTTGTTGATGTACGTGGAAACGTGGGTGAACCGGTGGCTCGTTTGGGTCCGCTTGGCTGGACTTCTATTGGATCTCCAGATGGAAGAGTGGAATCTGGAACAAGGACACACACCATTCCAACACTGTTTACTAGAGAAGTGGGGTCGATTAGTGGAGCTGGTGGTTGTTGTGATTTGGATCAAACGCTTAAGAGGTTTTGGGAGATTGAGAGTTATGGAACTGAACTTAATGACCGAATCGTGTGCACTGAAGAAGAGAAATGGGCCTTAGAAAAAGTCAGCAGCTCAGTCTGTTACAACAGTGGAAGATACAGTGTTGCTGTGCCATGGAAAGGACAGAGGCCTCAATTACCTGATAATCGGCAGATGGCAGAATCCCGTCTTCTCAGCACAGAAAAAAACTTAAGGAAGAAAGAATTTGTTGAAAGGGAGTATCAGAAGACCATCGAGACTTATGTGGAGAAAGGATACCTGCGCAAAGTCCCAGAAAACGAAGCACTGCCCCCTGAAGTTTGGTACCTGCCACACTTCCCGATTGTTAAGATGAGCAAGTCTACAACCAAAGTAAGAATTGTCTTTGATTGTTCTGCAAAATGCCAAGGAATGTCTCTTAATGATGTCATTCATGCTGGGCCAAAACTTCAGAGAGAACTGTTTGATGTTCTGATCCATTTCCGCCGCAACCCAGTTGCCCTTGTTTGTTACATTCAAGAGATGTACCTCCAGATAGAAATTGAAACTGAAGACCGACCATTGTTCCGAATTCTGTGGCGAGATGGGGAAACAGGTCGAAACCCAGATGTATACGAATTCTCTAGAGTTGTTTTTGGAAAGAACTCAGCCCCCTTTGAAGCCCAGTTCATTGCCCAGGAGAACGCCAGGCATCACATAACCGAGTTCCCATTAGCTGCTGAAACTGTTCTTCAGTCCACATACATGGTTGATTCGTTGGACAGTGTTGAGGATGACGAGAAAGGAGTTGAACTGTATCATCAACTTGATGCACTGTGGGCGAAGGCAGGCAGGCATGCCCAAAAATGGGTTTCGAATTCAGAAATAGTGATGGCAGCCATACCCGAGGAGGACCGAGCCACTGAAGTTAACATAAGAGACAGTAACGATACAGTTACAACAACACTTGGCTTGCAGTGGAATAGCACCGATGACGTATTGGCAGTACCTGCAACACCCATACCCCTTGACTATCCAATTACGAAGAGGAGTGTTTTCAAGAAGATCGCAACCGTCTTTGACCCGCTTGGCCTAGTAAGCCCTTTCGTAGTGCGAGCAAAGATTATGCTCCAAGAACTGTGGAACCGTGGCTATGATTGGGATGAGGAAGTTCAAGACGAAGTGGCTAATCGTCTCCAGATCTGGTTCTTGCAGCTGTCGTGTCTGGCAAATGTCGAGATTCCCCGGTGTGTGCAAAACCAGCAACCAGTGAAATCGAAGGACTTGGTGACCTTTGTTGATGCCTCAACACAAGCCTATGGAGCTGCATCATACTTACGCTGTGAGTATGAAGATGGTACTGTATCCGCACAGCTGATCGCTTAGAACAGTAAGGTTGCACCGCTTACACCTGTGACTGTTCCAAGGCTGGAATTAATGGGAGCCATAGTGGGTTTGAGGTTAACCCAGTGCGTGTCCAGAGCCCTAGATCTACCTGTGAAGGCAGCATCGTTCTACTCTGACAGCACAGACGTGCTATGGTGGATTCGTGGAAGAGGCCGAGACTTTCGGCCCTTTGTGGCGAACCGCATTGGGGAGATACAGATTAGTACTGAACCGGCACAATGGCAGCATGTTACTACCGACAAAAATCCCGCCGATCTGTGTTCCAGAGGAACCAGCCCAGCTGAACTTGGCGAATCCCAACTGTGGTGGAATGGCCCTGATTGGTTGAAGAAGGAGAAGAGTGAGTGGCCGAAGATGCAGTTAGCCGAAAGCCCCAAAGTAATGCCCGAAATGAAGTCAACAAAGAAACAGCAACTAGAGTCTACCACCCTTGTGACAGTGCAGGAAAACCAACCTCAGAGGGTCAAACCGAGTCAGAGTGGCAGTGTTCCGGTCTGGAGATTGAACCCGAAACGCTTCTCTAGTTGGAACCGACTGGTGAACATACATGCTCGAGTAAAGAGGGTTCTCCACAACATGTCAAAGAGGGGGCCGAGACAGACCGGTAAAGCGTTATCTCCGTACGAGATCAGAGAAGCTGAGGCAGAGGTGGTGTGATCGTGCCAGCGCAAAGCATTTCCTGACGAATATAGAGCTCTTGTGTCCAAGAAACCGATACCATCCAAGAGCCCACTAGCCAAGTTGAATCCTGTGTTAGACAAAGAAGGCTGCATTCGTTGAAATGGAAGGCTTCAGTTTACAGAGTACTTACCTTATGATGTGCGATTCCCGATGATGCTGCCTCCAGGACACTGTGTAACTAAACTCATTTTCAAGCATTATCACAGGCCAACCATACCGCAGGAACCAACTTTGTCTTGTCCCAAATCAACCAAAAGTATTGGATCATTGCAGCCCGAGAAGAGATCCGAGAGTGGGAGCGCGAGTGTAACATGTGTAAACGAAGGTGGAGCAAGACCACTACACAGATCATGGCCCCGATTCCAGAGATCCGTCTTCGATTCACCTTCCGTCCCTTTGACCAAGCAGCCGTTGACTATGCTGGGCCTTTTACCACCATACAAGGACGAGGTGTGCACAGTCAGAAGAGGTGGCTGTGTTTGTTTACTTGTTTGTCAACCCGTGCGGTCCATTTGGAGGTGGCATTTGGTCCGGACACAGACAGCTTTCTTAATGCCTTTACACGATTTACAAGCAGACGAGGAGTGCCAAAGGAGATGGTCAGCGACTGCGGAACGAATTTTGTTGGAGCCGTAAATGAACTGAAAGAACTCATCAGTGAGCTGGACCAGGACAAGATTCAGCAAAACACAGCTCATCAAGGTGTAAAGTGGAGATTCAATCCGCCTGGGGCACCACACTTTGGCGGCATTCACGAGGCCATGATAAAATCAGCTAAGAATGCTATCTACGGGGTTATTGGGAGCAGTCACATAACCGATGAAGAGTTAATTACCGCAGTTACAGGAGTGGAAAGTCTGCTGAATTCACGACCACTTACCTACCAGTCAGCTAACCCTCAGGACATTGTACCGCTTACTCCAAACCACTTCTTGCATGGCCAGTTGGGCGATCAATTTGCACCTGAAACCGTTGACACCACCGCGTTCAGTCCACGCAAACGTTGGCGAAAGGTTCAGGAGATAATTTCCCAAGTATGGAGGAGGTGGTTGCAAGAGTACCTCCCTTTGCTGAACAGGAGGCCGAAGTCGACAGAAGTAGTCAAGGATCTAAAAGAGAATGATGTTGTGCTTGTTTTAGATCCTAAACTGCCCAGAGGACGATGGCCGCTAGGACGCATCCTTGAAACTTATCCAGGAAGAGATGGCCACACCAGAGTCGCCAAGGTCCAATGTGGAGAGAGTACCGTTGTGAGGCCGATCCATAAGCTTGTTCCTTTGCAAGAAAGTTAGGACACTCACAAATTGAGAACAGTATTGCAAGCGTTTCTTGTTATGGTTTATTGAGCTTTTTTTGTTCTGAACAATCACACTGATCCTTACCTCCCAGTGTGGGGAAGGGGAAACGCGTCACGCAATTTGATGCGTAGTTTTCTGCAGAGAATCGGATTTCATTTTTGATTGACAGTTATTTTTATTGTGTAATTCGCACGCGGTCAGGGTTTTTTAGTGTCTGTACCGTAGACGTTGCTAGAGTCTAGAGCAATGGAAAAGCTAGGGAAACCGTGAATTTACTGTTCTGAATTACCGTTTGTTGTCTACGCAACAAAGCTGAACGCGTACTTTGACCCGAAGAAGAATGTGGAATTTGAGATATACACGTTTCGGCAGGCGAAGCAAAACCCAGGTGAAACCATGAATTCGTATCACTCTCGTTCGCGACAGTTGGCAGCTACTTGTGAATTTACTGACGCCGACAAAGAAATTAAATCTCAGATAGTTCAGTCGTGTACTTCGCAGCATCTTCGCCGAAAAGCATTGAGAGATTCGTCCATGACACTCGAAGCCCTGTTGGCCGAAGCAAGAGTGTTGGAAGTCTCCGAGCAGCAAGCGACTGACATAGAATCCCCAGGAAGTGCTAATGCTGTGTTTCCTCAGAAGTCACAAACACCGGACAAGACAGCTCGTTGTTTTAACTGTGGAGAAAGCTGGCCACATGACGCCAAAGCTGGGTGTCCTGCTCGGAATCGAAAGTGCAATTCCTGCCAAAAATGTGGCCATTATGCGCAGTATTGTAGAAGTTCTCAAAAGGGTCAGTATCCTGGGAGAGGCGGAACCCCTCGAAAAGGAAACAAGAAGCAAGGATGTCGAAATCGCAAACGCCCGCGAACTGTCAACCAAGTGAACGCAGAGTCAAAACCACGCTCACCGCTGTCAAGTTCAGATGATGAATACACCTTCACGTTGGGTTCTCCTACCAAGGTTAGTGCTCCATTTGTGTCATTAAAAGTCAATGGTGTCACATGCAAGTTCTTAGTGGACTCTGGAGCCAGCGTGAACATTGTGAGTCATGATGTGTCGAAGATGTTTAACTGTGGATTAGAATCTTGTGATACCAAAGTGTATGTCTTTAACTCATCCAAACCCCTCCCTGTTCTGGGTAAATTCAAGGCCTTAGTGGAGTCCAAGTGTCGTTCAGTGGATTCTGAATTTCTCGTGGTAGATGGCAAAACATCTCTTCTGGGATATGCAACTGCTACAGACCTTGGAATACTGCAAATTGCAAATGCTGTGTCTGTGGAAAGAAATGTGTTCCAAAATTACCCAAGTCTTTTCAGTGGCCTTGGAAAGATGAAGAATGTTGAAGTCAAGTTGCATATTGATGAGAATGTGAAACCTGTCCATCAATCGCACAGACGCATCCCATTTCATCAGCAAAAGAATCTTGAAGCTTGTGTTGAATCTCTGCTGCAACAGGATATTATTGAGCCTGCTGATGGACCCACTCCCTGGGTTTCTCCTGTGGTTTTGGTGCCCAAGCCCAAACAACCTGGTGGAGTACGGCTGTGCGTGGACATGAGGGAAGCAAACAAAGCCATAACCCGAGAGAGACACCTCATGCCTACCCTTGATGAAGTGGTACATGACCTCAATGGTGCAAAAGTGTTTAGCAAACTAGATCTCAATCAAGGATATCATCAGCTGGTCCTGCACCCAGATTCCAGGCATATCACCACCTTTTCCACTCATCTTGGTCTGTATAGATATAAGCGCCTAAGTTTTGGCATAAATGCTGCAGCTGAAAAATTTCAGGATGTAATTGCTGCCTCTATCAGTGACATTCCCAATGTCAAGAACATTAGCGATGATGTCATCATCTATGGAGTCAACACGGAGGAGCATGACAAGACCCTGCATGCTGTCCTAACCCGCTTCAAGGATTTGAACTTGACTCTGAAGAAGGAGAAATGTCAGTTTTACATGCCACGTATTGAGTTCTTTGGCATGGTCTTTAGTGCAGATGGTATGTCACCCGACCCTGCAAAGGTGGAAGCTATCAAGCAAGCAGAAGCACCTACCTCAGTTAGTGATGTGCGCAGCCTGTTAGGCATGACCAACTATGTGTCTCGTTTCATATGTCATTATGCTGACATCGTGGCTCCTTTGCGTGATCTTACGCACAAGGGCATTGAGTTTAAATGGGAAGATGTTCACCAAGCGGCATTAGAGCAACTCAAGTGTAGTCTCACCTCCAATGAAGTAATGGCGTATTTTGATCCTAGTAAGAAATCCATCCTGCTTGCGGATGCTAGCCCTGTTGGATTAGGCGCCGTGCTAACTCAAGGTGGCAAGGTGATCTCTTACGCCAGCAAAGCCCTCTCTAGTGTGGAAAGGCGTTACTCCCAAATCGAGCGTGAGGCATTGGCAATTGTATGGGGTTGCCATCATTTCCGCATGTACCTCCTGGGAAGTCATTTCAAAGTTGTGACAGATCACAAACCATTGCTATCCATCTTCAACAGCCCTACTTCCCAAGCTTCAGCCAGGATTGAGAACTGGCATCTCAAATTACAGTCCTTCAACTTTGAAGTGTTGTATTCAAGAGGTGACCTAAATCCAGCAGACTACCTCTCAAGGCATCTCCAGGGTGATACAAAGTGTGATCTCATTGCTGAGTCTGCAGAGCAGTATGTCAACTTCATGATGTCTCAAGCCACACCTAAGGCTCTAAGCAGAGAAGAGATCAGTGAAGCAACCAGAGAAGATGCCACTCTTCATGAGGTAATGTGCCTCATCTCAACCGGCCAGTGGGACAATCTGAAGCCAGTGGAGGGAGTCGACCCAAACACTCTCAAGATATTTGCCAACATCCGCAGTGAGCTGACCTCAGTGGATGGTAACCTAGTGCTTCGTGGAAGCCGAATAGTAGTGCCCGATGCACTTCAGAAACGAGTGGTCGAATTGGCTCATGAAGGCCATCAAGGGCTAGTAAAGACGCGTAGCCTGTTGCCTTCAAAGGTCTGGTTTCCAAGAATGGACAGCCTAGTTGACTCTATTGCGAAACGTTGTGTTCCCTGCCAAGTTGCAACGCCCAAGCCTTCCCGTGAGCCTCTGCAGATGACTCCGTTACCCAATGGTCCCTGCCGAGTTTTATAATGAGTTCAGTGGGTTGCTTGGGCAAATTGCAGCATCTGTTTCCTAGAAAACACACCAGCAGTAGGCAGGCTTCTGATGTTCTGATAAGTAGCTTCAATCATCTTTGCCAGTGATAGCCCAAATAAATCAATACAACTGCGAAAAAAGTTAGACAAAATCGAAAAACACTTGAAGGGACTCGAAAACAACGTATACAATGCAACTTACCTGAGAACACTCCGAACAAAAGAAGAAGCACAGTCCAGAATTCGACAAGAATTCGCAAAAGCACAGTCAAGAACTGAACAATCTACCAAGACGCAAAACAAGAACGTGAAACTCGACTCCGCTAGAAACGAAGCACAGCTACGAAGCACATGGTCGACGGAAATGATGTCATTCGCCCCTGAAGAATTTTTCGGGGTGGCCAAATTGGTGTGATACATGAGTCGCCCAAAAATTTCGATTTCGACAGCATTAGGAAGGCGTTCTGTCGAACGCAATTACTTACCAACATCCGGTCCCATCGTGGAATCATCGTAACTACATACATACATACATACACACATACATACATACATACATTTGTTTATTTGGTGTCTTGCACCTGGTACATCAACATTTTTCCAAATAAATTAACAATTTCATAATTTTCTTGCATTAAATGTTAACTACCTACATTTTTGTCTCATTTTCTAACACTCATAAATATGCTTTCCAATTAATTTCAGTAACTCAACATTATGACTGGGGGGGTTTAATAGCAACACACAGGAAACTTAAATTAAATGGGAAATTTTCCCATTATTGGGAAAACACTGGGGACATAAAATTCCTTTCTTGGGGTTATGTTGGGAATTGTATTTTGTATTTCATTTCCCAGAATTTTAAAAATGTTTTTTTTTTGTTACCAGGTGTTGCTCTTTTATTTCCCAACATTGGGAAAAATTTACCCTTTGAATTCCCAAACTCTTATTAAAATGGGAATATTTTCCCATGTAGTTCCCAAACTTGTGATCAAATTCCCATATTATTCCCAAACTTTTAATTAAAATTGGAACATTTTCCTATGCTATTCCCATTGTTGTAATTAAAATGGGGAATTTTTCCCATGTAATCTCAAACTTATAGAGGCCCGTTCTGGTCAAAATGGTGCATATAATTTTTAACTGTGCATGAATTAATTTTACACATTGATAGAATTAATATTTTGCATTTCTAAAACATTTTGTTTAACCGCCAAATTAATTTACCATACCTATTAATTATATTTTTAGAAGACTTATATTTTGTGTGTTTGTAATTAATTTTGTGTGTGTTTGTAATTATTTTTGTGTGTGTTTGTAATTAATTTTGTGTGTTTTTGTAATTAACTTTGTGTGTGTTTGGAATTAATTTTGTGTGGGTTTTTGTAATTAATTTTGTGTGTGTTTGTAATTATTTTTGTGTGTGTTTGTAATTAATTTTGTTTGTTTTTGTAATTAACTTTGTGTGTGTTTGGAATTAATTTTGTGTGGGTTTTTGTAATTAATTTTGTGTGTTTGTATTTTTTGTGTGTGTTTTTTGTCCCATACGTCTTTGCGGCAGTGTTCTCCGCCATGTGCTAACAACATGGCGGCTCATCAACAAAGGTCACGTCTAGTGGTGTTACGAGAAAGAAATGAACGTGGGTTTGCACTGTTTCTCCAGAATCTTAAAAGCGTTCTAAATATTTTGGCTAATATTGGTGAACAAGAGTTGAAGACAGACATTCTAGTTGAAACAAGGTATCGATTGGATGCATCGGGTACCTTGTCTTTTCTAATGAATGATTTAGCCGGCGGTGTTACAAATGTAACTGGTATCCCTTCATCTGCACTTCAAGCCCCCGTTCAGAATATGAACCATTCATAAACACAGTTAATCGCCTTATTGTCAAGTCAGATTGAAAGCCATGACAATGCAGATTTTTACGATGCACTGGAGGAATCTTATTCTGCTCCACTCAATCTTACGAGGTCGTAAACGCTATGAAATAGCCAAAGATCGAGTGAGGCTGAAATTGATCACTTTGGAGTAGATCCTAATGGTGTGCAAACAGTAGAAGATGAAGATTACCAGGCATATATTTCACCACCATTAATCAGCCTTTCAGATGAACAGCTTGCACAGCTACCAGATCCTCTGTCAGATGATGGAAATGGCAGTAAAGATCTCTTCCTGCAATGTATTGATATCATTAACATGTTTCTGACCTCGAGTGAAGTCTCTTGAGGCCTAAAAGGAAGAACCAAACAGTGCCACTATAATAAATTTTTTTCTCACCCATAGGAGCAGATATTTCTCCCTTTACTTCTTTACTTGATCATTAAAATTGAAAGGAATTATTGGCTTGCCAATAAAAATTTTATGACTTCTCCGATGGCTTTTCCGGTTACTGGTCAAAGTTCACAGACATAATTGTGACAGATATAGAGTTTATACATTACTCTCACATGAAAGGCACGTGGAGGCACACTTGAAGGGGGTAGCAATTGGAATTAATGAATACCCCCTATAACGGGGTATCTAACACGAGGTTTGCATTCAAGCGTGGTCAGTCTTCGCTTTACACGCTTGAGACAACACGCTTTCCTGTTGATTCTTTCTCGTTTATTCTCCGGGTAAGTGGTTTGCCTTTGTTAGCTGTTCCTCTATTGTTGTTCAAGTCATGGCTAGTTTACCGAAAATACTTATACTGGGGCATTCTTTTGTCAAGCGTATTAAGCGCGATCTTTCTGCCGATTTCGACACTCGCGCTGACGAAGGCTTTGATCTTTCGACCTCTGCTTCGGTATATCTACACGGGGTTGGGGGCAGGACCGTTCAGCAATTGCAAAGCCGCGATCTGGGGTTTATTGATCGTATTTCTCCCGATATTTTAATTCTGGAGGTCGGGACTAATGA
The DNA here is from genome assembly GCA_947652115.1 of Blastomussa wellsi. Taxonomy (NCBI): domain Eukaryota; kingdom Metazoa; phylum Cnidaria; class Anthozoa; order Scleractinia; family Plerogyridae; genus Blastomussa; species Blastomussa wellsi. Next base: position 18,569,941 of record OX393566.1, on the reverse strand, counting down.
TCTTGTTCGTGCAAGACCAGAAGTGATCGGTTCTGCCATTCACGAGCTTGTGTGTGAAATTAAAGATCGGTTTGGCATGCGAGTTATTTGTGTTTGTCAGGTCATTCCTCGCCGACATCCTGATAATAATTTACCCAATGACCAGTTTAACCGTGGGGCTGTGCTCCTTAATCACTATGTCAGTGTTGTTTTGGAGGATATGCCAGCCGTTTTTACATGGGAACATACTAAGCTGCATTCACTTTCGAGGCCGATCTTATTACGAGGCGTTCACCTTAACTCTGAGGGTCAGTATTTGCTTTATCGTAGTTATCGCGGCGCAATTATCAAGGCCCTTCTCAAAGGCCCTTCCAGTAGTATTGGGTTAAGATTTTTGCCTTTTAGTAATGTTTGCCCGTTTTTTGAATTCCACATACTTCGCATGCTCTAGCGTAAAATGGGTGCTGTTTTTAACCCGAGTATGAGCTTCGTCACTTGGTACTCCACCTTCTCACTTCTCCTGTGGATACCACATAGTTTTATCTCATTCCTCAGTGCTTGTGTCATGTGTGCTGTTGCAGTGCCAGCCACATGTTCATTTGTTATGGCTAATTTATTTATTGGTTTATTAAAAGGGCTGTTGTATTGTCAGCCATTATAACCAATTTCAGTTTCTTGTGCCAGAGCGGCATGCGGTTGTTGCAGCGCCAACCACATGTTCGTTTTCATATGGCTTATTTGTGATACGGTTATCTAATGTGCTGTTGCAATGCCAGCAACTATAACCGATTTTGCAGCATATGGGGTTTGCAACCTTCGGCGACATTGTTGTACTGTCAGCCATGCTGCCCTGCTGCGCTCATGTTGTTTTCTGTGTACATGTTCAGTGTTGTTGTTGTGTTGTCAGTTGGATGTAGAGACTGGGAGCAGCCGTGTTGCTTGCCTCCCCCATTTCTTTTGTTTTTACAGTATGCCAGCTTCAAGGAAACGACCAGCCCCTGTCCGTCGCAGTGCTAGGGCCAAACGCCCCTCCTCAGCCCTTCACCTCCCAGGGGAGCCTGTTGCGAATGTAGCAGAGCCTGTTGTAGATGTAGCAGCCTCGGCTTCTGTTGTTCGGACTGCCACATCCTCTACCCCTTCTGTTGGGGCTCCCACCGTGGTTCCTGCAGCTTCGACCTCAGCTGCCCAGTTCTCGCCAACCACGGTACCAGCTCCTGCGGCCACCATGCTTTCCTCTGAGGCAATAGCTCAGATTACAGCTGTAGTCAAACAGGCCATGGCATCTCCACCAGTGTCTCTTCCATCAGTGCCTACAGTTACACCAGTGCCTCCTGCACCCACGACAGGCCCTGGCAATGCTGCTGGGGCAGATGCAATTGTACAGGGGTCAATTGGGTCTGCCCTTGCAGCGGTTTCAGGTGAGGCATTTACCCCCTTGGGTCTGGCTCAGCCAGAGAGTAGTCATCCTTCTCATTTATTTACATCTATGAGTATTCCCATTGATGCCAGAGTGCCTTCAAAGCTGAAGGCAAAAATTTGGTCGAATGAATTTGTGGACTTTGGCCTTTTGTTAACTTCATCGCCTACGGATTCAAAGTATAACTTGACTCTTTCTTCTGGCATTGGTGGGTCCACTGTCCCTACTCTCTGTCTCGAGTCAGCCCAAAAGGCGCGGCCCATACATCACATTGATTTATGGACTTCTGCCTTTCAAATTTTTGTTGGGGTCTACACCACCACCTTCCATCTGAGGCCCCAGCTTTAATGAAATATGTGGAGGTAGTACGAATGGCAGGGCCATTTGATTCCCCACCACTGCCTAACTTTCGGGTTTCTCCCCTGGGAGTTGTGCCCAAAAAGGTTCCTGGCGAATATCACCTTATTCATCATTTATCATACCCCATGGGCAATTCAATTAATGATGGTATTTCCCAAGAGAACTCCACTGTCTCATATGCACGTATTGATGACGCAATAGGACTTATTAAATCAGTGGGGGCAGGTGGTTTTCTGGCTAAAACAGATGTACAGAGTGCCTTTCGCATTATCCCCATTCGTCCAGATGATCACAATTTACTTGGCATGCAGTGGAGGGGAAAATATTATTATGACCGCTGTATGCCTATGGGCTGCTCTAGTTCCTGTCAGACGTTTGAAGCATTTAGTACTGCCCTGGAGTGGATTGCTAAGCACCATTGTCATATTAATCATATGATACATTTGCTGGATGATTTTCTAATTGTGGCGGCTACACGGGAGCATTGTCACAGTCACCTAATCAGTTTTCTTCAACTCTGTGAATATCTAGGCATCCCCATGGCGCCAGAGAAGACCCTTGGCCCATCCAATGTTTTATCTTTTGCTGGCATTGAGCTTGACACATGCCGCATGGAAGCCTGGCTTCTTCCGGATAAGCTGAGGAAGTGCACTTCCTTGGTTTCTGAATTTTTGACAAGAGAGAAAGTTACTTTGAGAGAAATGCAGTCTCTCATTGGAACTTTGAACTTTGCCTGCTCAGTAATTGTGCCAGGCCGGGCATTTCTCCGTCGTCTCATTGACCTTACAAAAGGGTTGAAGAAACCCCAGCATTACATACGGCTTAATAGGTCAGCCAAAGCTGATCTTAGTGTTTGGCTTAACTTTTTGCACAATTTTAATGGTTGCTCCTTCTTTTTGCGGGATGGATGGCTCAATTCTAGTACACTACAACTGTACACTGATGCTTCAGGTAGTTTGGGCTATGGAGCTTTGTTTGGTAATGCCTGGTGCTATGGGGAATGGCCTGACCACTGGAAAGGTATCAACATTGCTGTTTTGGAGTTTTTTCCCATTGTGCTTAGCGTTCTCCTCTGGGGTGAGTGCATGCGCAATCAACGCATTGTTTTCTTTACTGACAATTTAGCTCTAGTTTCTGTCATTTATCAAGTCTCAAGTAGGGACACTACACTTATGTTGTTTGTTCGCAGGCTGGTGCTGGCTTGTTTAAAGTAAAATATCTTATTTCGTGCACGGCATGTACCAGGTGTGCGCAATGACCTTGCGAATTCTTTGTCTCGATTGCAGATCTGGAGGTTCAAACAGCTGGCACTGGCATGCGTGCATGCATTTCCGACTCCTATCCCATCCGACCTGCAGCCGCAAAACTGGCTGATTTAGTCACCATGATACTACAGTCGAGCTTACAGCCTTCCTCTATACCCACCTATCAGCGGGCATGGAATCTTTACAATCAATTTTCGCATTCTACATTTGGTAACACGGTCCTAACATTGCCTCTCCCTCCAGCAAACCTAGCATTATTTATTGCCTACTTATATCAACATAATTATGCTGCATCCACAACAATGACCTATTGCTCAGCTATCGGCTACACACATCGCTTGGCGGGTGTTCCGGATACAACCAAGGTTTTTTACATTTCGGAGATGTTAAAGGGCTATGGGAAACTGGGATCTAGGTTGGACACACGCCTACCGGTAACATTGCCCATCCTAAAATGTCTTATGATTGTTTCTTCTTCAGTTACTAGCACCACATATCAGGCCACTATGTTTAAAGCAATGTGTGCAATGGCCTTTTTCGCATTCTTGCGAATAGGTGAGATCACAACCACTCACCAGTCACCTCAAGTTATAATGCTTAGCCAGGTGTCTAAGCAAAACAATGAATCAGGTGCTGTTGTAAGTCTGAAGGTCACATTCAACAACTTCAAACATCATTATAATCTACATCCTATGGTTGTTATCCTAACCCGCCACCCTGAGGTGTGTCCTGTACAGTCTCTTTTGGCCTACTTAAATTTACGCGGTTTGGTTGCAGGCCCACTTTTTCAAACTCTGGATGGGGCTCCTGTGTGCAGGACCGATTTTACCAAATTGCTTTCCTTTGCCTTTAAGTCTTGTGGTTTAGACCCAACTAAATATAAAGGGCACAGTTTTAGGATTGGTGCTGCATCTTACGCTGCGGCATGTGGTTTTTCAGATACTCAGATTCGACTGTTAGGCCGCTGGAAGTCGGATGCTTTTAAAAAATACATTTGTACTCCCAGTCTTACTCTCTAATATTTTTCCACACTGGGCATTGAAGTTGGCTGGTATCGGGATCCCCATCGAGGCAGGGGCATCTGTGGGGTGTTCGATACAATTGCTCAAGGTAGTTTCACAGCAGCAGGGGCTACTGTGGGCTGTCTGATTTTCCAAGGTTACTGCATTCTCTGGTTATTTGCTCACAGGGGCAGGGGCCCCTGAGTGTGATGACTGAGTTGTTTGCTTGCACTTTCATTTTTCAACCTCCCACGGCGGCAGGGGCATCTGTGGGGTGTTCGGTGTTTTTATTCCTGAACCTGTATTTAGTTGTTCTCTTTACAGTGGCAGGGGCTACTGTTTGGATTACAGTTGCAGCACTAGTCTTGCAGTTCAGCTGAGTAGGATCTCTTTTTTATTCTATGCAATTCACTGTCATGTTGGGGTGGGGCTCTCCCCCTATTACCCAAGGGGTCGTTTTGGCATTTTTAAGACCTCCACCTTTGCTTGGCAAATATTATTAATTTTGTTAGCTGAAGTTTATATCATTAAAGCGGCAATGTGCTCAGGCACATAGCCAGATTAATCCAAATCAGTTGTAGTGTTGTGATCATTGCCTCGCAAACAGAGCTCAACAGCACAGTGAATTGCTATAGTTTATAGGCATATTCAGGTGAAGGCATAAAGGAATTATTGGCTTGCCAATAAAAATTTTATGACTTCTCCGATGGCTTTTCCGGTTACTGGTCAAAGTTCACAGACATAATTGTGACAGATATAGAGTTTATACATTACTCTCACATGAAAGGCACGTGGAGGCACACTTGAAGGGGGTAGCAATTGGAATTAATGAATACCCCCTATAACGGGGTATCTAACACGATGTTTGCATTCAAGCGTGGTCAGTCTTCGCTTTACACGCTTGAGACAACACGCTTTCCCGTTGACCCGCCTCCTCCCCTGTGTCTGCCACCTGTCTTAGGGAGGCGTTTTTAAGACCTCCACCTTTGCTTGGCAAATATTATTAATTTTGTTATCTGAAGTTTATATCATTAAAGCGGCTATGTGCTCAGGCACATAGCCAGATTAATCCAAATCAGTTGTAGTGTTGTGATCATTGCCTCGCAAACAGAGCTCAACAGCACAGTGAATTGCAATAGTTTATAGGCATATTCAGGTGAAGGCATAAACATTATTTTGACGTGCAAGATGTTTTGCTGTTCACAACTTTTTTTAGAGGGGAGCGGGGTAATTGCCTTCCTGCTTGCCCCCTATGGAAAGGTTTATCCCTAATAGGGTTGCTAAAGGAAAGCAGTTGGAAGGAGTTTACCTGTGGTTAAATGGATTTAACCATTTCATCTGCCACAAAGGCTGTTAAGAACTTGTAACTGCAGTCGTAAATTTGTGCATCCGTTTATTGATTTATCTAAAAAACATATCCGCTCTAAAATTACACGTGTCATGAAAATATATACAAGTAATTTGATCATAATATAAAAACCGGAAAATCAAGTTGAATTCAAATACTATCTATACAAACAAAACGAAAACTTCTTGACCAAACGTTATATAAGAATTGTTACACCTGACTGTTCGTGACAAAGGCGATGCAGTTTTTTGTGTGCAAACTAGCCAAACATGAATTTCGTTGACAACAAACAAGAGTTTCAAATCAAGTTGTATCCAGTATTAAAATGCCTCGCTTTGTTAATCTTTCTCCTTTTTTTTGCTATCGACATCGTTCATAGATAGATCTACATGTATGAATCATAGATAGAATAGATCTATATATCATTGGAATATTAAGTTTGATTATCCCTAGTCACAGGCTTTTCCTGGCGTAGAGGGGGTAAGTTTCTAAAGAAACTGTGGTGCTGCGTCGGTGGGAAGTATAACAATATAATTTGGTTTTATCAACTGGGTTGATAATGTCAATTGGCCACCGTAAAGAGATTCAAGAGCTGACGTTTCGAGCGTTAGCCCTTCGTCGGAGCGAATAAAGGAATTGTGCGTCGTGTGTTTTTATATACAGAAAGATGGAGCTTCGCTATTGGTTGGTGCCTGGTAACGTGAAAACTTCGGAATAAATTAGTTGAATGAAAAGCGTTTGTTGATACCGTGAGGATTAAGAGTGCCGAGTTGAAAAATAAATTTTTGTTCTAGGGTTTTACGGCTTTCCGTGTTTCCTTGGTGAAGGGAAAGGCCGCAGACAGCCATATGTTGCTTAGAATGATTTGGGAGATTGAAGTGTCTCGCGACCGGTTTCGATGCATTTTTGTCTTCCACCAGAGAGGATCTTAATCAATTTATAACCGCTGTTAATTCGTTTCATCCTGCCCTTAAATATACCTGGGAAATTTCCGATACTTCCTTAGCATTCCTGGATATCAAAGTTTCTATCGAAGGCAACAGTTTATGCACCAGTGTGCACTACAAACCCACAGATTCTCATAGCTATTTGTTGTATTCATCTTCACATCCATCACATGTCAAGAATTCCATTCCTTATTCTCAGTTCTTTAGACTTCGCCATCTTTGTAGTGACGACTCTGATTTTTCCTTAAAATCAGAGGAAATGTGCAATTTCTTCGACAAACACGGCTATCCTGCTTCTGTTGTTCAAGCGGGCCACAATCGCGCCCAGCAAATTGATTGACAGTCAGCACTACAAACGTCACAGAGAGAAAACAACAATAGAATTCCATTCACCCTCCCATTTTACCCTCACAACCACATAGTTAAATCCATCATTCTCAAAAACTTTAAATTACTTCAAAATGATCCCGACACTGGTAGAATCTTTTCGCAACCTCCATTAATTTCATTTAAACGCGACAAAAACATAGGTAACTTTTTAGTCAGAAGTGCATTCCAAACTAGTGATCAACCCGCAACTTTTAAATGCGCTCGCGCACGATGCAAAACATGCCCTTTCATTCACAACGTTCACAAAATATCGGGACCCAAGCGATCTATCAAAATCACTGATCATTTCACCTGTACCTCAGCCAATGCCATCTACTGTATAACTTGCACTCTTTGCAAAAAGTTATACATCGGCGAAACAGGGAGACGACTTGGCGACCGATTCCGAGAACACCTTCGTGACGTAGAGAAAGACGACAAAAATGCATCGAAACCGGTCGCGAGACACTTCAACCTCCCAAATCATTCTAAGCAACATATGGCTGTCTGCGGCTTTTCCCTTCACCAAGGAAACACGGAAAGCCGTAAAACTCTAGAACAAAAATTTATTTTTCAAATCGGCACTCTTAATCCTCACGGTATCAACGAACGCTTTTCATTCAACTAATTTATTCCGAAGTTTTCACGTTACCAGGCACCAGCCAATTTTTGCGACAGATGTGAACAGTTTGTTAAAGTTATTGTTTGTAGAAAATGCAGCAAATGCAGGCGAAATGGATTATGCTTTACATGTTATAAAAATGGCATGGAACATTTTTTAGGCGACCCTTCTTTAGATGAAAGCGATTACGATGAGATATATGTAAAAAGAATTTGAACGCCGAAAATTCACATTCACCACGCAATGAGAGGTGGGTTGAGCACGGTTTGGCGAGCAAACCGTCAGCGCGAGTTCTTTTCTGCAACAGAAGTTGGTGAAGAGTAGATTTGGTCAAAGCGCTCGATCGAGCCCACCTCGCGCATAGCCTCAAAAACGTGCTGTGTTATTCGTCTGACCTCGCTCTGTCAAATGGGCATTGAAAGTTCCTTGTAAATACAGAAAATCGTGTGGAAAAGCAGAAGCATTTCGCTATGTCAAAGTTTTGCCTCTCTTTAATTTGTGC
>OX393566.1:18507131-18554631 GCA_947652115.1 Blastomussa wellsi | reverse complement strand
ACTGCTACATCTTTGTTAACAGTGACTCGCAGGCAGCAATTGGAATCTGTGCAATACTGAAACAACAATTGGAATCTGTGCAACTGATATAAAACAGCAAGAATCTGTGCAACACTGAATGAACCACAACATCCCGTTCAACGGGTTGATTGTGGGTCCTACGAATTCAGGCAAATCGCAGTTTGTGGTGGACGAGATCTATGGCTCTTTTTGTGGCAAGTTCGACAACATCATGATGTTGATCTGACATTTGCGCACAACAAAACCTACCAACGAATTGGTGAAGAGGATCCACGAATGTTTGTGATAGTTTGCGTGCAACACGGGGTTAAAATTTGGTTGAAGCTCGTCTCCTCGCTTTTCGAGGGCACCAACACGCTCATAATCCTCTATGACTGTGCAGCCTCGAAAGATGTGAAAGGGCGCACAGGCCAGCTGGTAAATCTTGCCTTTTCTGCTCGACATATTGGATCAGCGTTTGGGTGCTGACACAGATGACCAGCATAACAGCCTCCTTCCGGGAGAACGTGGCAGCGGTCGTTCTCTTTTACACCCCTGCGGGCAAGACCACGAAAGCCATCTTTGGGAACTCTCCCAGGATGAGTACAAAGGTCTTATTTCAAAGCTTAAAGCTCGAAAGTTCGCTCATCTCGTGTTCTCGCTTCTGCACCCCTACGGAGTTGAATTGAAAAAATGAAAGTTCGCTTCGGCACCTTCGATTTGAATTGAAAAAATTTTAGTTGTATATAGCAGAACAAGAATGGCAGCAGAGGCAAAAATGGCAGAAGAGCTTGCGATCGCGGGTTTCAGAGACCACACCACCGCCCGCTGCAGCTGATTCCAAAAGTTTTTCAAATGTTCTCAGTACAAACCAATACACGACTTTCATAATGGCGGACTGCTCGGGCGGAGTGGGAACGAATCACATCACAGCGAGGCAAGTAAGGCCACGGTAACCAAAACAAAATGAAAACAAATCGAAGTGACGAGACGCGACACGAAGCAATCTTTAGTATCTACAACATGAAATAGCATGAAATATGTCGAGTGAATCGTTTCTGGAAGAGCAAGATATTCCTGGTGCGTCACTTTGCGGTCGAAAACCGTCTGAATTAAAGAACGAAGAACTTAAATTTTGGTTGAAATGTAGAGGTGATCCAGGCAAAGGCCTCAAAACCAAAGCTGAACCTTTAAAGAGGTAAGACAGCGATCGCTTTGTAATCTTACTTGAGCTAAAATTCAACCATGCAGTCACTTGTAAGATTTGTTCAAGTTTAATAATCACCTGATTTCTTTATCAGGGTAAAAGAGTATATCAAGACTGGAAAGGACAAAAATATCGTGGATCCCGATCCAAATGGCCTGTACACTAAGCGAAAACAGCAACGCATTGGAATCGAAGCTACATCAAGTGTTACCTCAAATGTTGATTCTAACAAACCGTCTGTCAAGTATCCCTCTGATGGATGGAGTACGTCTCTTGAAAAGATGCCTATGTTCACCAGGGCAGAAATGAACGTGCACATAGCCAGATCGGGGAAAAGTATTTCCAATATTCAACATCATTCTGCGCCAACCTCCTTAAGAAAAGCAAAGACATTCCTCGAAGATGAATATCTAAGAGAAATAACTGCCGCAAGTGATGATCGCTGTTTTTATTTTCAAGCCAAATGCTGCCATAGCTTTAGAAAGAACGAACCCCCACATCAATTACAACTGGCGTTGTGTATTTTCAAGGGAGACGTTTTAGACAGCATTTGTACGTGTGTCGCAGGAAAGGCTGGATTTTGCAATCATATTTCAGCCTTGATGTTCAAAATTTGCAAGTATACCCTCTTTGAAGCGAAAACTACCAAGGATCTATGTCAAGAAAAGGACGAGAATCCGGAGTTAGCGTGTACATCTCAGCTTTAAAGATGGCAGAAAAAAGGAGGCAGCGAAAACATCGTTCCCCAGCCAGTTATGGAGGTTTATGTTACCAAAACGAAGCTTGATGAGCCCAGCAGTTCAAGAGGATCAGGTGGTGTGAAATGTCTTCTTTATGAAGCCCGAAAGCAGCCACATTACGAACCCAAGAATGAGGTATCTTTTAAGACAGAACTTGCTACAATTGACCCAAACATGGGTTTTGCCCATTTGAGCAAAGGAAACAGCACAGACAAAATATGGAGAGACTCCTGTTGGCTCTTTTCTAAGCTACCAGGTGTCATTCACAGAGTCTAAATTTTCAGCAGCGGCAGATTTAAATACATTACCCTGGAATAATGTGCTTTCTGACAGCCTAACAGCATATCCAAGGTTTCCCTTAGCCAATGAAAATCCTATGGTTACCCCTCGAGAACTGAGTAGTGAGGAAGCAGCCTTGTTATTGCATTTATCTGTGGATGGAGACAAGGTGAACACAATTGAAGCTACTTCAAGGGAAAAATCAGAGTCTGAAATCTGGAAAAAGGAACGCACCTATCGATTCACTGCATCAAATTTTCAGCTGATCGCCAAGCGGCAACGAAATCATGAGAGCTTTGCTCAATCGATTATGCATCCGAAGCCCTTTACTTCAAAGTATGTTGCTCATGGAATGAAGTATGAACCTGTTGCTCTCAGAGAGTATGAAACTTTCATGTTTGTATCCGAGGCATTTCCTGTTCTTGGCGCATCACCCGATGCCAAAGTTATTGACTTTGGATGCTCTATTTGTTTCGGTTTAGCTGAGGTGAAATGTCCTCATACCAAGTTCCATGTGACCCCCCTTGAGGCATGCTAGGACCCAAATTTCTTCATGGAGAAGATAAGTGACACACAGTGTAGACTTAAAAGGGACCATGCCTACTATGGCCAGGTCCAGGGACAAATGGCAGGTGGGAAATGGTGCGATTTTATTGTGTACACTAGCAAAGGGATTTACATTGAACGAATCGCATTTGATCCTGCCTACTGGGGTAACCTTAAGAATGAACTCCTGCGGTATTATTTTGAACATTTCTTAAAATTTGCATCAGCAGATTTTCATAACTCTGCTTAAAGTGCTTTAAGTAAAGTTTTTATTACTTTACATATAATCTTTTTTTCTAAGTTCATGGGCTAATTTTAATATTATTTAATCATTTGAGCCCTAATATTAAATAACTAGTGTTAAGTTTGTCCTTAAAATTTTGTTGCTTTATTCAAAGAAATCAATTATTACCAAAAATATAACTTAGAAGGAAGTAGTGAAGAATTGGGGCAGGGTTAACTAATGTGTGCCCTAGTTGATGCGATAGGAGAACCAATTTATCAAGGTTCCATTGTGGCTCATTAGTCTCATGGGACCATTATAATCTGAAGAACAGAAGCACTGTTATTTGTTCTTTAATATCCTTTATTGGTGTGTTCTTTCCCACAAGTTTATTAAATATGGAAAGTAAATGTGAATTTTCTAAGGTGAACATTTAATGGTTACCATTGTCCAAAAATACAGAGTAGCATGACATAAATGCCAAAATATAAATTTGTCAATACACAAAACAGTTAAAATAGAAATGATATTGGATTGGGCGTTGCATAAAATTGCACAAACTGCCCACATTTGATTTACAACACCAAACTGGTGGAGAGGTACAACCCCGTCCCAAATGTGAAAATTCTTTATTTTGTTAATTGCTCGCTCAACATGTATGCGTAGACTGGCAATTTCTTGAGTGCGAACTACATCATTTGCTGGCATTTGTGCAGAGTTACCAAGGAAGGGTGGGATGTTTAGTGATACTCCCAAAGGGAGTAAATCCTGTATGGTAAATCCCTTGTCAGCCATGACAGAATCTTTTTCCTGGAATGGCAAATCTAACAATCCACTTCTTACTACTATTTCCCTATCAGAAATGCTCCCAGTATACAATTGGCTAATAAAAGTAATTGCTCCACCAGGAGAAATGCCAATCAACCCTTTCAGAGTTCTGTGGTGTTTGTAGTTGCTAAATAATTCTCCATTTAAGTGGAGACTACTGGGCATTTGACATCTGACCTCAGTACAATCTATGATAACTCTGGTGGAGCTGTATTTTTGTTTAAAATCTTCAGGCATGGTCTCATTAACCTCCCCACGTGTGGGCCAAATGTTTATTTGACCAAGTTTCAAATACATAAAATTGATCCACGTTATAAAAATCCGACTGATTGTTGATAGTGAAACTTGAAAAAGATGTGCCAAATGATCTTCAGCAAACCCTTGCCTCAGTCTGCACATAACTGCAAAAAAACTCGTCAATTGATCTCAAGGATCTTGATCTTCCTCTTTTTCTGATTAGTTCTTCATTTTCACCCTCATACACTGCTGCTGATACATTCAAATTTAACTTTGAGACCCAGTAAGATATATTTTGCCCTTCATTTCCTGGATTTAAGTATTTGAAAACAGCATAAAATGTATCCCAGTTTGGAAAACCAGTATAAAACTTGATGGAGGAGTCATCACCTTTAAACCTATCGACTGTAAACATTTGCTTTTGAAGAGACTCGATGCGCTGATTTGCCTTCTCAAGTTTAGATTTTAGGTCAATCAATTGCTGATTCATTTCTGTTTCGCTGTTATCCATGGACTCAATTTCATTTGTTTGCGTCGCCACATCCTGTTTGGTGATAGCATCAGTAAAACTTGTTCCACTTTCTTCATTGCATGTAGGGTTTTCTGTTTCTACCATTTCTTCTACCGTTTCAATTTCGGAAAGGAGAACCCGGCTTGTTGTGCCAATTTGTTTGCGATCGGTGGGAGCTTTCCGCTTGCGAGGAGAGGTTCGAGTCCAAGGAAACAGCAATGGAACGGCATTCGATCGCAGATCTCTCCTACCGCTGAGCTTCTTGATAAAATCATACTCTCTAAAATGCCTTGAGCAAACTTTTGTCCATTCCTGTATCTGAAAATACTCTCCCTCGTCTCTTCTAATAGCGTGAATCCATTTTCTTCGTTGAAGCGGATCATCTGGAAACTTGAAGTGAGAAACTTTTCTCCCATTTTCGTCCAGATAACCTTTCTTTGTACATTCAGGAACGCAGCAGTTCGTAGGCATTTTTTTCCGATCAGCGATTGTTAGCGATAAATTTTCGTTACAGATAGTGAAGGTTTACCGAATTTCTACTTTTTGATGCCAAAGAAACTAAAAAAACTCGACAAGCCAAATAAATTTGGAATGCATTTGCATGTTTTTCCACACGACTGCTTTCGGAGATAGTGGCCTTACATGCCTTGCTCTGATGTGGTTCTTTCCCACTCCGCCCGAGCGGTCCGCCATTATGAAAGTCGTGTATGGATCTCTATCATTGGAATTGGCGCTACACTTGCAACGACGTATGACAAGCCTGAAGACATCCAAGCCTTTTTTGAGGCATGGGCATGGGCACGGGCATGGGCACGGGCACCTGCACCTGCAGCACCAGCACCACTTCCGGTGCAAGCATCTCCCAAAGGCATTCGCCCAATGGATTAAACATTGGCAAAAAAATATATCGCAGCAATGGGGGACCGGTTAAAAACCAGCACAGCAGTTACAGCTATTGGCTTTGGTTTGGGGGTGGTGACGTATGAGTGCCTTAAAACTGGCAGTTGTTTGGTCAAAAAGCCTATTTTCGAAGAGGAGGAAAAGTATGAAGAGAAGATGAAAAAACATGAAGAGGAGCAATTGCAAAAAGATGTACAAAAGTTGTTGAAAACAAAGGAAGACAAGTCTACAAAAGAAAAGAAATATTGGCTGAGTAATTTCGATTTAAATATTTTTCTCTTCTATAAAAACATATCCAACAACAAGCTCGTCAAAACAGTCATGGATGCCGCCACCCTTACCGGCCTCGCTGCTGGCATAGGCTGGGTTGCCAAATTAATGTTCAAGAAAAGTTTTACAGGTGACCCTTCTAATTCTATCGAAAACTACGCAATGTTCACAGCTGTGATCGCGGGGAGTGTTGTGCTCAAAAAGTACCAGGAGGACCAGAAAATCCTTCCCACCAACGTCTGAAATCCTTCCCACCAACATTTGAAAAAATATATATAAGAAAAAAATGGCAAGTGTCGCGATTATGGTTGGCGGGGCTGTGTTGAATGCATCGGCTTTCATCGGCGGTAGTTATCTCGCGAGGGCTTTTGGGGGCGGTGACAGAGCAGCACTAGAAGAAAAAGTGCACCATGATAAAGCTCTCAAGGCGTACCAAGCTGCGTACGCAAAATACGCACATGACCGCACCAAACTTCTCGACTGGATTGCGAAAAACGCGCAAATAAAGGAGGAGGCCAAGCAGAACTTCACAAACACTGACTACGCCTTCAAACTCTACAACAGGGTGCACCCTGAAGAACGGATGGCACCTCCCAAAGAGCCCAAGTTCTCTGATTTCTATCAGACGAGCGAGCAGCAGAAAAAGGGTGAACTCGTGTTCGTGGGCGCCGGGGCGCTCACTCTGGGCTACGCAGCCTTCCGGTTCCTTTAAACTTTTTATAGCGCGATGGATGCCAAACTCGCAAAGATCCTGTTCCTTTAAACTTTTTTCTCTTTTCTGATGGATGCCAAACTCGCAAAGATATACTACGGCCCGGGGGGATATTGGAAAGGCCTTGCCGCTATCAAAAAATTATCCGAGGCCGCCAAGGTGCCAGAAGACATTGCAAAAAAGTGGCTGGTGAGCCAAGCTCTCTGGCAGATATACCTGCCTGCTTGGAGGCACATTCCTCGGCCAAAATTCGACGTGCCCACACCCAACGCGGTCCACCAAGCGGACCTTCTTTTTCTGCCACACGACAAACTGCCCCACGGGCGCAAAGTTTTTGAATACCGTTGTCGAGGTGGCCAGCCGCTACAAAGAGGCCGAACCCTTGACTTCAAAAAATTCCAATGAGATCGCCCAGGCCTTTCACAAGATTTACAAGCGCTCGCTCCTCGCGTGGCCAAAACTGCTGCAGGTTGACCCCGGGCGCGAATTCATGGGTGCCGTCTCAAAAGAAATGGAAAAACACAAAACCAATATCCGGCGTGGGCGCGTTGACATTCACCGCGAACAGGCCATTGTTGAACGTTTCAACCGCACCCTTGCCGAACGGTTGTTCGGGTACCAGTACGCAGAGGAAATGCAACTCCCCCCGGCGAGCGGTCCACTGCGTGTCCACTGGGTCCACTGTGAAGACTTCCTGCAGTTGTTGCCGCTTTGAACAACGAAGTCACCCGGCTAACGGTGAAAAAACCTGCGGAAGCAATCAAAGAAAACAGTTTCTGCGCAGCCCGCCACAACTCCTAGAAGGCCTGTTGGAAAGGCCGAAAAATCCTCCCCTCTCTTGCCCAAGTTCGCCATCTCTACCAGCCCGGTGAGCTTGAAGGAGGCGCAAGAAGGGCCACAGATCTGATCTGGTCGTTGGAAGTTTACAACATTGAAAGAGTTTTTATCAAACCAGATCAACCTGTTCTCTACTATTTGCACGACGGGCCCAAGCGCGGCTTTGTGCGTGAAGAGCTCCTGGTTGTCCCACCAAACACCACTATTCATCCGTCTGATGTCTCCTAAATGTGAAATTCAGTTGGTTCAGTGTGTATCCTGTCGGGCAGCACCCACCTTTTGTCATAATAAGCGCTGAGCCCCAGTTTCTGCTGCTCGTAAGTGACCATCCGGCCGTCCCGCATCCTGAAACCTCTGTTGGTTGCCATGTCCTTGCTACCTTCCAAAGCTGTCTTGAAACTCTGCCAGGTTATCTCGTTTTGCCTCTTCAACATCCCTTTCGTGCTAAACTTCTTTTTTTCGCCCGGTTCGTCGACGAAATAACACTTTGAGCAGAGCGCGATCATCCGGCTGCCCTCGCACTCGAGTTTGAAGAGCCTGGGCGTGTGGCCGCTCCATTTGTCCCAAGCCAGCTACTGCTTCTTCTGCGTCTCGAATTCCGCTTGCAGCTCCGGCCTGACAAGGTCCTCGAGCCGCTCACCGGAGATGGCCATGTAGTTGCTGTCTGTGTCCATCTGAATCAGCTCAAAATCTCTTCTGTCGAAAAACCTGTCGAGGAAATCGTAGTAGAATTCCAGCATCCGCAGCTTTGCCAGCTGATAGACAGCGATTCCAACCTGAAACGGCCGCCTGATTGTGATCCTCGGCTTCTGGCATAAATTTAAGAGTAGCTATGTATGAAACAAAGGTAACTTCGAACTCTTGGCATATATCAAGTATTGTTTGTTTGTAACGTGATTGAATTTTGTTATCCCCGGTTTAGATAGTAGAGAAGAAAGAAAAGAGAGACGCAAGAGGCGTGACCGCGTTCACCGCAAAACGCGGCACACGCTGTACAATGAACGGCGCTTTGACAACTAAGGTACATAATCATAAATAAGGCCTCGCGGACCGAATTGCATCCAACGTATAACTTCAGTTAACTCGGTTATGACTTGTCATCAAATCTGCTCCGAACAAAACTCAATCATAGTAGAATTGTTCACTTAGCATTATTGTTTGATTGTTTGATTGTTTCTCGATGAACGTTGACTGAAAGTAAAATTGTTTTATTTCACCCGTTTATTTTTTTCTCGTTTTATACTAAACTGCTTTTATCAACCCTTTTTTTAGAAAACATAGCACGCGTTGACCAAGAAGAAGATGGCCAACATCCGCGTCGGGGGCGCAAAGGTAAATGGTATCCGGTCGTTAAATAATTGTTGAACAATTTTTCAGCTTTCTCTTGTGTGCAAAAATCTTCAATGATAGCCAAAAGAATTCCAAGTGTCGAAAAAATGACATTGTATGTTAAAATATTGGTAACTTCATGAATTAATAACAAAGCATAATATCTGGAACATTGGAAACCAACTTTTAGGAATATTGGGAAGTAATTGAAGTGGATGAGAATTTCTTTTAAACACGTAGTCAAAGTAAAGACATACAACTTCTTCTCCAGTGGGCATCAATATACTATAGTAAAATTACGATTGTATAATTCCAAGGAAGCTAGCAGACTGGTGACACGGGCATCATTGGGATTGGGAATCCATTGTTGTCTTTATTTTGTGTATTTTTCTCAAACAGGTGAACAAAGTCACCTCAGGAATAGACTTCGAATGAGAAAAGGTTAGCATTTTAAATTACAAGTGTTATTTGTTTGTAATAGATAACTGCTTGATCTTTATTTGCATCATTCGTATTGATGTTTTTGACTCGAGTTTTCGCAAAGAAACACTAAAGAGGGTGCTCGCACTCAAGGCTGAGTGCAAACATTGTGCTCTAGCTATGCCCAAGAGAATTTCATCTTATATTATACATTGGAACTTCATTACATTTTTTGTTTAGTCAGATGCTTCAATTGTCGTGGCCAGAGATTGCCCTTCGGCAAAGATTCGCCGGAGGCGAAGAGAAAAAGACGATAAAGCAGAAGAAGCTGATAAGGGTGTGGTGATAGTCCACATTCACTATTACCACGACCAAAGTTATTCAAAGTTTTCTTAAATGGTGGCGTCCTTTATTTGTTTTAATTTCCTTTCTCAATAAAGAATTGCAACAAAACATTTCTTAAAAACATTATAAAATTCAAAAATTTAAAAAGGCAAAAAGCTAAATGGCTGAACAACTTTTAATAGTCAGGTATTTATATCTTTCACGTTCTTAAACATACCGGTTCATTTGTGGCCCGCTTTATGAAAGTGTGACTATTCTCCCGCTTTGTTGGTGAATGTTTTATCGTTTTTTCTTGCGACTTTTTACAGTGTGATTTTTTGCGCAAGGACCTGTTTCTTATGAAGAGATATCGACGTTTTATGAAGTCAACTGCATGTATTTTATTACAGTGTGGCAGATTTTATTTAGCTTTTCAATGCAATAGTTCAGGAAACTCGCTATTCACATTTTTTGACGTGCGATTACAACTTGTCTTGCCTTAAGTAACTGACTCTTTTTAGCGTCCCCAGAGAGTGTTCCTTTTCTGTGTTGCAGATAACAAAGTGACGCCCTGCCCCTAGAGAATTGTCTTAGGGTTAAAAAGAGAAGTCACTTCTAACCAAATTTGTGGTTTTAAATAATAGCTATTATTTGTATTTAACTCCAGCGAGAGATCTGGGGGCGAGTTTAGTTGACATGCGCTGTACTCAGCTTGTCCGCCATGTGCTTTTACACAACCTAGCTTCGTTCAAGCCAACCTCACAGAATCTTTCTTTATTTATAGTATCTGCTATTCATGTTTTCGCAATGGGCACTAGAAAAAGCAGCAGGAGATCTAAGCCTCCGATTAAACTCACAGATTACGAGATGGACGACTTACTGGCAGACTCAGCAACCCCTCAGCAAATAAGCGAAGCAGTCAAACGCGAATTGAGTCAGGTCGAGTCGATGATCAATGATCTTTCTCCGTTGAATGGTAAAGTCGAGCAGTCCGCGGTAGAACAAGACAGAACGATCGAAGATCTCCGAAACCACAACTTACAGCTTGAGCTAGGTCTCACTCGTACCAAACTCGAGCTGTTGAAGCTACAACGTGAATCAGCGCCGAACAGTCTCCCCAAGACGGTGGTGGCGGCGGCAGATAAATCATCAATGCCTGGCGATAACCCTCCCGCCAAACCAACCTTGAAAGACCTTCACCAAGATCCCAACGTACAGTTTGAACTAAAATCCCTTATGGACTCGTTGGGAGAACCAGTGTTAGTAGGCCTGACCGAAGAAGAACAAGATCCGGCACGTCAGCTGTTGGAACCAACTACTTCTCGGGGTAAACGTCCATTACTGATTCCTGATTTTATAAGTTCTCTTCCCATAATCCTCCAAGAGGACAGGGAGACTGTGCTTGGAACATCGGGTGACGCCAAAATCATCTTAAAATCCTCTCAAGAAAAGAAGCTTTCGCTCGACAAAATCTCATTCCCTCAGTGGTCAGCGGCTAACTTTCGTATTATGCATATCTTATGAAGGATGGCCTCCTATCATCCACCCAGGATATCCTTGATTATATGTTATACAGTTCAAAGATTTCTGAACTTGCTAAATGCTATCCCCTGCCAAAAGTGATGCAGTATGATGATTTGTACCGCCGAATGCAGTTTGCCACGAACTGTAAATGGGGAACTGATAGAGCCAATTCATATCTCATCAAACACTTCATAGACCAGATAACCTCATTGTTACAACCAGTCGCCCACCCCCTCGGAAACCATCCCGTCCAGTCATCAATCCAGCAACCGGGAAGCAAGTTTGCTATGACTTCCAACGGCGCGAGGGCTGCCGCTTTGGCTCTTCTTGTAGATATGACCATGTTTGCATCAAGCCGCAATGTCTCGGAACCCATCCACAATGGCAGCACCAGTCTGCTGCTACTCAAGACCCCCAATTGTGAACCCACACTCAACTGCAGAGATTTCTCTCAATTGTACTTTGACTGAAGAACTAGCAGGAGATATCTCGTCCACATCATTACACGCAGGGAACAATCCCCCCTTTACTACACCTCATCCCGCAGAGTGTGGGGAAAGTCTACCTATTGATGCAGGGCCCCCTTCTGAGTATATGCAGCAGCCTGATGCAGCCAAGGTCTCCACAGACTTAATCTTTGAGACCTGGGCAACCGAACTTTCACATGATCCGGACATGGACTTTATCCTAGATGGTGTTCAACATGGTTTTCATCTACTTCCCCCTGACTCCATAGTGGTACATGCCTTTACACAAAACAATCAATCTGCCTTACGACCTGGAACTAAAGACCAAATTGAAGCACAACTTGTTAAAGGTCTTCAGCAGGACCATTTTGGAGTAACAGACAAATCCCACATGCCAACAATTATTAACGCACTTGGAGCTGTACCCAAAAAGGACTCCAATGAAGTACGCATGATCATGGATTGCAGCCGACCCCCCACCATGAATGCTAATTCATACATAGATTTGGAACACTATAAGTATGTTACTGTTGATGATGCAGCAAACCTTTGTCAGCCAGCCTGTTGGCTGGCAAAGGCTGATTTGAAGCAAGCTTACTGCAGTGTTGGCACGCATCCTGACAGTTGGCGAGTTACTGGAATTTCCTGGTGTTTCAATGGTTCTAAAAACCCAACCTACCTTTATGATAAACGTCTCCCTTTTGGAGCCAGGGCATCGCCAATGATTTTCCACCGTCTAACACAGGCGGTCTGCCGTATGATGGCCAACAGAGGATATACTGTACTAGCTTACCTGGACGACTTCCTAATTATTGAACCAACCCAGCTTCGCTGCAGGACTGCCTTTGATATGCTGGTAAGCTTACTGGAGTCTCTTGGCTTTACAATTAACTGGACAAAAGTGGTTTACCCTTCCCAATGCCTGACTTTTCTCGGGGTTGAAATGGACACTGTTAAGTGCGAGCTCCGCCTTCCAAATGATCGTGTGTCTGAGTTGTTGTCTCTTTGTAAGGAGACAATCTTGAGACGTAAATGCTCCAAACGGCAGCTTCAACGACTTCTTGGGAAGCTTAATTGGGCGGCACATGTTGTCCGAGGGGGCCGCATTTTTCTACGGCGTCTTATCACATTGGCAAACTCTGTTAAACGTTCGTATCATCATGTCTACTTGAACTTGAGTGCAAGAGCTGACCTTCTCTGGTGGACCTCCCTCTTACCTGCACATAACTGTAAAACCTTGTTCCCCTCAGCAACCCCAGAGCTGCCTACACCTGTGCTCACTGACGCCTCATTATCTGGTGGGGGGTGTGTGTGGGACACTGACTGGATGTATATTAACTGGGCCTTGGACAATCCTGCTCTCTACCCTCTCCACATCAATTACAAGGAGACATTTACAATTATCTTAGCAGCTCACCGTTGGGCACCTTTCTGGTCAGGTTACCGTGTAGTTGTCAAGTCAGACAGCCAGGTGGCTGCTGCTATTCTAAACAAAGGAACATTCCGCTGCCCACTGATCATGGCCTGGATTCGTTACCTATTTTGGCTTAAGGAATATTTTAGCTTCAGCTTATCTATCGAGCACATTCCTGGATCAATTAATACCTTAGCAGATAGTATCTCGCGCCTCGATGATGTGCGTCACTGGCCAGAGTTCCAAGCATGGCTCTCCAAGTCCCCTTCGTCACAAGACTTAAAATCTCACATGTCACCATTATCTCTTGCATTCCTTAGATCCAAGGGATGCGCAGCAACTGGACCGTAAAGTTGTCAATTTCCGTCGTCACGCATACGCTCCCACTACCAAGTCTACCTATATGAGTCAAACGCGTTCATACCTCTCCTTCTGTGTATATTATGGCTACCAACCTCTCCCAGCAGCAGGGTCAACCCTTAATCTTTACGCAGCTTTCCTGGCAAGGTCACTTTCAGCGTCCTCGATCCCAGCCTATTTAAATGCAGTCCGCATTCTACATCTTGAACATGGCCTTACTGATCCAACCAAGAACAACTTTTACCTAGCAACTACACTTCGGGGAATTAAGCGCACCAAAGGTTTGACAGTGTCCCAAAAGAAACCGATTACCCCCCAAATCCTCTTGGCCCTCAGGAACCAGTTAAACTTGGATAATCCTTGGCACGCAACATTCTGGGCAGTTTGTTTGGTCGCTTTCTTTGGCCTCCTAAGAAAAGCTAACTTACTGTGTAGAGGTTCAACTCAATTTAATCCATCAAAGCACCTGCGTCGAGGGGACATCGTCTTCTTTGCTGACTGGGTCATTGTTATCAACAGATGGTCAAAAACAATCCAATTTAGCCAGCGCATTCTGACAATCCCTCTACCTCGCATCAACAAGCACCCGCTCTGTCCCTACACAGCTCTTCGGCATGCCTTCAATTTAGTACCTGCCCCTTTGTCGGGCCCAGCCTTTGTCATCCCAGCATCAAGAGGCCTGATTCCTCTAACATATGGCAAGTTTGATTCCATGCTTAAATGTTTGGCAGCAAAGATCAACTTGGCCCCATCTGAAGTTAGTGGGCATAGCTTCCGATCAGGTGGGGCCACCCTGGCCTTTCAGGCACAAGTTCCTACTGAACTTATTAAACGATTAGGAGACTGGCAATCTGATGCTTATAGGTCCTACATTCACATTCCTGTTAAAGACCGCATGCTAGCAGTTAGCCAATTGGCCTCGTTTGTTAGTATTCCCTAGTAGTTTCCTCAGTTTTTTCTTTTCGTCTGGGGGTAGGTTGTGCCTCCCTTGGGCAATGTAATAAATGGAAGGGTCCATCCAGGACCCCTTCCCTGTTCACCCCAGATGTTGTTGTTCTATTTGTTTAGCCTGTTGTAGTTTACCCCTTAGAGAGAGTTAAGTTTTAAATAATAGCTATTATTTGTATTTAACTCCAGCGAGAGATCTGGGGGCAAGTTTAGTTGACATGCACTGTACTCAGCTTGTCCGCCATGTGCTTGTACACAACCTAGCTTCGTTTCCCTCCCCTCCCTCCCTATAGTTGTTGTTATTTTGTACATTCTTTACCATGTTGGGCAATGTAATAAATGGAAGGGTCCATCCAGGACCCCTTCCCTGTTCACCCCAGATGTTGTTGTTCTATTTGTTTAGCCTGTTGTAGTTTACCCCTTAGAGAGAGTTAAGTTTTAAATAATAGCTATTATTTGTATTTAACTCCAGCGAGAGATCTGGGGGCAAGTTTAGTTGACATGCGCTGTACTCAGCTTGTCCGCCATGTGCTTGTACACAACCTAGCTTCGTTTCCCTCCCCTCCCTCCCTATAGTTGTTGTTATTTTGTACATTCTTTACCATGTTGGGCAATGTAATAAATGGAAGGGTCCATCCAGGACCCCTTCCCTGTTCACCCCAGACGTTGTTGTTCTATTTGTTTAGCCTGTTGTAGTTTACCCCTTAGAGAGAGTTAAAGTGATTTTACTGCAGTTGGTGCCGCATCGTGCGTTAAAAGAGTTATAATCGGTAAGTTTTCTTCTGCGAGTAGTAAAGGTCGCTTATTTGGCCCGTAACCAATCACAGAGCAGCATACAGCACACGTGACGCATCTCGACCAATCAGAAAGCGTCTCAAAAAATTACCCATGAGCATTTTTTTTAGCGGTCGTAGTTAACCCTAAACCCTAACCCTAACCCTAACCCTAAACCTGTTGATAAGATTGCGCTCACCTTGCACAAGATTTCTTTTCCAGTCCATAACTCATACGGGATTTAGCCATTCATCTTTTCCTTTTAACACAACTTTGCACATACATAGGCTACGCAATGTTAAAAGGACGGGTGAATTCATTACAACCCTTTTGAGATATAGCACTTTTGAATTCTCAAAATGTAAGGCCAACGCAATGATCAGTATCTCAGTCCCGTTAAGGCCTCTGGGAAAAGCAGATCGTGCTGTATTAGCCTTTTTTAGATGCCCTGGGCCTCATAAAAACTTCACGGCGTTGCCCTGGCTTTTTTGAAAAAAGTTATGATTCGGCCGAAAAAATCGGTTAAGATGTAATCTCATGAAACAGTATCATGACCTTCGAGATCAAGTGAGAGTCTATTCTGGAAGTTTTTCATTTATAAAACATTCAAAAATGAGGGTAACTTCACGATACTTTAGCTACATGTAGACCAATGTCTTGGACATCTTCTGTCCAAATTTTGGCCAAAAAGATTAAACCGGCTTGGTGTAAAAAGTTCCTAAGTGATGGTAATCGGAAAAAAACTGTAACAGTAAGGCCGGCGCAATTTTGAGAAAAGTTCAAAAAACAACAGTAAAACCCTCCCGTTTGAAGGGTAAAGTGATTATTTTTCTTGGTGATAAGAAAATTATCTGTTTTACTATCCTTCAAAATTTCGTTTAATTTCAATAAATTGTGAATTTTTGGTGAATTTTTTTTACCTCTAAAATGGTAAGGTGGGCGCATTTTCTTCAAAACTCCTCAAATTAACTTCTCATGTCTAGTAACTCGTTTTCCTTTGAGGGCAACTGGCCAAAACTTTGCCAGAATGATTACTCTTTACAAGATCTACACGTCCATTACCATTAATCCCCGATTCCTGTGACAAAAAAGACTCTGGCTTTAAGAAACCTGTTTTTAACCTGTTTTTTCCACATTATTTTCATTTAAAAAGCAAAAATGTAAAACAAACACCAGTAGGCATAAGATTGTGTTATTCTTTGTCTTCCAACCAAGTTTGACAATTTTTACTTGTTTTCTACCAAAGTTACAGCTATTTAAGCTTTTTCATCGTTATTGACAGGTGTCAATCAATGTTGTAGGATCTAATGTGGTAATATTATTGTAGTTCTATTATCGTGTTATGACGTGTGCAAGTTTTAAGTTAATAAGTTCAATTCCAAATTTTTTACAATTTTTCAAAGATTAGCCTTTTGGGCGTTTTTGCCGAAAAACACAGTTTTTAAATATTTCTGACAAATTTGACAGGTGTCAATCATTTTTTTAGGAGCTAATGTGATAATCTAATTGTAGACCTATTATCGTGTTATGACGTGTGCAAGTTTTAAGTCATAAGTTCAATTCCAAATTTTTTACAATTTTTCAAAGGTTAGCACAATGCGTCTGTTTGGTAGATACATTTCAGTGAACACGTCATTAAGTGCCCTTTGGAAAAGACCGTGGAAGGGTGAGTACATGCCTTTTGTTGTTCCGTTATTTGTTCTATTTGGCACCCTTATAACACTAGGCAGAAGCAATCCAACTATCGGAAGAGGTGTCTAAGGTGCTCGGGCAACTTCCTCAGACATCTTTTCACAGTAACAAAGGGTTACTTGTGCGCAGGCTCTGGTCAGAGTTAAGGGTGCTGTGTCTGACCTTGTTATTTAATTGGATTGAAGTTTTGACATGTTTTCACAATACTTGAGTATCTTTTAACTGGATGCCTGGCTAGACCACATCAAAACAAAGTCACTCGAACAAGTTTTGTGGAAATTGATCAATGTTTATGGTTGTTATGACGTCATTTATGTGTAACCCTAACCCTAACCCTAATTATATTCCTGCAGGGTAGTGTTTGCCCCCCTCTAAACCGAACTTTTTGGAGATGACTTAGAACCTACCCAAGTGACTTGTATGACGTCATACTTAGTGGGATGTCACTACGGTGCGTGGTCTATGTCTGGTATAAGTCTGGTGTAATTTGGGTTTATTCTGCATTTTTTATGAATTTTTGAAAATTGGGAGGGGGGCGATGTTACACAAATGGAAGAATTGGACAGAAAAAGCCCAAAAAAGCCAAAATTTCGACGGTGGGGTTTAGATTACGATAGAATACACTCCATGCATTTACCCTATGCAAACCCTCGATGGTTGTCTAAGAATTCTCGATTTTACAAAAAAATCCTGTTGGGGTATACATTTCACACAAAAGTTGAGAAAGGTCGAAAACCTGAGAAAATCTCAAAATGACTCAAAATTTTAAAAAATCATGAAAAACTTGGTACACTTATATATTAGACTATGTTAATGATATGTGCAAAATATTGTGTTAATTGAATTAAAAGTAAATTAATTATGATTTTTTTTACAGTGAAGGGAGACCAAAATTGGTCAGGGGGCGCGGTAATTTGACATTCGTCATTTTTTTAAAGCTAGGGATTTCAAGCTATTGACAAGCAGTTTTTTGGATAATAAAGCACTTTCATAGAGCTTTCATGTGATGTATTGGTATCTTCTTAACCCTAAAGGCTTTGGAGATATTTGCTTTTAAAGTTTGGTTTTGGGGGGCGATGTAACACCAAAAGTCCAAAATACATCTCGTGCCTAAAAATTCATAAAATAGTCCCGTTTTAACATTTTGCCTGACAACTTGTACACGATAGAGACCATGCAATGGCCTAACTTTTCTGAAGGTAACTCAGGCAACGGTTACAAATTTCAAGAGAAACATATACCCAAAGTGGAACAAAGTGGAAAAGTACTACAAAAGGGTTACATGGCTAAAAGTTTGGTTTTAGCAGCTAAAGTCACCAAACTTTGCTAAATGATGTAAATCAATACATTTTAGAAGGTTAGGGTTATCTTTATGCCAAATATCAGTTTCCTACCTACTTATATGAATTAGTTACAATTTTTTTTCTATCCGGCCTCATCGGGATATATTTCAGTGAGTACAACGTGAAGTCCTCTTTCCACCAAGTCTTGTTGTGGTGAGTACACGCTTTGATCGCTCCGTGATTTGTGTTATTTGGCACCCTTAAAACACTAGGCACAAGCAATCTAACTATCGGAAGAGGTGTATAAGGTGCTCGAGCAACTTCCTAGTGCATTTTTTCCTGATAACATGCAATTGCTTATGCGCAGGCTCTGGTCAAAGTTTAAGGGTGCAATTTGACCATGCATTATGCTGTGGGACCTCGTTATTAGAACTTGAGGACCCTCTTGTGATGCGCTGAGGCGGAAGAAGGGGACGCAGAATCTCTCGATTTTCTAAAACTGAATGACGACATGAAGATAGAAGACGCACGAGTGTCCGTCAAAGCTACTGAACCTAACCGGAAGGATTTGGAGGGGGGCATAGACGACTGCGTCTATTTTGCGGAGGCCGCCAATCGCTTGGGGATGGCTCACTTAGCAGACATCATTAAGAGGTACCTAGCTGTGCTCCGAACCATGTATAAGATTGTCTTCAAGGAGAGGCCCACCATTCCCTTTCAGTTAACCCCCCCAGCAGGTTGCGTCCACCATGGCGGACCTCTGCACGGAACAACTGAAGGTTATAGAGAAGATGCCACAGCTATCTCTACATGGGGAAACCAATCCCCATCCTGAGCCAGAGGAGACTGCAGTGAGGCACAAGCAAGTGTCTAACCTAAGGGCCTACCTGTTTGACCCTGACATGGAGGGGATAGAGCCCGAGGAGGGAGGGTATGACGTGGAGTCAGACACACCTGGACGGAAAACCCCTTCTCCTAAGGGCTCAAAGAGAGGAGGCGGCAGCGGAAAGAGGCGCAGCCACGATGAACAATCTGACGAGCCTGAGCCTGAGGAGTCAGATGATCAAGATGATCGATCTGTGGCAACGAATGGCAGTGGAAAGCGCTCACACCACAGGAAAAAGAAGTGTCCAGTTGAAAACTGTTCCTTCTTTGGGAATGACCTACGGAGGCATCTGAAGGTCCATGCCAAGCAAGGCGCAGTTGAAGAGGAACACGTCGATGCTCTCCTCGCCATTGTTTGGACTGGAAAACGCCAACGTGGGAAAACCCAAAAGCATACTTCCACTGCCAACGGCCAAACCCAACAATTGTCCAAAAAGGGACGATTTAAGAAGTGGTGCCCCATGCCTGGGTGCAAGAAAGTTGTGTTGAATCTTGGCCGTCATCTGACTGAAGGAAATATCCCCAGTTAAAGAAGGGCTCGGTTGAGTACAATGTTAGGATGAATGCTGCTCGCCACTACACTGGCTATGGTGAACTGAAGCAGCACCTTGCCAGGTCCCCCAAGGGAAAAGACGAAGATGAGGAAATGAGAAGTGAGGAAGATGATGACCCAAACGGGAGTGAGGAAAATGAAGACCCAGGCAAGGAGCAGCGACAGATATTGAACGTGGGGGATGTCTACAGCAGTGGCTCAGAGGAAGCGGAAGAGGGGCCTTCGGTCAGAAAAACACCAAAGAGGGTTAGGGCTGAGACGAGATCTTCCCAGGAAGAGGATTCTGAATCAAGTGAGGAGTATGAGGAGGAAGATGAGGATTCAGAATCTGACGAAGAAGAAAGTGTTGAAAGTAACGAACAGTACTTTACGAACAAAAAGTATAAGAATAATCGTCACCGTTGGCTAGTTGGTTTCTATGACTACCTTGGCAGGCCCTCTTCTGGTAGCAAAAAGACCTCCATTAAGCTTCAGCATGCCAGCCAAGTTCGTGCGCTATTAGAACACATAGAACCCAATGGCACTGACATCGACTGTCTGGCCAAAGATTCGGGAGATGCGGTGTGGCAACGCTGGGTTGTCCCCATGCTGGATGGAAAATTGAAGAAGCCAGGAACAATTATCTACCTTACCACATTTGAAAATTTTCTTGGCTTCGTAAACAACGATCATTACAGTCGCTTTGCACCGCCACTAAAAGAGCAGGACAAGGTCACCTTTAAATATGTCGAGGCTGAAATTAAGGGATGGTGCTCCACAGTGGACAGCCAGACACAAGATATCAAGAACCAAAGATACCTGGACGAGACAGAAGGGTTGCTCACCGTGGATGAGCTGAAAACGCTGAAGACAAGAAAGCCCTTCACAGCGGGAGAAAAAGTTCTCATGCAGGCGGCCGAAGGCAAGGAGCTCACTCAGCTGGAAATTACCACTGCAAGAGATATGATAATTGCTCGTTTTGCAATTGAGTCCGCAACCAGGCCTGGTCCCCTAAAAAATGCCACCCTCGCCGACTATCGAGCTGCTGACACACTGGAAGGGGTAAAGGTTATGCTGGTCGCTAAGCATAAGAGGGCCAAGGATGGACCTGCGATTTTTCCCATGCTGCCCCAACTTCAGCAATACATGGAAACGTACGTCAATATTATCTGTCCAAAGTTTGCTGCGAAGGACGAGCAGAAGCTCTTTATCACCACCGAAGGAAAAGGCTTAAGGGAGGAAACAATTGGAAGAAGGCTCTCCAGCGTTTGCAAGAAGGCAGGGCTGCAGGGCGATCGTTTCACCCATGTCGACATGCGAAAGCTGGTATCAACCAAGTGTATGGAATTGGCCTCTCCTGAGGAAGCGGCGCTGATCAGAAGGGTGTTAGCGCATTCAAAGCAAACATCATTGAGGTCCTATGTAAGAATTAATCTCACCAAAGTGGGCGCAAAAGCTGTCAAGGCTATTGCGAGGCTTACATTGGCAAGCCCTAAGAAAGAAGTAAAAGAAGATTCTACATATGAAACTAAGGAAGAGCCAAAGTATGAAGACGCAGAGCCTGGACCACAACATGATGCGGTTGATCCTGACATCTCTACAAGAAGTGGAACGCCAAATAAATGTTCAATGTGTAACAGGACGTCCAAACAGTCTGAGAGATTCATCAGGGATCAAAACATGAGCTAGGGTGCCAACCCCTGGGGAGTGCCCCACGAATATTCTCAGTCTGCTTTTGAGATGTCCACCAAAAAAAAAAAAAGAAAAAACTAAAAAAAAAATGTCTATGTATGTAGTATATGTTTGTGTGTGTCTGTTCCTCTCACAGTAGTCCTACCTTGTCGTGGTTGAGAGGCTTGTGCGCTTTTATGATCCTCTTATGGGGAGAGGCCAGACTAAAGGGGCTACATTGTTTTAACTAAAGAAATAAAGTTCTAGCCACTGACTACCGACTCCACTTTATGCACTGACCACTTACCCTGACGTGGGCCTAGCGAACCCACCCTGTAAACAACACTTGTTAAGAGTATAATAAATTAAAAAATCACAAGAAATGGCTGGTTTTCATGATTATTCACTTCAATTTAGTTTTAAATATAATATTTATTCACTTTAAGCCTATACACAAAGTTTAGAGAAAATAAAAAAATTGACCACATTCGTGGGCCAACCCCTTGAGGAAAAAATCCAAGATGGCGGACCCTAAAGGAAAAAAAATAATTAATTCACATTAGCAGCTAGGAAGCTGAAAGTTAGCAAGCTGATAGCCCAGAAAGTTATCTACGTTATGGTGTATCATGTTACCTCAGTGACGCATGTCAGTTTGATTGACAGCTGTCAAAATCGCATTTTTCAAATTATGCTTTCTCAGCATAAAATTGTAAATTTTCATAATTGCAACGAAAAGAACTCCCAAATTTACGTTAAATTGCAAATTTTGATAAAGAAAAAAATAAAAGACCAAAAAACTGTTGCCTTTTGAAATACAAGAAAAAGTGACATAAGCACCTTAAAATTTCAAAAAATCTCAAAATTTAGCAGTGATAGATCAATGCCTATTCTACAATTCTGAGCTATCAAACGTACCAGGAAGTGCGATTGACAGCTGTCAATCAAGTGCAAATATATAGAGTTATGTTTTTTACTTGAAATTTTTGAAGAGCCATATCTTTGTTATTTTAAAAAATATTCTTCTCAAACTCACCAACAAATTAAGTCATAGCAAGAGCATAAAGTAAACAAAAATTGGTATTGCCATGGTAAAACGTCTTCCAAAAAAAACAAGAAAAACAATCCAAAAAAAAAAAGCTGACTCAGCATAAAAAACGCTGACACAGCAGAAATTGACAGCCATCAACAGATAAAGAACGCTGAGACAAGTCATCTGTGTGATTTTCACATGATTCGCCAGTAGTATAGGAGATGGGGGAATAAGACCAGTTTGACCATCAGCTGATTTTGTCCTCATTTTTTGACTGTATTATCAAACTGAAATCTCACTATTGAATCTCAGTATTTGGATATTAGCTAGATAATTCAGTATTGAATATTAGTCCTGTTGTTAAAACTGGGGAATTGAATGATATTATCTACACGAAGTATAGATAATGTTCCATTACATATTGAATGATATTATCTATACTTCGTGTAGATAATGTTCCATTACATGGTGTTAGATATATAATACTGAAATCCAGTATTAAATTTCAGTATTATATATAAGTATTAAATTTCAGTATTATATATAAGTATTAAATTTCAGTATTATATATAAGTATTAAATTTCAGTATTATATATAAGTATTAAATTTCAGTATTATATATAAGTATTAAATTTCAGTATTATATATAAGTATTAAATTTCAGTATTATATATAAGTATTAAATTTCAGTATTATATATAAGTATTAAATTTCAGTATTATATATAAGTATTAAATTTCAGTATTATATATAAGTATTAAATTTAAGTATTATATATAAGTATTAAATTTAAGTATTATATATAAGTATTAAATTTAAGTATTATATATAAGTATTAAATTTCAGTATTATATATAAGTATTGGATTATAGGCCTGTTGTTGAAAATGTTTATGAAAATGTGTTAATTATTTGTATCCGCGGAATTATGAAAATTATGAAAATTATTGGAATTATGAAAATTATGAAAATTATTGGAATTATGAAAATTATGAAAATTATTGGAATTATGAAAATTATGAAAATTAGTGGGATTATTGGAATTATTGTTTTATATTATAATGTCCATAAGCATAACTGGTCTGTCCATTATCATGTATATATCTTTTATCATCAAAACAGCTGAGCGATACTTAATTGATTTCATAACTACTGAGTTCATGGTTTTGGCTTCTGATTGTTTTCATCTTATGATACATCTGTTGATTATTGAATAGTGTTTCTTTATAGTTTTCATGTTGAATGTCTTTTTTAATTACATTCTTTTTTATTCCTTTAGCAGTCTTTCCTCCTTTTTGGTCGTCTTTCATATAGCTGTACATTTTTGATCGTAGACCAATAAATTCACAAATAGGGACTCCAGCTGCTTCATCCTTAAACTTACCAATGACTTTCTTATTTTTATTATCATAATATTGTGATCTTTCAGCGTAGTCACTATTGTCAAACAAATCTTTATCCTTAAAGAAATCTTTATAAACATCTTTTGCCTCTATTTCATAAGTTAAACTATCAGTATCTGTGAATAATAGTTTGGCTTTATCACCATACTTCTTTTTAATATAATTATAATGAAAATCATACATGAGAGTTTTACTTAGATCTAATATGCACATACCAACATAAGCAGGTCTGTTTAATGTAAGTGTTTCTTTTATCTTATGAACAGCTACTAGATTTTCATTAAATATTTTACTACTAACATAACTTGGTTTACTAGCTAACTTTAATAGTTTTTTTTTCATCAGTTACAAGTCTTACATCAACTCTCTTTCTAAGGTTTTCCATAGTTTTACCAAATACGCTGTTATTCATTAATTTGAAGAAATCTTTTTCAAATGAATTTTTTGCATTCTTTCTTTTTTCTGTATTGTAATCAATATATTGTTTTAACCAAGGAGATTGATTAAATTTTAAAACACTATGTACTTTAGTTAGTTTTAAACCTAGATCTAAATATAATTTTAAGTTTCTGTAATGTAATACATATTTTTCTTTTTTGCTTAATGTAGGTATTAATTTATGTACTAATCCAGTTGATATATTATATTTATCAGCAATAGTTTTACAGTAATTAGATAACATATCTTTTTGAACAGTTATTTTTTTCAGCAGCAGCTGGGTAGTCATTATGCAAATCATGAAGTTTTTCTGGATAATCTAAATCAACTTCTAATATATATCCTTTTTCACTATCATCTCTGATCTTATTAACATTAAACTTATCAATCTGTTTTTCTGTAAGCCATCTAAATCCTCCAGTCGGAAGATATTGACTCATGGCCCATCCATATAAATTATTAGCATCAAGGTACATAATATATTTCGAAGGTTTATCTTTATTATAATCTTTCATGTATTTATTATTTGCTTCACCATATCTATTTGCAATATAGCTGATTCCACCTCTAAGACCTTTTTCAATAAATAGAAACATATCAGTATCAGTCATAAGCTCAAGTTTAATATCAGTCATCTTCAACATAGAATCCCAAGATAACCCAGGAGATGAAAAATAATGACAAGGATCTAGCTTATAATATTGTAAACATGTTTTTCTAAAGTTTTCAAATACATCAGCTAATAGTAATATATCTGATTTAATGTATAAATTATGATAATCTCCCATATTTTTCAAATTAAATGTATTCCAAACATTTGAGCATGTTTATAGTCTTCATCTGATATATGTTCATTATTTAATATGCTGTAAAACTCTTCTTTTGTTGGTAGCTTTTTATTGAACTTATCAAACCTATCCATATAATCATAAGGATAAACACCTTTCCTAGCCATTAAATCAAGCTTTTTACCTTTAAAAATTTCTGAGGTATATTTTAATGCTTCTTTTGGTATATTACTTACAAGTTTTTCTAAGCTAGAACTCATAAACTGAAAACTATCAATAAAGGTTAAATGATTACCTAACATGAAAGCCATATACTTTTCCATATTGTTGGGTATAGCATTAATATGCATTTGACGTTTTTGACCTTTTTTATCTATATATTCATGTTTCTTAACAATATTTCCGATCTCTTGCATTATGAAATGACTGTCATAACCTCTTAAGTTGTGAAATATGACTGGTATTTTTAATTCTTTCGAGTTAAATTTGTTGCTGAATTCTTTTCTAACAATTTTCTTACAATATTCAACTTCATCTAACATCTTCTCAAGAAATGTATAAACAGCTTTTTCACCTCTATATATTGTAAGAGGTTTGCTATATTTATCATTATAACAACATACAATTTTATAACCAAATCCTTCAGACACCCATTGAGCAGTTTTATTTAATATTTGTTGTTTTGATAAAACAAATGATTCTTTTATTCCAGCTTCATTTATAATAGTTTGTGGTGTACTATTAAAATAAGCAGTTTTATTAATTTGTCCATCATTCGCTATTTTTTCAAATGTTACTTTTAATGTTTCAACAAATTTTAACCCCTTTTCAGTTGTGTGAATATTTCTAATATAACGTTCAAGAGCTAGTCTTGTTGACTCTTATTGTATAAGTGGGTCTTTATCATTTTTTATACTAATTTCATAAGATTTTGTATAACCTTTTAAAGCTTTATCAATTTCAGTTATTCTTGTCCTTGGTAATGGAATCGGGGGTTGAATTATATTTTCTTCATATTCTTTCACCCTCTGTTTTACACTTTTCCTTGGAGCTGGTATTGGTTTGTAATCATCTCTAAATTCTGGTGGTGGAGAAATGATATTTTCTTCATATTCTTTTACCTTCTGTTTTACACTTTTATTTGGTTCAGGTATTGACTTTTGTTTTAATTTATTTTGTTTAAGTATAAGTCTTATTAATTCAGATGTACTGAGTTTTTCAAGATCACTTCGGTTCATATAATTATGCATTATATTTTTCTCCATCTTATTTTTTTTATAATGTGTTAAATCTTTAAGTCCCTTTTTATTTTCCATATTATTTTTATAATGTGCTAAATCTTTAAGTCCCTTTTTATTTTCCATATTATTTTTATAATGTGTTAAATCTTTATATCCCTTTTTATTTTCCATATTATTTTTATAATGTGTTAAATCTTTATATCCCTTTTTATTTTCTATATTATTATTTTTATAATATGTTAAATCTTTGTATCCCTTTTTAT
Source organism: Blastomussa wellsi (assembly GCA_947652115.1). Taxonomy (NCBI): domain Eukaryota; kingdom Metazoa; phylum Cnidaria; class Anthozoa; order Scleractinia; family Plerogyridae; genus Blastomussa; species Blastomussa wellsi. The sequence continues at coordinate 18,528,555 of OX393566.1, read as the reverse complement.
TTTCCATATTATTTTTATAATGTGTTAAATCTTTATATCCCTTTTTATTTTCCATATTATTTTTATAATGTGTTAAATCTTTATATCCCTTTTTATTTTCCATATTATTTTTATAATGTGTTAAATCTTTATATCCCTTTTTATTTTCTATATTATTTTTATAATGTGTTAAATCTTTATATCCCTTTTTATCTTCTATCGTTTTATTTTTATATTGTGCTAAATCTTTAAGTCCCTTTTTATCTTCTATCGTTTTATTTTTATATTGTGCTAAATCTTTATATCCCTTTTTATCTTCTATCGTTTTATTTTTATATTATGCTAAATCTTTAAGTCCCTTTTTATCTTCTATCGTTTTATTTTTATATTGTGCTAAATCTTTAAGTCCCTTTTTATCTTCTATCTTTTTATTTTTATATTGTGCTAAATCTTTAAGGCCCTTTTTTATTTCACTTCAATTTCTGATTCTAATTTTTTGTTTCAGACTATATCACGGGTTTTAGTCTTGATTCTAAAATAAAAACTATTAATAGACAACAATAATTATATTCTTGGCTATCAATAAGATAACAAAAAAACAATATAAAATATATTGTATAATCTTTACAAATATATGTTATATTATTTTTACTGTTTATTTCTACGTTTTAAATATTTATAACTTTCTTCCAAATGTTTCATTATTTCAAATATAACATCATCATAAGAATTGCTGATAAAGTATTTACATTTGTTTTTAATATACATATCCTTCATGATATGAACCAGTAGGGCTTTTAAATTCTAAACAAAGAGCATTATATTTACTTGTTGGATTCATTATCATGAGATCACATTGTCCAGACATGTAACCTTTCTTCCAAGATGCTATTCTAATACTTTGCGTTCTTTGATATTCACCCAAACCAGCAATCATAAGAGTTTGTGGGTATTTTTTTCTTATAAAATTAACAACTTTGAAATGTAAATCATTTTCATTCTCAATTACTAATTTATTGCTGTTAATTTTGTAATAACCTTTTTTTCTAATTGATGGTAATACTTTACTTGTTATCCAGTGTTTGAATTCTTTTGCTTGTGGTTTTTTAGAAGAAAGCATTAATGAGTACAAACCGGATTCATTTACAAAATAACATTTTCGAGTTGTTTCTTGGGGGACCGTTTTTGTCCACGAAGGATTTGATAATTTATTGTCCTCTATTCTGCTGTCAGCTTGGGGGACCGTTTTTGTCCATGAGGGATTTTTACTGTCAGCTTGGGGCGTATTTGAGACACCTGAAGGATTTAATAATTTATTGTTCTCTATTCTGCTGTCAGCTTGGGGGACCGTTTTTGTCCACGAAGGATTTTGTAATATTTTGAAATCAATCAATTTTTTATCATCATCATCTACATAGTCTCTGATGGCTCTTCTTTCATTTTTATAATCCAATATCAAAGCTATCTCCTTACCCCGAAACCATATCTCATTTTTCTTATCAATATAACAGTTGATTTTAACATTCAAGTTTTCATTTTTATACATCGTCATTTGTAATTCCATTTCTTCCTATTTATTCTAAAACACCAAATCTTTAAGTATTTACACATTAACTAAATCCCTCATTGGAATCCAACTATTGAAATCATCACTATATCCCTTCCACTTCACTAAAGCTTGTTTCTTTTTATAATCTCTACGAATGACTTTATCAATACAAAAAACATCCTCCTTAGCTTTTAACAACTCAGACTCATAGAAACTTCCCTGAATATCTTCACCTCTGGGATCTTTTACCTTATAAGTTATTGGATTAGTGTATTGGATCTTATCAACTGTAAAAACTTCTTCTGTCCAATTTGGTGTATAACCCTTATCAAATACCTTTCTTTTATACTTAGATATTCTAACCTTATCACTTATTTCAAATTTCAGTTTTTGTTTTGATGTTTCCATATCACCATACAGTTCCTTCATTCTTCTTATCAGAAGCCTCAACAGGTGTCATCTTTATACTTAAATGTTTTGTGTTGTTGTATTGATTTATTAATTTTGGTAACATATCAAGATATTGTGTATTACCTTGAACAGTGAACTGTTTCCACATTTTGGATTTAATTGTTCTATTCCATCTTTCAACCACTGAGGACTTCTCTTCATTCTCAGTTGAGTACATATGTATACCATTTTTCTCTAATAAATCTTTCACATGTTTGTTATAGAATTCTTTTCCCTTATCAACCCAAAGATATTGTGGTTTTCTACCTCCTTTGAATATTGATTTAAATGCTTCAGTGACAGATTCACCTTTCTTATCCTTTAATTGAATAATCCAACCATATTTACTGAATACATCGATAACCATTAGAAGATATCGATAGCCTTTATTCACTTGCCCATATTTCATCCATATGATTTGTAATCACACGCCGTCGAGTAAATTTACGATGTATTGGTGTATGTAATTCATCTGCTAATTTTACTTGCCAGTTTTCTTCACTCGACGGCTGTTGACGTTTTTTTTAACCCCCATACCTAATTTTGACTTAGCTGCTATAGTATTTCTAGCAATTGCATGTCCCCATTGTCTGTCTTTCCATGGAATAGCATCCAAAGCTTTTACCATCTTTCTATCCGCCTCATTCTTACATTTAACTTGATCACTTTTTTTCTTATTTCCAAATACAGAATAATCAACATCATGTTGCATACTTACGGCGTCTGTTTTACCAGTTGGTTGTTGATATATCTCAAGTATTTGACCAGTTTTTGGATCATATCTCAGCTGCTGCTCTAAAGGATTACCAGGACCTGTATATCTATGTCCAGGCATAACAAAACCTTTCTTTGGCGCTACTTTTAATATAGCCTTGTGTATATCAATTGAACCACCTTTTTTTTTTTTACTCAAATCATTTGTAAAGCTGTCAAGGACTTGATCCAAATATTTATTTGCAACATTTTTTATTTTCTTCTTTGCATGATCTGATTTGATAGCCTTTGCAGCACCCTGTCGAGCAAGCAAAGCTCCAGAATTAGCCAAACCTTTTAAAGCAATCTCACCAATAGAATGACTATCATAAATGTCAAACAAGTTGCCCCCAGCTTGTGGAGGCACAATTAGTTTCCCTGATTCTTAACGAATTTAGCTTTTGTGATACCACAACTGACACACTTACATTTCATCATTGTTCGACCATTTTTGGTTTTAACATATCGTTCACTACCTGGAACACATTCAGTTTGTGTTTTTTCTTTTACGCAATATGATTTTACCATGTATACATATATATTATACAATTTTGAAATAATCTATTATAAATCTATGATTGACACTGGTATCTGACATATTAAATTTACAATGATGTATTGTATCAAGAATTGATCTTCCCCTCTGTCTTTCAAGTAGATAGTACAAACACCAATAACCACATAATACTGAATCACGTTCTTGTATCTCATCTCCTGAATATATTAATTGTTTTCCACTCATGGTCATATATTTCTTGACCTCTGTTGGCATCATTAATCCAAAGGAGTCAAAATATTCACAAAGCCGGTCAATGTTTCTATAAGCCACCAAATGAGTACCTTGTCCAATATGGTTATCAAGATTGACTATTCCACATTCTTTATTTTTGATTTGTCTTGGTAAAACATCCTTACTGAAAACACCTCTAAAGTATTTTATACCAAGTTGTTTTACCCAATTTTTTAGATCATGATTGGATAATGGTTTATTTACAAAATAGATCCGAGAATTGGAATGTTGTTGAATGGGCTGTTTTTGCCTAATAGCAGACCTTTTCCTTTCTTTTTTTTGGTATCTTTTTTTTTTTGGTAATCCAAGACCAATAGGGTTTTCATTCCAACTTCCAATAAAAGGAGGAGGCTGATATGGCATCATAATTCCATGATTTCCACCATCTTTTTTAGTGGTTATTGATGTCTTAGGAACATATACAGGTATTGATCTCCGTGGTCGACTTTTCTCTACATGTAAACCTCTGCCAGTGAGAGCATTCATTAGAAGAGGAACCCCAATACTTGCCAACAGCGTCCCCAAGAAACCTCCAGACTGTTTTGGTGTTGGTTTGATAACTAATTCTCCACCTGTCTGTAAGTTATTGATAATGTCTTCTTTTTGTTTCTTTGTCAATAGACTTTTATATTTTATTAATTGTTCAATCTTGCTTTGAGGCACAAGAAAACCTCCAGTCTGTTAGTTAATACCAAGACTTCCAAGTGCTGATAATGCCCCTGTGGCTAGTGCTGGAGCTGCTTTTGATATAGCTGTGGTTGCATATGGTAATAATCTCGATCCAAGAGAGAATAAACTTGACCAAAGAGAACCTCCATATACTACAGCCTTTCTGATCTGTGTTTTGGAAATCTTAATGTCTGATCCTTTGTTCATCTTTTTGGCTTTAATCAGTTTGTTGATTTGTGTATTTGTCAGCATAAGTTGATCATTTCCAGATAGTTCTCTATTGGATAATCTGATTGTTATTGCTGAATTCTCTCTATACGCTTTTGCTAGTTTTTTCCTCTGTCCTTCTGACAATGTCACTCCATATGGTTGATAAGTAGTCATATATATATTGTTATATAAATATGACCATAAATTAAATATGATTAATGATACTAATCCTTTTACATAGACCTAAGAATCAATTTCCCATCAGTTTTCCTCATTTCAACCTCCTGTTCAGAAAGGATAAAAGCATAAACCGAGTATGCTGCATTTGTACCACCGCTTAGCGTGTATTTAAAAGTCAGTTTAGTCATACCATCTTTGATATCTGTTGGTTGTTTTGTTAGATCAAAGTAAATGAATGGGAAGATTTCATCAAAGTTTGACCTATTAAGGAGAGTATCACCAGCATAATCACTGTTGGCATGAACATATTTTAAAACATCTCTGAAAACCCGGGCTGGGTCTTCACTCGGTCTGTAATGAACCTCTGGATATTCTTTTCCATCGCCTACTTCAAGATGGCAGCTGATTAATGCTTTTTCATCAGCAACGCTGAAAGTATTATATAAGAATTTATTAGCTGTCTGTAATTCAAGACTCGCATCATTGATTATATAAACAAACGCATGTCTAGGTTTGTTAATTCCTGTTGATATACGGAAGTTAGCCGTCTGCTGTTGAGTTGAATTACCTCTCTCAACCAATTCACGAAGATAGGTCCACTTCCTTGTATCAAGGTATTTGCTTATGTATAATGACTTGCCTTCTGAATTAAAAACAATCCGAGGGATTATCAGCTGAAATTTAGAAAGGACCACACGGCAATTGTTTGCAGCCTGCCATACAAGGTCGGCGTCACTCTCAAGAGTGATTTTCAACTCAATTTTTGAATTTGGAAGGAGTTCACCATGAAGACTCTCAAAAAACCCATACCGATTGAGTAGGATTTCTACATTCGCTGTTTTACCTTCATTCAGAAGCAATTTTCGTGCAGCAAAGCCTGAATTGTAATCAGCTTGAGCAGGTCTTTCTTCAGCATTTCTATTTGTGTCAATATAAAATAATTCATTAGTACCCTGACTTTTTGAATAACCCTGGGAATATTCTAGAAGATGTTTGATATTTGTTGCATGGTTAGCTTCCGAACATTCATAAACATCAATTCCATTCATCTTAATATTTAACTTTTTAATAAGAGCATATGCTGAATTGACTATCCCATTATGATCATTAGCGGCGACATCAGCTCCATCTGCCAGCTTCTCTAATTTGATGCCTACATTGAATCTTGCGTGATACCAATCAAAAGGAGTTGATTCTTCACTATTGTAGACAACAAAACGATGATTAGTTTTTGTTTGAGAAGCACCGTTTGCTGGATTCACATTTAATGCTGTTTCCAATTCAAAAACAACATCTTCATACCTTTCTATGAGATTCGAGTTTCTATAATTTGTCATATATATTATTGGTTTAGATTAAATTCCTTCTTCTAAGTTTTCCGCCTGAAAGTATCTGATTTACTCTTTCATTTACCTCCTGAGCAGTTAATTCTATTGGCTCCATTTTGACTGATGGTGTTTTTGTTTTCTTATGTAGAAGCACAACTATCTTATCACCAGCCTTCTTCCCAACATATTCACCAGTTGTTGTAGCAGCTTTTATAGCAGCTGATTTAGCCGCTGTCTTTGCAATACTTTTAGCTGTTTTTCCAACTGTTCTTAAATCATCAGTTATACCTTCACCATAAATATGATTTGTAACATACATATCCATGTCTGGATCATACCGTTTTTTGAATTCACACTGCCTCATATATCATATCATTATACTAAATATTAGTTGATCGTAGAAACAGTTCAATATACCAATCTATCCCATTTAAATCAATTAGAGTTCCAGATGAATCAGTAACATAAAACCGCATTGAAGATATCAAATGACCTGATATCGGACTATATGCAAGAAAACGAGGTTTGGGGATGCACAATGTGCGAGCCAGCGAGGCATGCGAGGCAAGCGAGGCAAACATGCGAGGCATGCGGATTATGCGAGGCAAACATGCGAGGCATGCGGATTATGCGAGGCAGACATGCAAGGCATGCGGATTATGCGAGGCAGACATGTGAGTCACCAGAAACACGCGAGGCAAGCGGAAACACGTGAGACACAAATAAGTCGTTCCCAGTATTTCTTCCCGTCCCTTCTCTTTTGTTCGTGCGCGTGGTGTAGGCCATCTTGATATCTCTTGACAACCGTTTCGATATTAAAGATATTTGTGACTTCTATTTTGAATGCATTTGCATACATGCATCCGCCAGTGGACAAAAACCGTTGCTTCTATCGCTGTTTAGCGAAGTCCTTGGACATGACAGAGGACCATGTGGTGCAAATGCTTGAATCGTTCATGATTTCCAACCAAGTTATTTCCTGTTTTAACAAGGTACGAATCTGTCCACAATAATTTAGTAAATTGTACGCTATCAGAACAAGTAATACGGAATGTGCGCAACGAAAAGAATGCATTCATCTTTGGTAGGTCACGTGACCAGAATTAAAAAAGCCCTATAAACTCATGCAACTTACATCTGGAGAAGCCAAATCTATGGCATGGCTTTTTCGGAATTTGAGTTACTGAACAAGCTATGACGTCATTAAGTTATCGTGACGTCATAGCTTCGTGATCTGATCACGTGGCTTACCAAATATGGTTATGACTACGGGAAGGCAAACTCTAATAGAACAAACAAGCCCAAAAACTAAACCCAGGGTACTAGTGGATTCCCAGATATGACGGTTGGAAGTCACGATAGTTAAGGTCTACTCCCTTAACTACAAAATGGATGCGACCGATGACTTCTAACCTTCTAACCTTCTTAGGCTTATTTATTTAATTTTTTTTTTGCCTCGCATGCCTCGCATGCCTCGCATGTCTGCCTCGCATGCCTCGCTTGCCTCGCATGCCTCGCTGGCTCGCATATTGTACACGCTCCGAGGTTTGTAAGTAAATGGAAGGGATCTAACAAGATTTTCAACGGGAATAATAGCTACGGTGCTTGAAGATTGCCCATCCGTTATACTGTCTGTGACTTTATCACAGTTAATATGTATTTCATCAACTCCTCTTGTGATATCAGGTAGAATTGTTCCATACTCTGTATTGACAACTATTTTAGATTCAAATCCAATCAGTTTCCTAAAATCAAAGTTTCTAAGATCTAATCGATAATTCTCGTCTAATTCAACAAGTACTCCATAAGTTGATAATATAAAATACAGATTGATACCATACTCTTTTTTATCATCGTCATCATCATCCTTGACAAGATGGCCTTTGTCTTTCATGTATTTTTTAATATACTCATCAATATCATCATAACTGTACATACCATCAACAAATGTGATTGTTTCCCAACTTGTTCCTTTATCATGACTGTATTTTATTTGATTGTTTCCATATCATTGTCTGATATTATACCAACTGTAAGTCATAGATATTGTTCTAACAGCCAGTTCATGTTTCATGTCATAAGACAGTTTAATAGGGTTGTTAAATCTTGTAGTGAAATCATGACTCAAACTTACACCTACCTTTTGTCTGTTTTTTGATGAAAATCGTAATAATAATTCGCTCATATATTACTAGATTAGATATTCCTTCATGAGATCACTCATTTGTTTGTTGTCAATGATATTCAATTTATTCAATTGATGTACAATTTTCACAAACTCTTCTCTAACATCATTACTGTTGTTTCCAGCAGACATTGAACCCCCAAGAAGCTCCAATCGTGAAAGCAAATCTTGTGGATTATTATAGTATATTACACCACTACCAATTTTTGAATACTTTTTAGATGTTCTATGTATTGGTATTCCACTCAGTCTATTAAGGTCATTGAATACAGTTCTTGCCAGTTCTGAGTAATTCTTTTTGTTGTTAAATCGTTTTGTCAGAAGATCAAGTGTGTCAAAATCAGCTTGTTTGTCGTATACCTTTTGACCATTTTTATGAGCGATGACTTTCAATAGGCCTTATGCGTGATGACGACATATGCTTAAAATTTACCACCAAGCCTCGTTTACGCAAATTATTCCCGTCCCTCTCTCGCCTTCATGCAATTTTCACGTTGGCATTCTTTTCATCTTTGCTCCTTTAGAAATTCGTTCATGACAAAATTTACATGTTTGCACTTTGAAAGCGAGGCTTGGTGGTGAAACAAGCATGTCTGACGTAAACACGCATAAGGGCTATTGTCCATATAGTTTTGGAAGATCAATGACTAGACCACCATACTGACCTCTTTGTGATACCTTATAAGCGTTTCTCTTTTTCTGTGTATATATACCTTTCGCAGATTGACCACTTTGATCACTTTTGTATTTTAAAGATGCTAGTACATCACCAATTGTTTCTCTGTATTTTCTTAAAGTTTGTAATTCCATGTTATAAGATCTCATATCATCTTCTGATGTATTTTTTCGTCTCTTAAGACCTCCAAGTTGTTTAGCAATAATAATACTTTTCTGTCTTTCTTCTTGCAGTCTATCTGGAGTAACTTGTGTGAAATCTTTTGGTTTCAATAGATTGTGATCATTTATTAAAATTCTGTCAGTTTTATCAAAATTGTTATCAATGTTAAGTATTGTAGTTTCTATCTTTGATTTTTCAGTTTCAGGAAATTCAATTTGGGGAAATTATCTGTCATATAATAACATTTTCTGATTAGCTTCCAGGTTCTCTGTTAGAGCTTTTTGGTTTTCCTGTAATGGTTCAATAATCTCATCCTGTTTTTTATCAATTGTTTCCTTGACTTTTTTCTGGGCATCAATAGAAGGTTTTAATATTTCTGCTGTATCATCATACATATCCTGTTTTTGTGTAGTATAAGTCTTGACGACTTCACGGACTTCTTTTACCTTATTTCCAGCTTCTATTCCACTCTTCAGAAGCTTTTTCATTCGTTCAACATCCATATATATATTATTAGATAAAAAAACTTATCTCAACTTATCTAAAATTATCTAAAATTATCTAACTAATTGTATATGGATATACCGAACTACGATCACAGTAAGAAATCAAATAATGGTTTCAAACGATTATATAACTACATGCCAAAAAACACATTTAGAATGCTTATAGCTGGTGGCTCTGGATCAGGGAAAACGAACCTCTTGAGTCATATTTTACAATATCCATTGATCTATTATGATCAAATCCATCTGTATGCTAAGAATCTGGATCAGGATAAGTATATTCATTTAATTGATAAAATGAATGGAATAAGTGATCAGGTGGGATATCCAGTTTTGATAGCAAGCAATGATGAAATCATACCTGTCGACCAACTTCAAGATACTGATATGCAAAGAGTTATTATATTTGATGATTATGTTTGTGAAAAGGTACAGAAGCCTCTCATTGACTATTTCATTCAAGGACGACATAAAAACTGCTCTGTGATATATCTCACCCAGTCATTTTATGATTGTCCTAAATCAATCAGACTGAATTGTAGTCATTTTTGTCTTTATGATTTTCCATCTTCAAAAGAACGAAATCTGATATCTCAAGAACTTGGAATCAATAAAGAACAGTATATTAAAGCAACCAGCAAACCATACTCTTTCTGTTATGTTGACAAACCAATGAAAACAGTTAAGAGAAACTTTTATGGAAATATCTAAACCATTAATATATACATGGGTTTTATGAATGATGTAAAAAATTATTCTAATCATATTGGCCATATTAATGTTTCTAAAGATGGTAAAAGAGGCCCTGCTGGAATCGGTTTTAAACTGACAGATAATGGAAATTGTGACCCTCCACGGGAAAACAGGGACAAAGGTGATAGCACGCTCACAACACGCTAGCACAACACGCTTAGCGTGTCTAATGTCACGGATATGCGCATATTTAATCACTACAACAATGCAGGACACACTAGCTTTGTTTCGGGATCTTTAGCACGCTAAATCTTTTGTTGCAATTAGTGTGCTTGAGGTCACGCTTAGCGGGCCATTTAACACGCTAAAACACTCAAGAACACGCTAGAATTATGGCGGAAACCACACATTTATTACAGATTTCGTTATTCAGAAATAATTATATGAGAAACAACGCCAAAAGTAAACGCTTCAGTTATTCGAGTTTAATAAATGTACGATCTACCGTTTTCGAACCGAAAATACCGCTAGTGCTACAAATACTAAGTTAATAATAAGATCAAATCAACTATGAAATTGAGCGTAAAAATATTCCTTTCACTTACTTAAAATTTTATCGTAAGATACATTGTGTTGCCATGATTTAAATGTCCATTGAGTTACGACTTCGAGTACAACATTCTCAGAATAAAAGTTACCGTATTTATTCACTTATAAGGGGCATGAGAAAATATGCTTGTTCAATCAAAATCTGCTCAAAACTCGGGGTGCGTCTTATAACCGAGTATTTTCCCGCAACAAAATAAAACTTTCCCAAATCTCCCTAATAATTACCGTACATTTATTTGTCTATAAGCCGGTGGTGGCGGTGTTATAAGCCGAGCGATTCTTGCATGATCTGACATTCCATCGGCGTAGATTTCATCATCACAGGGGGATCATCATCTGTGCTGTCTCCAGCTTTTGAAATCCTGCATGTTTTGAATGATTTTCTCATCATCTCCCCTAGAATTTCCTCCCAAGCCTGCTTTACCCAACGGAGGACCAGATTTCTTGATGAACTGTGGATAGCACACCTCCTTTGCCTTTAGCTGAAGAATTCCTGTGAACTTTCGATCGACCGATAAATTGTTTTGAAAACATCCGAAACTGGCCAATCAGAAGAGGCTGTCCCACGGCCAAGTAAACATTGCAACACGATCTGACAGAAATCGGCTGGCAGCATTGTTGTAATTGACATGCGGCTAAATACAGGAATCGATCCGGAGACTTAGAAATTTTTAAACTTTGATATTTTGGTCTAACAAAGAGAAAAAGACCAGGTGAATTTTAAAAGCATCGAGGTGTGGATTCGAACCCGGGTCGTTCAGATTACAAGCGCTTCGCAGTACCGCTACACCACCGAGGCCCAGCCAACCAAACCCTAAAATTTTAAAAATTTATAGTGCTATAGTAGGCTAAGCGGAGGGGGGTGTACAATATTGGCTGAAATATATAAATAAACAACAGCAACATTGGACCCTAGCCCTAAAACAATAGAGCTGGGAAAGAGCTGGGAGCTAACCATACTAGTTCCCGGTGCATTCGGAGGTCGGATCGATTCCTGTATTGAGCCGCAAGTTTGTAATTGCGGTTCAAAACAGAAAACTTACCCTCACTTCTCTGCTCCAAAGACCACTTCAGAAGTGTTTCATCCAATTCAGAATGCTTTGGCGAATAAACAGCCCATTGCGTTTCATTTTTTGGTTACATTTTTAGTTCACCATTGAAGAGGTTCGCTTGATCTTTTCGCCAGCGACGAACCATGGATTCACCGATCCCGTATTCACTCCAGCCATAACTACTTTTAATTTGAAAGCTAAGTTCTACGAAGAAGGACGGGCTTCGCTGAGAAAAACAGAACAAAGCTAAAGACTGAACAAGAGAGAGACAATTTCTAGGAGCCGAAATCGCATCTTTTGTTGAAAACACACAGTTCGAAGCTTTCTTGGATGTATTCTTGAGAAATGAAATTCGTGGCAAAAAGGATCGATGCAATCCAATACAGGTTATTACCACGATAAATGAAAGGATGGAATTTTTGTTTTCGTGAATAAAGGAATGGTAGGTTGAAAACATACCCTGAACACTGTTTCGTTTTTTGCTGTTCAATAACACGATCTTTCTTTATACTGTTATACTTTCTTTATACTTACTCTATACTGTTTTAGGAGTATTTCTTTTAAAGCTTAAAGGTTGGTCACGCTTTGCGTGCGCGTTCGCACACCCAGTGTGTTGTGCTTTTTCGCACACAACTGACACGCAGCTTTTGTTTTGAAGCTTGACACGCTTTTTTGTTCGACTGCTCACGCTTCTTTCTTCGGCCTCGCACGCTTAATTGTGTTTAGTGTGTCCTGTAAAACAAAAGATCCACTAATGAGGCAAGTTTCAGAACACGCTTTAAGCGTGCTAAAATCGAAATCTATTGTTTTAAGGTGGAAGCGTGTTGTGAGCGTGCTATCACCTTTGTCCCTGTTTTCCCGTGGAGGGTCACAATTACGATATGAATCAGAAATTGATTAGGAATCTTGAATGCCCCCCAGATGTCGCTGAGGATGATAGCTATGATCACTACGTAACAGATCTGAAGTCAGGTGTTAATAAAGAATATCTCAATAGTAAATTCCTCAAAAAAGGTAAAGATGGTAATTATTTTGATTTAAATCAATATGTTATTAGAAACACAGAACCATATCATGTTGGGCTTTTTGAAGATAATGATTTGGTGAGCAAAAGATATGTCGACTTGACCAGTAATAGTTTATTACCTCTTGATGGATCAAAACAAATGACTGGTGATCTTGACATGAACAACAAACACATAAACAACGTCAGTAGTCCTTCCACAAAGTTACAAGCAGCAAATAAAGTGTATGTTGATTTGATCTCATTGTCAGTTCTCGGTGAGAATACGATGCTTGCAGATCTTAACATGAACCAAAAAAAGATAATAAACCTAAAAGATCCTATTGATGATCAAGACGCTGCTACTAAACAATGGATAAACACTCAACTAAATACAAAGGTAAGCAAATCAGGTGATTCCATCAATGGCACTCTTGATATTTTTGGGGTATTAGACATGAACAATAATAAAGTTGTTGGTATGTCTAATCCTTCTGCTGCACGTCATGGTGCTAATAAATCGTATGTTGATAATCAAGTTGCAGTAAAACTCGACCTCTCAGGTGGAAATATGACTGGTAATATAAACTTTAATAATACTCACAAAATAATCAATTCAGCAAATCCAACAAATGATAATGATTTAACCACTAAAAAGTATATGGAAGAGCATGTGAGTCAATCACATGTAACCGCTTCCGACAGATTAAATGTTTTCAAATATATTATGGAGAATCCTGGTGGACAATTAACTGAAGAAGATGATGTAGAATTTGGAGATATGGTGACTGTGCAATCAAGTCCTCATTCAATAAATAAAAATGCTGTTGACACAAAACTACTTTTGGACTCGAATAAAGGATATTATAGTTCGAGAATAGCGGTTAATCTATATGTTTTACCTAATAGTGATTACACAATGGCTTTTGAACTTATTTGGACTGATAACAATATCGATTGCGATACTATATCTATCAACAGTGTTAGTTCCATTGAAACGATTCATATTGTTTTGAAAAAGGTCTTTGATAATTATGTTAGATTGATCGTTCAGTTCACTAAAACACAAAATATTGGAAACAACTATTTATATATTGATGTTATTATGAAAATGAAAACTGGGGTGTCATATCCTGCAAAACTTCAGACATACATACTATTTTATGGTGTTAAAGGGATTCAATCAAATGTAGCACCAAGTATTTATGATGCTTTATGGACTGTTGGTGATGGTAAGATTGTAATGAATGAGGTCATTGATATGGGTGGTAAGGAAATAAAGGGGATTAAAGAAGATACTGTGGATTCTGGAGCTGTTAATTATAAACAACTTGTTGCATACTGTTTGAGTCTTGAAACAAAATTGAATGATTTAATCAATAAAAAACAGAATCAAAACTATTATGAAGAGTTATTTGATGATTGGTTTGATTGTCTTGACCCAAATATGTTTAATATCAATAAAACAGCAAATGGTGCTGTTGTTAACAAAATTAATGATCGATTGATTTTTGACCCCACAAAGGATTTGGATGATTTTGATATGTCTCAAGGTTTTGTGTTAGGCGCGTATCTTGACTTACATGATAATATAAATATAAATAGTGATATGACGTTGATGGTTACTTTTAGGCATAGTAAAGATACTCAATATATGTATTTTCATGGGGCAAAAAATAATATAGCCTATATCGAAATTTATAAAAATTTATTAAATCTTAGAATTGGTATAACTAACTTCACTAAACCAATATCATCAAATTATGAAAATAAACAATTAATTCTATGGTTTGCAAAAAGAACTAATCTTTGGCAGCTTTGTCTATGTGATAACGCTGTTTTTATCAATGAAACATTTAATATAAATGTTAACTTTTGTAGAATAAAATTTGCATTCTCACAACATGTTCAATGTATTGGATTCAGCCCCAAATTTTATGCTGTAAATAACCTAGAATTCCATAAAATATTATTTCTCGAGAAATTGAGAGGAACATACTTTATATAATGCCCACTTTATGGAAATCAGCCAATATTACCCCAATATTACCCCAATTCATAAGGGAGATAGTAGGGAGCTCGTTACCAACTACAGATCTATCTCTTTATTGCCAATCCCGGCCAACTGCTTAGAACGTATTGTTCATTCTGCTATCTACGATCATGTCTCACCATTTTTAACTGAGTGGCAACATGGTTTCATTAAAGGTAGATCCTGTGAGACTCAACTGATTTTAACTCATCATCAATGGGCTAATGCCCTTGATAAAGGCAGACAAGTTGATGTAGTCTTTCTCGACTTTTCCAAAGCCTTTGATAAAGTGAATCATCCAGTCTTATTACAAAAGTTGTGCAACTTCGGGATCACTGGCTCATTATTACAATGGTGTGAAAGTTATTTAAGCAATCGCCGACAGAGAGTAGTGCTGGATGGTATATCCTCTTCATGGTCCGATGTCTCATCTGGAGTTCCTCAGGGGTCTTTATTAGGGCCTTTATTTTTTGTTATATTTATTAGTGACCTTCCCGAAGTAATACTTCCTGGCAGTACTATTGCTCTTTATGCTGATGACTGCAAATGTTCTAGAATCATTGACACGGCTGGTGATCTTGAACTGTTTCAACAGGACCTGGATAGTCTGCATCAGTGGAGTGTTCGGAATTTCATGAACTTCAATGTCAAGAAATGCAAAATTATGAAAATCACTAAGAAGATTCAACCACTCACTTCTAGTTTTTTCCTGGAAAACTCTGAACTGGAAGAGGTTAAAGAGTTTAAAGACTTGGGGATTATTACAAATCATCACCTATCATGGAACCCACATATAGATTACGTAGTATCCAAGGCTAACAGAATGCTTGGTCTGATTAAGAGAACTTGTAAGGGTCTGGATGACCCTAAGACCTTGCGTACTCTTTATTGCTCATTGGTCCGTTCAAATTTGGAATATTGTTCAGTGGTGTGGTCCCCATATACAAAGAGAAATACTGATAAGCTGGAAAGAGTACAGAGGAGAGCGACTAAACTTATCTTAAAAAGTGATGACTCCTACGACATTCGTTTGATGAAGTTAAACCTCATGTCGCTGGAGAAGAGAAGATCACTGGCTGACGTGACCTTCTTATATAAAGCATTTAATGGCAATATTGATATTGACATCAGTAAAATTACAGATTTCCACTCAGAAGTTGACCGCTTCTCACTTAGGGCTAAGGACTTTTTAACTTTAAAGAAGAAATATGCCAGAACCAATGTCTTGAAGTATAGTTTCTTCCATAGAATTACTGACCAGTGGAATCAACTACCTTTAGATATTCGTGTTTCTGATAATGTAAATATTTTTAAATCTAGAGTTAAGAAATTTTTCAGTGACTTGTAAGTATTTTTTATATTTCTGTATTTTTTGAATCTATTATTTTGTTGTTTATATATATATATAGTTAAGGTGATCTGTTTTGATATGGGGTCTAGGACTCCTTTACGGGTCATCCTTTGGTTTTTAATCCATAAATTGTAATAAATAAATAAATAATCAATTGATATATGAAAACTGAAAAGATAAGAATTTGGTTGAAGAAAGTAAAAGATTTCATTATTTGCTGTAGAAAAACAATGGATGAAGTTGAGGATGTTATTGAACAAATAGATGGAAGTATAGATAATATATAATATGATGGAAGAAAATATAATATATTATATGATGGAAGAAAATATAATATATTATATATGAAAGATCAACGTAAAAGCATATTTAACTGGAATCACATATCAAACAAACTGACAGAAGATCAGATAAAGGAATTAAAATCATACTACCACACATATCATAGAAAGTGTTGGGTATATAAACAAGCTGTAAAACACTTTAAAAAATGGAAATTGTTGGGTAACTCACTGTCTATCATCTTTGCTTCTGGAGGTATAGCCTCTTCTTTAACAACAGGTGGTATTAGTTTGATTGCTATTAGTGCGACAGCACTTCTAATCCAAGGTTGGATGAAGCATAAAGACCTTGATTTGAAAATACAAAATTCAACATATGCTTATCAAAGTTATAATCATCTATTAATTATGATAAAATATGCAATGAGATTAGGTGAATTTGACAGAGAATGTTTAATTAATTCAATGAATAATATTGATAGTTATGTTATTGATATTGGACCTGTTGTTGATAAATTTTTTATAAAATATGATCAGATATTTTGTCTTGAAGAATAGATTTAATTTTATCACCAATCAGATTCATTATGTCATTCCAATATTTATTATAAGATGCTAGTGTCTTTTTTGATTTTGTTGAAGTGATATCTTTATAATGAATATTCATAATCTTAAACAGTTGTATGATTATAAATTTAATATTAATAATTCGTTTACGACTATTATCAACTAAATATATAACATTATCAATCTCATTGAATGCTTTATAAACCCGTTCCTTTTGATTATAAGTTAATTGAACATAATTATTAAAATTTAATTTATTAATCAAATTCTCAATATGGTATTTGCGATGATATATAGATTTCCTTTTTATTTTATACATATCTTCATAGAAATCAAACTTATTTGTTTTGAAGTTATAACCAACAACTAAACCACAACTTATACATGTATTCATTCCATTTAAATCAATAACATTTTGATTATCGCAACATTTTTCATTTTCTATATTATTACTATAATGCGTCAACTGTTTATCACAAAAAGGACACATAACTTCAGTTTTGCTTAGTTCATCATGAATTATAGAGTTACAATACATCTTATTATAATAACATACTAAATCTTTATATCCTTTAAAGGGACTTAAAGATTTGACGTGTCATTATAATATAGAATGGAAAAAACTGTTGAATATTGGACATGTGAAATTTGTAATAAAGATTAAAAATTAAATAGTAAAAAAGTCATTTAAATACATATAAACATATAGATAATGAAATAAAAAAAGATGAATTATGGAAAGACCTTTTAGATACATTTTTTGTGATAGAATTTCAAAGATACATAAATATAATGATTATTATGGAATAGATGAAAGTGATGATGACATCAGAAATAGATCAATAAAAGATGTACAAAGAGAAGTAAGACAATCTTATCTAAGATATAATAAGACATTCAATCTTATGTTAGAACAAATGATATAAACATATGATTCCGCGGATACAAATAATTAACACATTTTCATAAACAGGCCTATAATCCAATACTTATATATAATACTTAAATTTAATACTTAAATTTAATACTTATATATATAATACTTAAATTTAATACATATATATAATACTGAAATTTAATACTTATATATAATACTGAAATTTAATACTTATATATAATACTGAAATTTAATACTTATATATAATACTTAAATTTAATACTTATATATAATACTTAAATTTAATACTTATATATAATACTGAAATTTAATACTTATATATAATACTGAAATTTAATACTTATATATAATACTTAAATTTAATACTTATATATAATACTGAAATTTAATACTTATATATAATACTGAAATTTAATACTTATATATAATACTTAAATTTAATACTGGATTTCAGTATTATATATCTAACACCATGTAATGGAACATTATCTATACTTCGTGTAGATAATATCATTCAATATGTAATGGAACATTATCTATACTTCGTGTAGATAATATCATTCAATTCCCCAGTTTTAACAACAGGACTAATATTCAATACTGAATTATCTAGCTAATATCCAAATACTGAGATTCAATAGTGAGATTTCAGTTTGATAATACAGTCAAAAAATGAGGACAAAATCAGCTGATGGTCAAACTGGTCTTATTCCCCCATCTCCTATACTACTTTCGCCCATAATCTGACAATTCTAAACCTTAACAACCATACTGAATAAATTATGCAAATTAGGTGGGGGCAGTGTAACACCATGAGGGGGCATTGTAACACCAAGGGGGCGATGTAACACCACCGAAGGGGGCGATGTAACCATAGGTGGGCGATGTAACACCATAAGGGGGCGGCGTAACACCAAAAAGGGGGCAATGTAGCACAGGAACCTAACCCTAACCCTAACCCTAACCCTAACCCTGTTGATAAAGCTGCGCTAACCTTACACACCCCTCCAAGATTTCTTTTACAGTCCATAACTCATACGGGATTTAGCCGTTCATCTTTTCCTTTTAACACAACTTTGCACATGACATAGGCTATGCCATGTTAAAAGGACGGATGAATTCATTACAACCCTTTTGAAATATCTCAAAATGGAAGGCCAGCGCAATAATCAGTATCTCTGTCCCGCTACGGGCTCTGGTAAAAGCAGATTGTGCTGTATTAGCCTTTTTTAGATGCCCTCGGCCTCATAAAAACTTCACGGCGTTGCCCTGGCTTTTTTGAAAAAAGTTATGATTCGGCCGAAAAAATCGGTTAAGATGTAATCTCATGAAACAGTATCATGACCTTCGAGATCAAGTGAAAGTCTATTTTGGAAGTTTTCCGTTTGTAAAACATTCAAAAATGAGGGTAACTTCACGATACTCTAGCTACATGTAGACCAATGTCTTGGACATCTTCTGTCCAAATTTTGGCCAAAAAGATTAAAACGGCTTGGTGTAAAAAATTCCTAAGTGATGGTAAACGAAAAAAACTGCAACGGTACGGTCGGCGCAATTTTGAGACAAGTTCAAAAAACAACAGTAAAACCCTCCCGTTTGAAGGGTAAAGTGATTATTTTTCTTGTTGATAAGAAAATTATCTGTTTTACTAACCTTCAAAATTTCGTTTAATTTCAATAAATTGTGAATTTTTGGTGAATTTTTTTTACCTCTAAAATGGTAAGGTGGGCGTATTTTCTTCAAAACTCCTCAAATTAACTGCTCTAAGTCTAGTAACTCGTTTTCCTTTGAGGGCAACTGGCCAAAACTTCGCCAGAATGATTACTCTTTACAAGATCTACACGTCCATTACCAGTAATCCCCGATTCCTGCGACAAAAAAGACTCTGGCTTTAAAAAACCTGTTTTTAACCTGTTTTTTCGACACTATTTTCATTTAAAAAGCAAAAATGTAAAACAAACACCAGTAGGCATAAGATTGTGTTATTCTTTGTCTTCCAACCAAGTTTGACGATTTTTACTTGTTTTCTACCAAAGATACAGCTATTTAAGCATTTTCATCGTAATTGACAGGTGTCAATCAATGTTGTAGGGTCTAATGTGGTAATCTAATTGTAGATCTATTATCGTGTTATGATGTGTGTAAGTTTTAAGTTAATACGTTCAATTTCAAATTTTTTACAATTTTTTAAAGATTAGCCTTTTGGGCGTTTTTGCCGAAAAACACGTTTTTTAAATATTTCTGACAAATTGACAGGTGTCAATCAATTTTTTAGGAGCTAATGTGATAATCTAATTGTAGACCTATTATCGTGTTATGACGTGTGCAAGTTTTAAGTTAATAAGTTGAATTCCAAATTTTTTATAATTTTTCAAAGGTTAGCACAATGCGTCTGTTTGGTAGATAGATTTCAGTGAACACGTAATGAAGTGCCCTTTGGAAAAGACCGTGGAAGGGTGAGTACATGCCTTTTGTTGTTCCGTTATTTATTCTATTTGGCACCCTTATAACACTAGGCAGAAGCAATCCAACTATCGGAAAAGGTGTCTAAGGTGCTCGGGCAACTTCCTCAGACATCTTTTCACGATAACAAAGGGTTACTTGTGTGCAGGCTCTGGTCTACGGTGGCCCACTAGTGCCACTGCTGCACACTGTAAAACAAACACGTTCCTGAATAAAAACTTGCTTCCTCTGTGAAATTGTTCTTATTTTCCATACAAGTGTTTAGCCTGTTGCATAGAAATTGCCCTCCTCTGTAGAAATGAGCCTTCTCCATAGAAATCAGCCTTCTCCTTAGAAATAAGCCTCCTCTGTAGAAATCAGCTTCCTCCGTAGAAATGGGCCTCCTCCGTAGAAATCAGCCTTCTCCGTAAAAATCAGCCTTCTCCTTACAAATGGGCCTCCTCCGTAGAAATCAGCCTCCTCCGTAGAAATTGGTCTCCTCCGTAGAAATCAGCCTTCTCCGTAGAAATCAGCCTCCTCCGTAGAAATGGGGCTCCTCCGTAGAAATCAGCCTCCTCCGTAGAAATGGGCCTCCTCCGTAGAAATCAACTTCCTCCGTAGAAATGGGCCTCCTCGGTAGAAATCAGCTTCCACCGTAGAAATGGGCCTCCTTCGTAGAAATGAGGAGAAATCAAGGAACTGGTACCTAGCACCCAGGCTTCTCTCCGATAGCTGCTACCTTTCCCGCCATATTTGATAATGGCGAACTTTTGCAGCTCCTGTGGCGAAAATCTGGGCCAGTATTCCACACCGAGTTATTGCCCCAAATGTGGCAGGAAATTGCAAGCAGGTTAGTGATCGTTTTTTTTTTTTTGACCTTGTTTGAAATGTTCTTGCATGTTATTTTATATAAAGCCTGATAAGCGATGATCGAGTAGGAGATCGTATGTACTGCACATGTTTAGCTTTGGAACTCGTTTGCAATCATGGAAGGCAGCTACTTTTGGCTTGATTTATCTTTTTGAATGCAATATTACGTTTTGAAGAAAGAAGAAGTAA
>OX393566.1:18424631-18502131 GCA_947652115.1 Blastomussa wellsi | reverse complement strand
CTGTTCTTGCACACATTCTAAATACAACTTTGCAGGAACAGAGGGTAAGTTATTAGATCGGCAAGTTTCAAGCCACATAACTTTCCTGCTGTAACCATCTACAGCTGCATGAATGGGAAAACCAAATGGTTTCAATTTATCATAACCTGAAATTTAGAAATAGTTATTAGAATAAAATCTGTTTCTTACATTTTTACTCCAGCACATAAAACACATACACACACTTAGAAAATTGGTCACTAACTATTAAACATGGAGCATTTGGTTAAAATCTACCCTTCAGCAATAATGTAAAACAGTGTCCAGATGTAAATGCTTTTTATGTATTTTGAATAACAATTTCAGAAATTAATGGGGCCTGGTGAGCATAAATCATATGACGATGCCTTAAAACATAAAAGTGCAAAGATAAACAGGGCTTGCCATTATAAAATGGATTAAATAGAAATAAATTAAAAGCTTGTTTTTAATAAACTAATATCTCACCATCAATATGCCAACACTGGTTAGGTCCATGTGAGTGATATATCCTACGGTGTAGTTTGTTTCTCTTCCGTGCTTTACTGGCATCCGGATCTAGTTCATGAAGAATTTGAGCAACAAGCCTCCTTGGTACATGTACATGGTGTTTGAGTCTAAGTATATGCCACATCTTCCTGTAACCTGCAAGCTGCCCTGGCCCTTGCATTTCATTTCTAATGATGTTCCGAACTAAGTCTTCATCAACATTGATTTTCCTTTTCACAAGATTATACCTCTGAAGTCTCCTTTTTAGGGTGCGAACACTCATGGTGATACCATGGTAGACCTGTAGCAGATCTGTGATTGTTTTGTAATCATAACCCAAATGGAAATACTTTTCTATTACCACACTCTCTAATACATTGAATTCTGAAAGAGAAAATTAAAGAATTTCAAAGTTATTTTGTAAATTGAGGCAATAGCAACTGCCAAGCTTGTTGGTAGCACAAGTACCCTAGGATTTCTTGGTATTGCCGATCTTCAAACATCACAACTAACATTTTTGAGGTGTTGTGCACCAGATCATGTTTATTTGTGGACAATAATACAATATACCAACGATTCATAAGAAAGACAAGGCCTAAACAACTCACTACTGACAACTTTTCAGGGCCAACAGGTCACCCTAAACAAGCTACACTGAAATTTAAAACCTGAAATGTGTGGTTTTAATGCCTCTTTTGCTTGGAGCAGGCTAATTGGCCTACTCGATCATCGTTTATTAGGCTTTATATAAAATATGCAGGAACATTTCAAACACAGCCAGAAACAAAAAACGATCACTAACCTGCTTGCAATTTCGTGCCACATTTGGGGCAATAATTCGGCGTGGAATACTGGCCCAGATTTTCGCCACAGGAGCTGCAAAAGTTCGCCATTATCAAATATGGCGGGAAAGGTAGCAGCTATCAGAGAGAAGCCTGGGCGCTAGGTGCCAGTTCCTTGATTTCTCCTCATTTCTACGGAGGAGGCCCATTTCTACGGAGGAGGCTGATTTCTACGGAGGAGGCCCATTTCTACGGAGGAAGCTGATTTCTACGGAGGAGGCCCATTTCTACGGAGGAAGCTGATTTCGACGGAGGGGGCCCATTTATAAGGAGAAGGCTGATTTCTACGGAGGAGGCTGATTTCTTCAGAGGAGGACCATTTCTAAGGAGAAGGCAGATTTCTACAGAGAAGGCTTATTTCTACAGAGGAGGGCAATATATTTCTTTACAACAGGCTAAACACTTGTATGGAAAATAAGAACAATTTCACAGAGGAAGCAAGTTTTTATTCAGGAACGTGTTTGTTTTACAGTGTGCAGCAGTGGCACTAGTGGGCCACCGTACTGGTCAGCGTTAAGGGTGCTGTGTCTGACCTTGTTATTTAATTGGATTGAAGTTTTGACATGTTTTCACAATACTTGACTATCTCTTAACTTGATGCCTGGCTAGACCACATCAAAACAAAGTCACTCGAACAAGTTTTGTGGAAATTGATCAATGTTTATGGTTGTTATGACGTCATTTATGTGTAAAATTTGATCGCTTATAACTCGGAAAGTATAGTTGAATATTCCAAGCAAATTATACTTGTCAATAGGCCTTAATATAAAGTACCTTTGTTGTAAGTTTGAAAGAAATTAAACAAATACTTTCAAAGTTATAAGCGATCAAAGTTTTTTCAAATATGGCGGACACTGGTTTGGTTACCAGTACCGCAAACGGTATTTTTACACCAAAACGAGGCAAAACTTTGACCCCTCATAACTCTAAGAGGATGTAACGGTTTGACTTGTGATTTGGAGGTTAAGATGTCATATCTAAGAACTAACTACCAGTGCAAGTAATTGTAAATTTGTTACATTCTCTTTGAAATAGAGGTGATTAAAGTTTTATCTTGTTCTTTTTTTATTGTTGCTTCTAAGGTTTATTTGTTGTTCGATTTTTGCGTATGAGATCACTTTAAATTCACGGTCACTTAATAACTACTCCAGAAAAGCCATCAAAATGTCTGTTAAAACGTATTCGGAGATAACAAGATTATGTGAAGATGCAATTAATGGTGATGAGGATGCAATAGAAGAACTAGATCTTGTAAATGCTACAGTAAACCCGCCATCGACAGTCTCCTTCTCATTAGCGTCTTTAACGGAACAGTACTCCACTACCGTCGCCACTGCAGCAGCAGCACACCGTTTAGGTATGTTTGTTCTCAAGGAACAGTGCCTAAAAACGATGGGCTACATTCTGGGCGTGGTAAAAGCGAGGAAGTCTAAAATTCGCTTTAGTTTGGAACCCCGAGACGTTGCAAGTGTCATGCTATCTTTGGTGAAGGAGGACAATAAAAGGGTGGAAATTGTGGAACTTTGCGAGGATGCTAATTCTATGGTGAACGAGGATAACGAAAGGGCTCAAAGTGATATCGCAGAACAGAAAATCGCAGAACCTCGCATCCCCAACTTCCACCCCAAAGAGAAAGACGTTGAAGAAGAGAAACTTTGCGACGATGCTAATTCTATGGTGAAGGAGGATAATGAAAGGGCTCAAAGTGATATCGCAGAACAGAAAATCGCAGAACCTCGCATCCCCAACTTCCACCCCAAAGAGAAAGACGTTGAAGAAGAGAAACTTTGCGACGATGCTAATTCTATGGTGAAGGAGGACAACGAAAGGGCTCAAAGTGATATCGCAGAACAGAAAATCACAGAACCTCACACCCCCTACTCACACCCACAAAGTCATAACAAGAGGTGGCAATGTCTAATGTGCCCGTTCTTTGGAACGCACTTGGCACGGCACATTGCTTCAAGACACGGCTTGACACCCGCAGACATAGCTGTCCAGGTCGCAAAGACAGACGCGAAACTGCCCAAGAATGAAACGACACGTAATCCCAACAGTCCGCGCTACCAGTGTACAATAGGTGAATGCAGGAACATCGTCACCAGAAAGTCGCAGCATCTTAGACGTTACCATAAGATCAATGATAATCAAGAGATGAAGAAAGCCTCAGCAAAATTTATCAAACTGACTGGAACCGGGAAGCGTAAAACAAAGTCACCAGCGTCTAGTCAACCGAAGAAAAAGAAGAGAAAGATCACCAAACCACCGGCAACAAGCACAAGTGAAGCCAAGCTAATCATCCAAAATCCAGCCAAGAATCCATCAAAACCTGAGAAAAAAGCCAAGGTAGAAGAAGATGTAGAAGATGAAAGCAGTGATGAGTCCAATCGTAGTTTTAAGGGGGACAGCGATTCTGAAGAAAGTCAAGAGGATGATAGAACCGGGAAGCGACAGACTGGAACCGGGAAGCGTAAAACAAAGTCACCAGCGTCTAGTCAACCGAAGAAAAAGAAGAGAAAGATCACCAAACCACCGGCAACAAGCACAAGTGAAGCCAAGCTAATCATCCAAAATCCAGCCAAGAATCCATCAAAACCTGCGAAAAAAGCCAAGGTAGAAGAAGATGTAGAAGATGAAAGCAGTGATGAGTCCGATCGTAGTTTTAAGGGGGACAGCGATTCTGAAGAAAGTCAAGAGGGTGCAGATCCAGGCTACCTGAACGTCGAAGCCGACTTGGATGAAATCTCGTCGTTCGCGGAAAGCGACAACGATTGGCAAGAAACAGGTGACGAAAACAAATGGAGTGAATACTATCCCTCCGACGATTCAAGAAAGAACACACGCCAGTACTTTGTGTCGACGTTTTACAGGTACCTTTTACACATCGAGGGTGGAAATCATTCCGAAGAACAGGCGCTATTACATGCGCGTCAAGTACACAACGTGCTTGACATTCTAGAAGAAGATGGCGATGATCTGCACTGTTTGGTTGCCAAGCAAGGCTTGAACATCTGGGACGTGTTTGCAGGACCATGCCTCAGAAGCAAAACGTTAACAGAAAACACGATAAAGACGTATCTCAGAAGCATTGAGATAAGTTTATAGAAAAGGGCCTATTCTACAAGCAAGCGTTGCTAACAGATTTGGACAAGGCTTGGATTGTGGGTCTTCAGAAACGTCTCCCTGATTACCGTGCGTCCATCCACAGACGGATGGCCCAGCAGCACACGACAAGGAAAGTTGAAGAGGCATACAGCAAGATAATCCCAGATGATGTCCGTGCCCTCGAGGACAGCCAAATAGCAATAGACGCTATTAAGATCTTGGGCAAGGCTGCTGAGCACCATCTTCCGTCGAGGAACGAGTTCACGACGGTTAGAGATTACCTGTTAGTGACTACATTGTTCGAGAATGCATCTAGACCAGGGCCCCTAGAGAATGCAAAGGTGAAGCGGTTTTACCAGGCCGCCCGATCGTCTAATGGAAGGTGGATAATTCTAGTTGATGAGCACAAAACAACACGCCATTACGGCCCTGCAGAATTAGCTCTGGATGATCGGCTTTACGGCTACCTCAAGATCTACCTGGAATACATAAGGCCTGCGTATGTTGACTCATCCAACGAAGAGGCCATTTTCATAAAAGACGACGGCAAACAGTTTGCAAAAGGAACGATAGGAACATGCGTCACAGCTTTCTTCAAGCGCGCTGGAATACGCCAAGACGTACGCGTAACTGCTACAAACATAAGAAAGATGCACTCCGATGCCGCCTCAGAAATGACTCCTACCAAGAAGAGGAGGGTACAAGATCACATGAAGCATCTTCCAAGTACTTCACAGAGAAATTACGTACTAAAAGTAAACGCAGAAAAGGCGGGAAAAGCCCACGCAATCATGCAGAAAGTTATACAAGGCCAATTCGAAAAGAAGCTTGCAGAGGTCAAGAAAGGGAGGGAATTCGCTTCAGCTTTTGAATTCCAAAACATTCCTGGAGGTGAACTGAATGCCATTCCTGAAAACGATGTTGTAGATGACCCAAATGACATTCCTCAAAACTACGAGCCTGATGAACCGAATGGCATTCCTAAAAACAATCAGCAAGAAAAGGAGAAAGATGATGATGACGATGATAGAGTAGAAGAAGAAGAAGAAGAAGAAGAAGAGGAGGAACCGAATGGCATTACTAAAAACAATCAGCAAGAAAGCGAGAAATATGATGATGACGATAATGAAGCAGAAGAAGAAGAAGAAGAGGAGGAGGAAAAATTGCAAGCGTCAGCGGGCTATGGATTAACAAGTGAAGAGAAATCGGTTGTGATGACGGTTTACGAAACGCCTATTGGAATGGGCAGAAAACTTACAATGACGGAGGTGAGAGGCTACATGCGTGGAAACAGAAAATTTCTCCGAAAATATGTATCAGATAAAAAAAAGACAAGACAAATCTACGACTTCGTACAAGACAAGACCGAAGTGGTGAGACAAACCAAGGATGATCTACCAGAGGATGAAATTAGTTTCGTCGCATCTATTACTTCCACCGGACAACGTAAAGTTTGGCATCCCTTTGACACGGAAAATATCCACCAAAAATTTGAGCAGTGTTATAAGATACCGAGTAAGAAGGATGTCGTAAGAAAATTTCAAGAGGACGATCTGCTTTCGCACATTCTCGAACGAGAGGGAAAGTCTCGTTGTTATGAAAAAGTAAAGACCTTTTTCAAGAACAAGTCCAAGGATTGAAGCGTTCAAGAGAGATTGAGAGGTTTATTGAGATGTTGTGTTCAATGGGAATCTGTTGAAAAACTTAGTGATAATGTTGTTGTTGAGATGTTGTGTTGTTAAGGGAAACTGTTGAAAAACTGAGTCATAATGTGGGTTCACATTAGACCACTAAGTCTGACTTAGCAATCTCTTAAGTCGACTTAGTGAAAATGACAGGTCTGAACCGCTAAGTCAGAGAAGCGTGATTTCTGTCTTAGTGTCGGCAAACTCAAACGATCTAAGCAGTTCTCAAGTCTGTTTCAAACATGACTTAAGGCTGACTTAAGAAATCTGATAGCAAAAAAATTTCAAAATCGTGGGTTTTATCAGATAGAGATTCCCGCGTTAGGCACAAAAACATTCTCACGAACAAAATTAACTGAAGACACAGCCTCTTCCCACGAACAAAATTAACTGAAGATGCATCGCCGAGAGGACGAAACGTTAGAAGGCAGTTATGCTACCGACTTTTCTCCATATGCGACGTAAGTTGCGTGGCTTGATCACTTTTTTATTGGGCTACATAAGTGTCATTTTCTTTTCTTACGATATTCCTCGCCGATTTCCCAACAGATCTGAAGCACGAATGCCTCATGTTCTTAATGCAGCTTCACCGCCTCAGTTTAGTCGGTCTCCTTCTCCGTTTATGCCACCATTTGGAGCTTATTATCCACCCATGATGGCTCCCATACCAATGCCTACAGGTCCCTCAGAGCTGAGCGGCGACCCAACTCCGAACTCAGAAGGGTCTAAGCGCACAAGGGCCGACTGGACCAGAGAAGAAACTAGCATATTGCTGGAGATTTGGGGTGCCCTTTACGATTCCCTGAAATCTGCCTCGACCGCTCAAAAAAAAGTCTGTGGAGTCAAATTTTAAAAAAATTTCAAGACCAGTGCTTAGATCTGGGGGTGTCATCAAACAAAAACCTAGATCAACTCAAGAAAAGAATAAAGAACCTGGAATACGAATACCGCCAGGTAAGAACGAAAATGGCTTCCACTGGAGAAGAGGGCGCTAAGAAGCTCCAAAGTAACTGCTCATTCTACGAGGAACTAGATGATATTCTAGGTACACGGGATGCAATAAACCCCGATCGCATGACCATAAGTTCATCAAAGGTCATTCCAAAGAAGAAGTCTCCCTCAGCAGGACCAGTGTCGAAAGAGGGAGAAAACTCATCATCATCAGCGAGTTCTGATTTTCAGCAACCTAGCACAAGTTCGGCCTCAGATGAATCACCGCCGAAGTCGCAGCAAGTCCCACCAAAGACAAAAGGGAAAGCCCCCAAGCGCAAGCGAAAGGAGCCAAGTGACCAAGACGAAGACCCCTACATGAAGGGAATATGTGACATGTGGCGTATTTCCATGGAAAAGCAAGCCGAACGCTTCAACCGCAGCATGGAACTCCAGCAGGCTGCTATACAAAGCCAGACAGAGCAGACCAAAGCCCTTGTGTCAGGCCTAAAAGACATTTTAAAAGATTGTTTAAAAAGTGACTAAGAAGATGTTGCGTGCATTGCCGATTAATTTGAACATTTACAAGTTCTGTTGTTGTTAACTAGCTGGCTTCGCAGGAGTTTCATTTATTATTTGTATTATGAATAGTAGAGTAACAGGCATTCTATCTTTTTGAGCATTTTATTGATTGTAACACAGCTTTTGGGAAAAAGAAATGGAAGAGTTTAAAAAATCAAGCTCAATAAATGTGCGTTTTATAAAGAAAAACATTGTCACACCATTGAATTGCGTGCGCGTGTCCTATGGTGCAGAAAGGACGGTGGCTGAATTAAAGTACACCCTCAGAAACTAGATAATCTAGCATAGTTTGGCGTGTAGCTGATCCGTCTTGTGCTTCATCATCTTCATCTGCGTCATTTTGATCGTCGGGTGGTGGGCGATCATCGTCATCATCAAATGAATCCCCTTGCATTATACAAAAATTATGTAAAACACATGCTGCTGTCACGCTTCGCGGTACGGAAGTGTGTCTTTGTTCAATCTTTTTTAGTAAAAGCCTCCAACGTCCTTTTAACAGGCCGAAAGCCCTCTCTATCACTGATCTCATTGCACTTAATTTTTCATTAAAGCGTCTTTTCTGAGGCGATAGGCGCCCTCTGTTTGCAAATGGCTTTATTAGCCAGTTTTTTATAGGATAAGCACTGTCACCTACTAGCATTGGCCTCAACAGTCCTCCATTAACCACTCTTGTAGGTGCTGATAAAATTTCTTCGTTTTCTGCAAGGTCAAAAATTCCACTCAGTCGTAGCACTCTAGCATCGTGTATACTACCGGGATAGCCCACAGCTACATGTTGAAAAAGTAGCCACGAGTTTACTGTTCCTTGCAGGTTGATGCTATAATACTGCTTTCTGTTAAAGTAATCTTCCTTGTTCTCCGGGGGAGCGTTGATTTCTATGTGGCAGCCATCAATTGCTCCTACAATTTGTGGAAACTTGTATTCCTCTTCAAAGGTGTCCATGGCTTCTTGCACTTCGTCTTCAGTGTAAGGGAATCGAATAAATAAGTCCTTTTTTCGACACAAAGCTTCCTCGAACTCTTGACATATCACTTTAGCAGTAGATTTTCCTAGGCCAAACTGCAGTCCACATGACCTATAACTGTTTCCAGTAGAAAGTCTCCAAACACCAACAGCAACACGCTTCTCTACAGACACAGGCTTTCTCAATCTCGTTTCCTGTCTTGTCAGATCACCACGAAGAATTCGGCAAAGCTCTTCAAACGTTTCACGCTCCATTCGAAAGTTTGGTTTCCAAAGAACATTCAGCCGAGGTGATGCTAGCATAACATCAAACCAGTTCTGCGGTCTTGGCCAGGCCCACGCTCTTCGTCTTATGTGCCGAAAATTCCCTCGTCTTCGGTGAACACTCAAAAGTAGAGCGGTCAGAAGAAGCAGGCTTTCGCTCTCTTGGACGAAATCTTCCATCATTCTTTCACGAAGGAACATAAGATTTTGTAAGGTTGTTTGGCTGATCAACCTTTGTAAATTTAATAAGCAGACAACAGTCGCAATAACAGCGATTTTACGGCTTCTCGGTCTCATTTTGATCTCAACTTCTTCACTAAAATGGATCGTGACTAACTCACCACATTTAAGACGTCAGTAACCTTATCTGTTATTTTTATCGTTCATGATGACAGCTTTGCACGGAAAGAATTTGTCTTCTATATATGTCTGAACGCTAAAGCGGACTTAGGATGACTTGGCTTGACTTAGGCTAAGACAGACTTAGTGCCTAGTATGAACCCACTAATAATGTTGTTGTTGAGATGTTGTGTTTTGAAGGAAAACTGTTGAAAAATCTGAGGCATGGTGTTGTTATTCACCTTCCTCGACCCCCAAACAAAAAAAAAAGAAAAACGTTGCCTTGGCTGGCCTTGTTGTTGTTGTTGTTGTTGTTATTATTATTATAATTACATCGAGTTGAGTTGGTTACTCGATGATAATCACACACTTCCTGGCTACAATGAGTTGGGTTGGTCACCCAATGATACCCCCTGAAAGTCGGTGGTACAATACTTGTTACAAATCGTCTGGGATAAAACACGAGCTGGGGTAACCAATCCGCCGTGTCAGGATAATACCCTTGTTGCATTTTTGAAACAAGGGGGGGACCAGGGAACCACATGTCTATGAGCCATTAACAATAGAACTTACATGATTCAGTAACTGTGAAACATGCACACTTACAGATCGCTAACTTGGATCAACACCTAAATAGACTCCATCGCGAGACAAACGATTAAGGTTCATCTCCTAAACATGGAATAGTTGTAACACTCTCTCTTACGATTGAATTTACACCTGCCAATTTGATTGACATCTTGTTTACTGTTATTGAGCAAATCTAAAGTACCTTACATACATTTCACTCACAAAGGTAAGGAGAGCGCAATGTGAGGAGGGCGCAAAAAATGTAAGGAGGGAGCAATGCTATGTAAGCAGAGGTCTAACGTACGTGATGTAGCCATTAAGCACTTGCATGTTTGCATCGGTCAGAATCAATGAATCAAATCCATACTTTCCAGCAGTTTTGAACGTTTTCTGATCGATGAAACCACCGTTGTCCTTGGCTGTAGCAATCATGTAGCAATCATGTCCACCGTCAAATACTGATAAGTCATGGGGCGCGATCCCTTCACTTTGATGAACAGATACATGGCTACAAATTTTGTGGCAAATGTTAAGTCTGAGGGGTTAACTTGAGCTGGGCTAGTTTTGCATCCCTTCATGGTATTTTCGTAGCGCGGGAGATGAAATTTCACCACCTCCAATAACTCCTCCATTGTTGCCCAGTGGCCTCTTGCTTCCAGAGTGTCGATGTCTAAATCTTGTGTCCATTGCAATCTCATCATCTTCGCCACTGTCTTTCGGGCTCTCTTGATATATAACTCTGTCGAAGAGAACTTTCGAAGAACTGCCTCTGATGCGCCATGAAGTTTTCTGAAGTCGATCAATTCGGAAATGGCATCTAACACACATAGAAAGGAGTGGTTCTGGCACACCGTGGTTAAAATTTGTTGACGATGCAAACACGGCTCCAAATTTGTCGCCGTGTTTGCATCGTCAACAAATTTTAACCACGGTGTGTCCAAAACCACTCCTTTCTATGTGTGTGGGAAAAAACACCAATTTTGCACATGCGTTCACAAAAGTGTGCCAGAACCACTCTTGCATATTTTGCACAAAGTGTGCCAGAATTATTTTCCATTTGAAGAAGTGTGCGCGCATTCATATACGCGAACATGGCCGCAGCTGACTATTCAAACGATGTACTGCACGACGGCTCGATAACAGAGGCAATTCAAAACCTCCCAGCCGAGCTTGGTGAGATGATATTGAAAGAATATATTTCCATCAAGACAAAAGAGAAATTGGACCTTGGTTTTTCTGAAGTTCATTATGAAATGGATTTTCTCCCCTTTTGTGAAAAAAACCAACAAATCACCAAAATCACGGCTTGCGGGAAATGTGATGGCAGATGTGGGAAATGTAATTGGTGTTGCCTGTGTGCAAAAAACAAAAAGAATCATTTTCTCGGGTTCCCTGTGTACGAAATCGATGACTTAGAAGAATTCGGCGTTGTAGAGAAATTTTTGAAATACGTTTGACCACTCGTAAACAGAATCTTTGAAAATTTCACATTTGTGAAGTTTTCACAGAAAATTTCACATTTGTGAAGAAAAATGTGAATAATGTTTTTTTTCGTCAGCTTCACGCATCGCCTCAACAACTTGTTGAGTTATCTGTCTGACATCATTCAGCCAAACTGGAGAAGAAAGTTCCGCAAAAATAACGAAAAGCATGTGAAATATCGTGATCATTTTGAGTTATGCAGTCAACCTTTAATTATACTTAAAGATATTTTTTTTGTTTTTCCCTCAAACTTCAGTTCAAATTTGCAATGCTGGGCGCCGCGAGTTTTCTCATAAGCTGTTCTTGAAGCTCTTTTTTTATCTTTTCAACATCAGGCAGTTTACTTAAAGATGGTTTTTTTGTGAGCTTTGCTCGTACCTTTTCTTTTAACTCATTGTACTGTTCGAATTCAGAAAGAATAATCCGAAACTCAGAATCACTAATGCGATTATCAATTAAAGCCTTGGAAACCAGCTTGTCAACACTCGCACGTTTTGCAAGGCCAAGAGTAACAATCTCCTGGTGTTTAGACATTTTTTTGTCAAGTTTTTTACCGGCAAGAATCAAACCGGAGGAAGCAACAGAGAATAAACCACCAACAACACCAAGAGGGATGGCAACGGGTATTCCGACCCCTGTTAGAGCAGAAGTAAGGCCGGCACCCGAAAAAACAGCGCTGAGGCCACCAAGACCTCCAGAAAGCCAGTTGACGGCTGTTTTTGCGCGTTTAAATTTTTTTCGAACAAGTCTATATTTGTCAACCTCTTCAGTCAACTTTTTTTTGATTTCGTTTATCTCTCCAAGGCGAAAGGTCTCAGGCGTTTGTAAAACAGGATATAATCCGCTTTGTGGTGTCTCCGGAGGAGCACTGGGCAATACGTTTGATGAAGACATTGTCTATAAAATACAGCTTTTTTTTTTAATTGTATGAAATTCAAGAGGTAATCAATTTATCTCCAAAACGAAAGTGAGTGGCATCTCATTGAAATCGAAAAGTTCACCATTCTCATCTTTGACTGAAATAGTCAAACTGTTTACCTCTCGACTTTTCAAAGTGGCACGAACATGCTGTGGCTCTGACTGATAAAAAACTTTTTCCCAAGGTTCACCTTTTATATCAAAGTTGGCAAGAATGGTGGATGGTTTTCCATTGAACTGATTTTCTTGTTTGTCAATCAAGTCACAATGGATTAAGTACGTTGAAGTGGAGTTCAGTTTTTTTGAATACAATAACGAAAAGTGTTTTGGTATTTTTCCAACAACACCAAAGCCAAGAAGAGAGCTCAAATTTTTATCAATTTCAAATTCTTCCAAATTTGTGTTTAAGACAACCATTTGACCATAGGGTGTGTTGATTTCTGCTTTTAAGGTGTCACTGTCCGGCAAAAGATCATTTTCAATTTTTCTTGCCAAAGATTTCAAGGTGTAATGGCCCGGTAAAAAGGTGATGGTTTTGTTATTTGTTATCGATTTAAGTCTGCCCACTCTTTTCAGGTTAAACCAAGAATTGTAAAGAGAACAGCTTAAAAGTCTGATATAGTTTGGTTGAAGGGGCTGGTGAAAATAAACTGTGTAGTCGTTTGAAGGAGCGATGATTGTGAGCACAACCATTTTTATTCAATTGAAAATATATATTTAATTCATAAAAAATGGACAACAATTTGTCGCAGTACGCGTGGCTGTCTTCAGCGAATGTCGAAAACGAAACAAAAGAAGCAAAAAAGTATGCGTGGGCAAACTTCGACAAATATTACCCCAGAGCTGACAAGAGTAAATTTGAAGCACAAGTAGTGTTTGATGTAAATCATATCGCAACAGCAGAAATTTTTTTCAAAGCAGGTCCCGGCTTTACGCAAAGCGTTTTCGGATCAGACAAAAAATACTGGAGTGACCAAATGAAAGACGCACTCGGATTGATGGTTGGCGGTTTTCCAGAGCAGCTTACACCTGTAAAAGGAAAAAGTACTTTACCTGTCCCAGCAGTTCCATTCGAAGAAGCTGCACCGAGTTTGAAAAAAATATTCAACAAAGTAATCAAAATTTATGTCACCCCTGACCAGTATTTTACAACAAAGTTTAGAGAGATATTTACCAAGGAACAACCGAAATTCGAAACGTCAAAGCCCGCGAAAAAATGGCTGGCGAAGCCAGATATGTCTTTCTGGGAACAGCAGCTGAACTTTGCAGTGTGGTGCGCGACAACAGGCTGCGGAATATCTCGAGAAGTATTTGACAAAGACAGCACGCTGAAGCTGCCGCCACAGGTACGAGCGTTTTACATCTTTCACGTGTACTTTACGGTTCGACGCATCCTATTTCAGCTCGGAGGTATCCAAAGCTTTAGCGCATTGCCTGGTGATCCAACATGGAGTCAGTTTAACAACAAATATGACGAAGCTTCTTATAAAAGATTATGTGCTGAGTTCAAAGTTCCTTCATCAACCGATTTTCGGTTTACAATTGGCCCGAACCACGGGCTAGGAAGCGTTTATATTTATTGCCGCGATCCTTTCATCCTGAACGTTCCCTATCCATCAGCAAAAGCAAAATTCGATGACGAGGATCCAATGGCGTCAGAAAAGGGAATATCAGTTTGTTTCATAAGAAATGATGCAGCTGAAGAGCAATTCAACTGGTTCGCACCAAAAACCACAACAGGTTTGACCCAGGCAGGTTTGTCGAGAATAAACCAGTCGATTGAAGCATTTGTGTATTGCATCTTGGGTGCGCAAGTAAACGTCCGCAGCAGCATTCTTGGGGCGGGAGGCAGAGCAAAGGAGGCCCAGACCGAGTTTCTTGTCCTGGTTGAAGACGCAGTGAGGATGCCCGACCTGGCAAAGAGCGTGCAGCGTTACCAGCTGGCGGTGGACGAGGCAAAAGTGCGGTTGAACCTTGCTGTGTGCCCGGGCGCTTGGTTGATGCCAGGCCGCATGGTTATCAACACAGAAAGCACGGTTGGTTACAACAACCAGCTCAAACAAGCGATTCCGGGTATGAAGCTGGGGGTCAACGACGGGGCAAACAAAAGCACAAAAAAAGCGGGCCTTAAGCCCATGGATGGCGGAAAATCAAAAATTAACCCACCAAACAGCCATCCTTCCAATCCAATTCACAAAGCAGCCACAGCTGAAAGCAAAAAAGATTTGAAACCTGTTACAACACAAGAGTCTGCACAAACACAAGTGCACGAAGAAGAACGAGTGCCAATGGCTGGCTCGGGAAGTGATTCTCATGACAAAAACAAAATTGTTCTGATTGTTGGCTTTGTTGCAATTGCAGGTGTGTTGTTTTGGGCATTCTATCCCGAAGAAGATGAAGATGAAAGTGAAAGTGAAAGTGAAAGTGAAAATTAACGATTCTTTTTGGCATAGCTCTCAACCAAAAAGGCCACAACAGCCAAAATTAAAAGCCATATGTGTTCTGCCAGAAAACCAATTACCTGGCCAGCAGTTGTGAAAAGAAAAGAAACAATCGAGCCAATAAGTCCTGGGAGAATGGAGGCTAATTTTTTCCCGAGCTCTTTTAGCCCGTTTCCTAATTTTTGGGCCGTTGATTTCAAAGCGTTGGTAATGGAGCCAATGGCAGCACCAATCGTGACACCAGCAGCAAGAAGGATTGATGCCGCCGTCACGCCGTATTTTTTGAAAATATCTTTTACACGCTCACGAAGCGGCATGGCTCTTTCTCTTTCTTCAATTTGTGTTGCCAACCTGGCAAGCTCCTCTTGTCTTTCTGCAATTCTCTCCTCGGCAGCTTCTTTTTCAGAAGGTGAAGCGTTTTCATCATCGATAATTGCTTTGTCTTCTTTATTTTTGTTTTCAAGTTCTGCTTTTTGTTCATTCAATTCATGAAAAGTTTTTGTGGTGTTGAGTCTTTCTTCCATGGTTTTTCTTTTTTCTTCTTCCTCAGCAAGGCTTTTACTGAGTTTATCGACCCGGGTTTGTTTCTTTTCTTTATCTTTCACTTGTTTCTCAAGGGCTGCCACCTCCTTTTTGTTATTTTGTAAATCTTTTTTATAATTATTTTCCAGTTGCTGCAGTCGTTTCAATTCTGCTTCATTTTCAACATCTGAACCAAGTTGTTCTTTTTTAGCCTTTGTTTGCTCGATTTTATTTAATAAATCTTTTTCTTTTTGTTTGGCTTCAACTAATCCTGAAAAGATCTTTTCAGCCATTTTAGCTTCTTTTTGAGCTTCTCTTAACGTCTGTTTGCTTGCTTTTATTTTAACATTTTCTTCCTCCAGTAAAGTTTCAGCTGACTTGCCAAGAACATTTTTGAAGTACGTTTTGTTTAAGAAATCTTTACGTAAACCGCTGCCATCATCTAAAGCTATCTTAGTTTCACCACCCTTGGGGCCAATGGCAACAATATCCATTAATTTTTTACTGGAAAACTTAATTGGAAATTTAGTTAAGTCAGCATTTGGATATATTTTTTTGATGTAATCTTTTATCTTTTCGATTTCAATTTTTTGATCATATTCGCTTAAAAGTTGTTCAATTTTATTATTTTTGCTAGAAGTTTCTTCAACTTTTGATGTGTCAAGTAAACCTGTTGTTGAGTTTCTTCTTAAATTTTTCAATCTTCTTTCAATATCCTCAAAACTATCTTTTACATATCTTCCACCAAAATTGGTCTCGGTATAAGAAGTTTGTGGCAGCCCGCTTTTCTCGTGAGACATTGTCTGCATCTCAATCTGTTGACCTTGAGGCCCAGGTGTGGATGCCCCGTTAGGCACAAACGGAAATGTTGTTTCACCATCATCATTGTCGTCGTCACGATCGTCTGTATGTTCCAAGAGAGGGTCTATTTCATCAAAGCCACCTTCAGCCATCGCGAAATATATTTTGAAATTATTTTTATTTAAATATAAATGTCCGGCGCTGTATAAACATGTCTGTGCAAGCAAACCTTCGACCAACGAACGAAGAAAAAATTATAGGCGGAATGAAAGCCGAGCGCACGGTCAAGCGCATCACTTTTAATCCCAGCGAAGCCAACCCCGGCGAGACGTTGTATGTTTATGTGCCCAAGCTGAATGAGAACGAGGTCCTCGTGCCAGGCTCGATCTCACTTATCTTTAACATCGACCTGGCTGGAGGGCACGCCAACAACTTCCTTGTTCAAAACGTCTCCCGTGCTCTTGTCGACAGGCTGACTGTTAAGTACGCTGGAACCATACTGCAGGACACGGTGGGGTATGACATTTTCAAGATCTGGGAGGACCTTTTCCTCTCACAGGAGGAGCGGGACAACATGCTGCTCGAGGGTATTCAGTCCGAGGACCTCTGCAAGATCCGCTCAAATGCGGGGGATAAAAAAACCTCGGGTGTGGGCGCGAAAAACGCACTTAACACGGTTTTCGGAACAAAATATCGAATCCAACTGGACCACCAGATCCTGACCGACCACGGCGTTTTCTACCCCAAAGCTCTTTACCACGACCTCATGTTTGTGCTGACCCTTGCGCCGGCCTCGCAGGTTGTAAAAGGCTCTGACCCCGCTAAACTGAAATACAAGCTGACAAACATCCAGCTCGAGTACGAAATGATGAGGAGCAAGACTCTGGCGGACGACGCGCGAAGTGTTTACTTCTCAGGAAAGGAATTCCTTTACGATCATGTTGAGCGGCCATTTGTGCACGCCTTCTCAAAAGGCATTGACACAAGGATAAACCTCAGAGTAAACTCGCAGAGAAGGTCCCTGAAAGGTCTTCTTCTCCTTTTCGTTGAGCCTTATGAAGCCGGCAACAGGGATTCAGAAAAGTACTTCAACCCAGACCTGACAAAAGTCACCGTTACGGTGAACGGCAAGCCCAACATGATTTACAACAACGGCATCGAAGGAAAGGATATCTGGGGTGAAGTTGACCGCTTCTTTGGAAAGTCAAAAAACAAAACACCGAACATGAATCTGAAAAAGTTTTACACCGAAAACAAGTTCGGGCTTCTGATAGATCTTCGCTCAATGGAAAGTCAAAAAATTCACGGAAGCGGCACGCGGCTTGTAAACACACAAGATGGAGTCCAGCTTGAACTCGAGCGGAATGCCAAAAACTCAGGCAACGTGAACTGCCACGTCTTTGTTATCAGTGACTCGCAGATGAATATAATTGGGCAGCAATTAGAATCTGTGCAGTTATAGAAAATGGATCCTGACAACATACCGTTTAACGCTCTCGTCGTGGGGCCGACGAATTCAGGCAAAACAAAGTTTGTGGTGGATCAGCTCCGCGGCCCTTTCCGCGGCAAGTTTGACTACATTGCGCTCATCTGCCCGACATTCAAACACAACATGACTTTTCATCGTTTCGCTGAGAAAGACCCGCGTTTTTATGTCGTGGTTTGCGTACAGCATGAAGTTGAAAAATTTTTGAAGTATGTTTACTTTTTTTTGGAGGGCACCAACGCGCTCATTGTCCTCGACGACTGCGCGGCCTCGAAAGATGTGAAAAAGCGCACAGGCGAGCTGGTCGAACTCGCATTCAGCGGCCGCCACGCAGGGATCAGCACGTGGGTGATAACCCAAAAGATGACCAGCATCACGCCCTCTTTCCGCGAAAACGCTGCGGCGCTTGTGCTTTTTTACACGCCCTCGTGGAAGACACTGAAAGCGGTTTTTGATGAATTCGCCGGCGAACTTTCTCAAGATGAATTCAAATACCTCATTTCAAAATTGAAAGAAACACAGTTCTCCTGCCTTGTGTTCGCACTTCAGTACCCGTTCGGAATAAAATTCCACACACCTCACCCCTCACCCCAATTAAAAATAAAAAATGAATAAAAATTCACAAATATAAAATGGCGGACTTATCAACACTCGATGACTTGGACTTGTCGGGCTTGGACTTGCTTGAAGCTGAGGCAGCGAGCGCGCCCGCCGGCATTGTCCCCGCTGTTGTTTCAACGCAGCCTGATATCCCCGCGATGCGCGAGCAGTTGGCCCGGCTTGTGTCAACAGGAAAATCAAAAGAAGCCATCGGGGTGCAGCTTTCACACGAGCAAGTGAAACTCCTCTCTGACAAAGATGTCGAGAAATACACCAAACGCTACCAGGCTTATGTGGGCTCAAAAACAACGGACAGCTTGATCGACAGCATCATTTTTCTTACAACCAAAGCGGTCGGAATGGCCGTCGACATCGACGACATCAATGCTCTGCAAAAAGATCTGAGAAACGACTGGATCATCAACAATGAGCTCTCCAACCTGGCCGGCAGCGCCGCTTTGTCTTGCGGCCGTTTTCTCGCTCTGGCCAACGCAGTGTTGATCACAACAAAACACATTGATTTCAGCGGAGGCCCCTCCGGGGATCCAAAAGTTTGGGACGGACAGCCTGTGCACATTGCCCCTGAGGTTGACACACCAACTAATGAATAATTACACAGAAGTTGCAAAGTAATATTCAGAATTGAATATTAATTTTGTTTTTATACAATGGCTGAAACCGCACAAGCAAACCCAGTTGAGCAAACACCACCACAGACGAGTCAAGAAACTTCACAAACGCCGGCACCACAGACGAGCCAAGTAACTTCACAAACGCCGGCAACACAGCCCAAAAATCCCAAGCGAGTTGCTGCTGGCAAAGATATTGCAAGAAGAACTCGGGAGGCCCGCTCAGCGCACAAACAAGCTTATGAAGAGAAAATGGCAAAACAATCTGCACCTGCTGTGGGGGTGGAAACCACAACAGAGCCCGCACCAAAGCCTGCTGCAGAAAACGGTCTCACCACAAACCAATTGATCGCAATCGCCGGAATTGGCGTCACGCTTCTCACAACTTATGTCAAGCGTGAAGACATCAAGGCCTTTTTCAAAAAGAACCAGGCAACTTCTGTGGAGCAAGCCCCACAACCAACCCACGTGGATGCGGAACCTTCACCACAGACTCCGAAACCGAAGCCGAAAAAACGTGGAATTCGGTTTATGGATGATTAATTTCATTTGAATTTTTGTTTCGTCATAATTCCACCCGCGCAATGGATGAAGATGTGCCCAAAAAAATTTCTTTTGAACTTTTATTTTTTTCTTTCATACCAAACATGTCTGACAACAAGCTCGTTAAAACCGTTCTGGATGCCGCGACTCTCGTTGGCCTCACAGCAGGCATTGGGTGGGTTGCCAAAAAAGCTTTCAGGAGAAGTTTTACAGATGACCCTTCAGATTCTGTCGAAAACTTCGCAATGTTCACTGGTGTGATGGCGGGCAGCATATGGCTCAAGAAGTACCTGGAGGACCAGAAAATCTTACCCGACAAACTTTGAGAAAATCATTTGAAAAATTCCGCCGATTTTATAATCATGGCAAGTATCGCAATTATGGTTGGCGGGGCTGTGTTGAACGCAGCGGCTTTCATCGGCGGCAATTATCTGGCGAAGGCTTTTGGAGGCAGTGACAAGGCCGCTCTTGAAGAAAAAGAGCGCCACGACCGAGCTCTCGAGGCGTATCAAGCTGCGGTCGCAAAATTTTCGCGCGACCGCACCAAACTTCTCGACTGGATTGCAACAAACGAGCACATAAAAGCGGAAGCCAAGCAGAACTTCACCAACACTGACTACGCTTTCAAACTTTATAACAAGGCGCATCCTGAAGAGCAAATGGCTCCTCCCAAAGAGCCCAAATTTTCTGATTTTTATCAACCAAGCCAGCAGCAAAAAAATGGTGAACTCATGTTCGTTGGTGCCGGGGCGCTCGCTTTGGGCTACGCTGCTTTACGGTTCTTTTAAACTTTTTTTAACCTCTTTTATATGGATTTCTACTGTGTGTATGAGAAGAAGATCACCCCCAACGTTCGTGGGAGTGAAA
This sequence comes from Blastomussa wellsi, assembly GCA_947652115.1. Lineage (NCBI taxonomy): Eukaryota > Metazoa > Cnidaria > Anthozoa > Scleractinia > Plerogyridae > Blastomussa > Blastomussa wellsi. Next base: position 18,482,054 of record OX393566.1, on the reverse strand, counting down.
GACTCGGAAAAACCAAAAATGGGCAAACCTTTCTGAAAGTCAAATGCGCCTCTTGCGGGAAAACCAAAACAAGATTCATCTGCTAACATTTAAACTTTTTTCACCTCGTTTATATGGACACCAAACTCGCGAAGATATACTACAGCCCTGGCGGTTATTGGAAAGGCATTGCCGCCATCAAAAAACTGGCCGCGGCTGCAAACGTCCCGGAAGACACCGCAAAAAAGTGGTTGATCCAGCAAGCCCTCTGGCAGATATTCCTTCCGGCGCCGAAGCATATACCTCGACCGAAATTCGACGTGTCCTTACCCAACAAGGTCCACCAGGCGGACCTTCTTTTTTTGCCTCACGATAAACTGCCTCGCGGTCGCAAAGTCTGGAAATACGCGCTGAACGTTGTCGACGTGGCCAGCCGTTTCAAAGAGTCCGAACCCTTGACCTCGAAAAATTCTGATGAGGTTGCCCAGGCTTTTCAGAAAATTTACAAGCGCGGCCCTTTGAAATGGCCTGAAATGTTGCAAGTTGACCCTGGGCGCGAATTCATGGGCGCCGTGACGAAAGTCATGGAAAATCACAAAACTTTCATCCGGCGCGGGCGCATCAACATTCACCGCGATCAGGCCATTGTTGAACGTTTCAACCGCACCCTTGCCGAACGCCTGTTCGGTCACCAGTATGCCGTGGAAATGCGGCTGCCTGAGGGTCAGCGGTCCAGGGCATGGGTGAAAAGGCTTCCTGAAGTTGTTTCGGCTTTGAACAACGAGGTGACCAGCCTTATCGGAAAGAAACCTGCTGTTGCAATCAAAGAGAAATCTGTTTTTTCGAAACCTTCGACTGCTTATCACAGACCTGTTGGAAAGGATGAAAAAATCCTGCCATATCTTGTTCAGGTTCGTCATCTTTACGAACCTGGTGAGCTTGAAGGAGGGAAAAAAAGAGCAACGGATCCGATTTGGTCTTTGAAAGTTTTCACCATTGAAAAGGTTTTACAAAAACCGGATCAGCCCTTTCTGTACTATTTGCATGATGGACCCAAGCGCGGCTTTGTGCGTGAAGAGCTGCTGGTTATTCCTCCAAACACCGTTCTCCCGCCAGCCAGCGTGGACAGTTGAACAAACAAATGAAATTTTGAAAAATGGGCCGTGGACGCAACGGTGTTCTCATTCAAGCTTCAACCATTGGGAAAAGAAGGACAAGAAGTGACGTTAACCAAAAATATTCTGATATTTTTGGCAGAAACAACACCATTGAAAATCCAGAAGAAATTTTTCTTGACCCTGGAGTTTTGAATTATTTGCGCAGTTTGCGCCCGAGCGAGATTGTTAAAACTGTTCTTCCAGCCACTCCCCGAGCGCTGTGATCACTTCCGTGTCCAACAGTTCTGCAAAGTCTTCTTCTGTGAGTGAGGTTTCACCCCACACCCCACAACACTCTTTTTTCCCATATGCTTTTGTGTGGATCCCGTCTTCCGCAATCCAGCGTTTTGAATCAAACGCGCACAGTGAAATCTTGTTCACGTGCATGCCCCAGATTTCATGCCCTTCGCTACGCAGAATGTTCATGCCGTGTCTCATCTGTTTCTTCTCGCCAAAAATCATTTCGCGGTAATGCTCGTGCTTGATTTTTTTCTTGACGACGCACTTTTTCACCCCCTTTGCCTTTTTTATATTTTTTTCGTCCCCTCGGAGGATGGAATACATTTTTGACCTGAGACAGATGACATCGTCAATTGGCACCCCCGCGCATTCATCTTTCATTTTGCCCAGGACCTTTTTGTTGACGTTTGAGTACAGCGGGTGCTCCTTCGGGTAATCACTCAAGTCATACAATGATTTGTTTCGTGCAACGTCTTTGTACACGTCTTCTGTTTCGATCTCGAGCAGAAGGCTGTCCGTGTCTGTGTACAAAAGTTCACATTTTGGTCCGTACTGCTTTTTCAGGTGGTTGTAGAAAAAGTCGTACATGAGGATCTTGCTGTTGTCCAGGATCGTCATGCCCGTGTACACCGGTTTGTTCAGCAGAATTTTTCCTTTGTGCATGTGTATGCCCGCCATATCATTTGTGAATTCTACAAACCTTGAGAACAGGGGGCTGGCAACCAGTTTTCTTATTTTGTTTTCTTCATCACCGCGCACGATTTTGATGTCCGTGCGCTTCCGCAGGTTCTCCATCGTTTTCCCGAACACCGAGTTGTTCATGAGCTTGTAGAAGTTCTTTTCAAAGTCGCTTTTTGCTTCTTTTCGGAACTCTGTGTTCATCATGATGTACGATTCCATCCAGCGCTCTTGATCGAACTCGAGCACCTTGTGGACTTTTTTCAGTTTCATGCCCTGTTTCAGATAAAACTGGAGGTTTCTGTAATGCACAACGTAGTTGTTTTTGTCTTCAAGCGTCAGCAGCAGCTTCTTGTCTTTGGGTGGTTTCAGATCAAGCTTTTCCATCAAACGATTTTGATAGTCCGACATGTCCTCTTTTTTTACCGCCTTTTTTTCCGGTGCAAGCGGATAGCTGTTGTGCTCTTCATGCAGTTCCACCGGATATTCAAGGTCAACCTCGAGAATCCAACCAGTTTTTGCACCCTCTTTTTTCTTTTGGATTTCTTCTTCGGTCGGCATGACGCGTTTCCATTTGAAATTCCTCAATGGCAGGGGCTTGCACATGGCCCAACCGTAAAGGTTATTTGCATCGAGATACATTATCCAACTTTTCGGTTTGCTTTCATCGAAGCCTTCAGACATTGGGTTGTTGGCTTTGGCGTGCCTCTTACTGGCCATTGAAATCCCGCCGCGCATCCCCCTTTCCACAAACAAATGCATGTCGATTTCTGTGAAAAGCTCCAGCTCGACGCCTGTCATTTTCAAGAGCGCGTCCCAGCTCAATCCTGGTGATGTGAAATAATGCGCCGGATCCAGCCCATACTGCTTTAGGCATAAGCCTCTGAAGTTTTCAAAAACATCTGCCAGAAGGGCAACATCCGTTTGCACATAGAGATCGTGATAATCTCCAAAATTTTTACACTCAAACGTTTTCCAGACTTTCTGTGCGTGCGCATATTCAGCATCTGAAATTCCTTCGTCATTCAGTTTGCTGTAAAACTTGTCTTTTTCCGGCAGTTTTGTCTCGTCGAATTTCTCCCATGAGTCCATGTACTCATAAGGATAAATACCTTTTTGGAACAAAAGATCACTTCCCTTTGAGATTCTTTCTGTGTTTTTCAAAGCCTCTTTTGGTGTTGCTTTCACAAGTGAATCGAGGCTCCCCTGCAGAAAATTCAAGCTGTCTATGAAATGCAGGCCCCCCATGGAAAATGTGATGTACTTTTCCATGTTGTTGGCGATGCATTTCACTTCTTTTTCCTGCTGCGCCATCGCTTGCATCAAGTGGTGTGCATCATAGCCTCTCAGATTGTGAAATACAACTGGAATTGGGAATGTTTTTGGCTTCAACTTCAGTTTGAAATTGCACCCATTGTGCGCGGCTCCGCGGAACTTGCCTGTCACGTGGCAGTGGTCTTTTACCGCGTCTCTGAAAACTGGCTGGATCAACGGTTTTTCGCAGAATCGACATTTTTCTTGTTTTTCCGCCGCTTCTTTTTGTTCTTTTGCCAACTTTTTCATGCAAATGAAATCCAGCTTCTTTTGCGCAAACCAGAAACATTTTTTGTGAACCTGCCCCAAATATTCGTCTTTGTTTTTGTTCCATGCTGGCAATGAGTCAAGGAAATTTTCTTTCATCAAACTTTTGTTGCATATATGGCATTCTGTTGCGCTTTTGAAATTTTCCCAATCTTTTGGTGACATCGCAACCGGTTTTGGTTCTTCCACACTTTCTCTCAATTTTTCTTCCTCTTGCACGATGTCGTTCAGAAAGTTCCCCACCGCATTTTTTCCCCTCCAGACTTTTGAATTCATGATTTCGCCGTCGCTTCTAACACTCATCCAGGCGTACCCGCACGCTTCGTGCCATTCAGTTTTTTCTGTGAAACTTTTTTCTTTGCTCTCTGGCCCTCGCTCGCATGTCGAGATTTTTTTCACAAGTGCCTCAAAATCAGCATAAATCACGAACGGGGCCTTCATCTGTTTGTGGAAATTCTGGAATGAAAGCTTGTTTTTTCCTTCTTCCGGCGTGTCAATCCTTGTGGGTCTGCCCTCCAAGCCGTTGCAATATTTTTCATGCTCTGCAAGCAAATCCGCTCTTGTGTAACCTGTCAGGCACATCATGCAGTAGTGCTTTTTGCAGCATCTTTTTGTCTGATCAAACAACAAAGCGCTCACCCTTTTGACAAAACAGTAATGTTGAATTTCTCCTGACTCAATCAGAATCAAATTAATTCGTGGCAAGTTTTTCTCACTCACATGGTGGAATATCACGCAGTTTTTTTCCCAGCCAAAGACGTTTATTGCCAGATGTGCGTTTTGTTTTTCAAGCTTTTCAATCTGTGACACCGGTGTTGGAAAATTGATGCCTGTCCAATTTATTCCGTCGTTGACCGGATATTTGCTTGGCCTTTGTGGGTTCTTCCCCGTCTCTTGGTGGGTATAAAGCTGCTCTGAGCGCCCACTTCAAACATTCGTTGTCTGTGTTTTTCACATTTACAATTGCTTTCTTGGCCGCAAGTTTGGCCGGCAGTGGCAACCATGTTCCCCCGCTCAATGGCTGAAAGCGCGCGACATTCACGTATGCGACCATTACTTCAACAAAATCCCATCCTGATCCTTCTGCTGACCAGTTCTCGATTTCTCCATTGATCTGGTCAATAAATTCATCGAATTTCTCAACAAACTTTACTTCGTCTTCCAGATCTTTCTGAAAGAAAATATTTGGATCGTCGTTTTTGAAATAAACTTCTTTTTCATCCGTTTTCGTGCCGCCTTTTCCATCGTCAATTTCTCGTGAAAACTTTACTCTCATTCCGAAACCCACTTTCACGCTTTTCAATGAAACAATTTCATTTTTCACCACATTTATGAACTTATCTTGATAAAGGTTTGCAAAAGTGTAAAGATCTTTGTTGTTTGGGTCATTTTCTCTGAATCTCATCGACCAGACGCGGAGCCATAACGTAAAACATTTGCCCACCGTAAAACATTTGCAGTACATCGTTTGAATAGTCAGCTGCGGCCATGTTCGCGTATATGGATGCGCGCACACTTCTTCAAATGGAAAATAATTCTGGCACACTTTGTGCAAAATATGCAAGAGTGGTTCTGGCACACTTTTGTGAACGCATGTGCAAAATTGGTGTTTTTTCCCACACACATAGAAAGGAGTGGTTTTGGACACACCGTGGTTAAAATTTGTTGACGATGCAAACACGGCGACAAATTTGGAGCCGTGTTTGCATCGTCAACAAATTTTAACCACGGTGTGCCAGAACCACTCCTTTCTATGTGTGTCATCTATGTAGCCCAAACGTCCACCATGTCCGAGTTTGCATTCGTCTTGCAAGTAGTTGATAAACTTGAACAACAGATTTGGAGAACACAGACTAAAGTCCACCACGTCAAACGTCAACTCTTCCTCATCTTCACAACAAAATCTAAGAAACTTAAAGCATCTCGTCACTATTTGTCGAGCTGCCCGATCTTTCTTGCAGCTGCCAGCACTTCCAGTCAACCATTTCGTGAATACTACGCCAATGTCACAAGATAATGAAAATGAAGGAAGTAACTTCACGGCATTTTTTGTGGTTTCACGTGTACTATCTTCATTTGGGTTCTCCACTAAAAACTTTCGTGCTGCTTTTAACGAATCTGTGCTTTCTTTCGGATTGGGCTTTTCGTCAAAATAAAAGAACCAACTGTGCTTGGTGTTAACATGTTTTCTGCACCCTCTCTGACTTTGAAATCCATCATGGTCACACTCTTGTATTGGACAATGATAAAGATCGTCGGTTTCATCCTTTTCCAAGTGAAGCCGTTTCGGTTTTGGCGATGCTCCAGTGATGTCTGACCAATCGACTTTGAACTTCTTGCTCATTTTGCCCTTTGAAAAACATTTGTCCAAGACGATTGCCTTTATATCTTAGCCAAAAGCAAGGAACCAATGACAGCTAAAGGAACTCTATGTATGCTTAAACTTGCCTAACACATGCCCTCACTTGCCTGCCCTTATTACTGTTGTGCAAAATTCATGACAGGATATGCCAACAATATTCTATTCAACTTGCCCAAACAGGTCTGTGAGCGCTCTAATGTTTGCCTTCATTCAAAAGGACAACTTCATTTAGGAACGTAGAGGTCCATAAACAAATAGAATTTCGGAACAAACCAGGCCTTAATAAAAGCGGACCCAAACAGTCCTAAATTATCAATTTGGGATCAAAGCGTTCCATTCAAAGATAGGAACTCGGAACAAACTAGTCCTGAATCATCAACTTGGGAACAATGTGTTCCATGCACACATAGGAACTCGGAACAAAACAGTCCTAAATGACCAATTTTGGAACAATGTGTTCCATGCACACATAGGAACTCGGAACAAAACGATCATAAATTGTTCCTAAATTGTCAATCTGGGAACAGTGCAGAGATGGGAACTCGGAACCAAACGGTCTTAAATGATCAATTTGGGAACAATGTGTTCCACACAGAGATACGAACGCGGAACAAAACAGTCCTAAATCATCAATTTGGGAACAATTTGTTCCATTCACAGATAGGAACTTGGAACAAAACAGTCCTAAATCATCAACTTGGGAACAATTTGTTCCATTCACAGATAGGAACTCGGAACAAAACAGTCCTAAATCATCAATTTGGGAACAATTTGTTCCATTCACAGATAGGAACTCGGAACAAAACAGTCCTGAATCATCAATTTGGGAACAATTTGTTCCATGCACACATAGGAACTCGGAACAAAACGATCATAAAATTGTTCCTAAATTGTCAATCTGGGAACAGTGCAGAGATGGGAACTCGGAACCAAACGGTCTTAAATGATCAATTTGGGAACAATGTGTTCCACACAGAGATACGAACGCGGAACAAAACAGTCCTAAATCATCAATTTGGGAACAATTTGTTCCATTCACAGATAGGAACTTGGAACAAAACAGTCCTAAATCATCAACTTGGGAACAATTTGTTCCATTCACAGATAGGAACTCAGAACAAAACAGTCCTAAATCATCAATTTGGGAACAATTTGTTCCATTCACAGATAGGAACTCGGAACAAAACAGTCCTAAATCATCAATTTGGGAACAATTTGTTCCATTCACAGATAGGAACTCGGAACAAAACAGTCCTAAATCATCAATTTGGGAACAATTTGTTCCATTCACAGATAGGAACTCGGAACAAAACAGTCCTAAATCATCAATTTGGGAACAATTTGTTCCATTCACAGATAGGAACTCGGAACAAAACAGTCCTAAATCATCAATTTGGGAACAATTTGTTCCAATCACTGCTCGGAACTCGGAACAAAACAGTCCTAAATCATCAACTTGGGAACAATTTGTTCCAATCACTGATCAGAACTCGGAACAAAACAGTCCTAAATCATCAATTTGGGAACAATTTGTTCCATTCACAGTTGTGAACTCGGAACAAAATGTTCTCGTTTTCCTTGAAAGAGAACATTTTGATCCTAAACTGTAAAGAAGCTGGTCCTCTTAAGGTCAATAGGAACCCAAAAATAAGGAACAATCGATACTCGAGGAACGTTCCTTTACAAACAGTGGAACAGTCAGCAAAAGTTAACATCAGTTAAAAACAGGGCACAAATTTAAAGAAAATGTCAAAAAAACTGTCAGATAAGCGCTTAGGTGAAATTAAAGAAATCTTCAAATCCTTGTTAACTTTATTGCGCTCAAAAGCAGTAAAAGAAGCAATGAAAAATTTTGGGAAATGTATATGGAAACCTCTGAAGAAAGCGAGGATGAAGATTATGGAGACAAGAGGCAGTCAGCAGAGAAGTTCTTCACGGCTAAAAAGTACATCAATAACCGTCATAGATGGCTAGTGGGCTTTTATGATTATCTTTCCCGACCGTCAGCTGGCCACAAAAAAAATACATAAAGCTCCAGCATGCAGGCCAAATGAGAAACATCCTGGAGTTCATGGACAAGAATGGCGATGATATTAAGTGCTTGGCCTTGGATGAGGGAGACGCTGTATGGAAGAGGTTCGTGGTACCTTCTTTGGAGAGTCAGAGCAAGAAAAGTGGAACCATAAAATCTTACCTTACCAGCTATGAAAAATTTCTCAATTATGTCACTAATCCAAGGTACAAGAAATCTGGACCTCCTCTGTACCAGTCGTACATAGATACCTTTGTGGCAGTCAAGCCAGAAATAAAAGGTTGGCGCTCTACTGTCGACGCGGAAACTCAAGCAGAACAGAACGAAAAATGGTTGGATGAAAGTGCGGGTTTGTTAACAACTGAAGAAATCACTGCCCTAAAAGAATCCAAACCATATATCGAGGGTACTAAAGCAATCCATCAAGCTGGCGAAGGAAAAATGCTTTCACAAAGCGAATTCACTGTAGCGCGCAACCTTCTGCTTGTGAGATTTGCCACAGACAACGCCACAAGACCAGGCCCACTCAACAATGCCAAAGTAAGCGATTATGAAAAAGCAGAATCCTCTGACGGCAACAGAGTGATGCTAATTTCCAAGCACAAGAGGGCGAAGGATGGGCCAGCGATTCTGGGAATGAAACCAGATCTACAAAAGCTGATGGACATTTATGTTAAGAAGATCAGGCCCGAGTGGGCAGCCAGGGATGAGGACCACCTCTTTGTAACTGTTGAGGGGAAACGCTTTCCTGAGGGAACGATTGGAAGAAGGTTTGGAGCTTTCATGGAAAAAGCTAATGTTCGAAAGGGCAAAACATTCGCACATGTCAACGTAAGAAAATTCGTGACCACCAAGACAAAAGAAAAAGGGTCACAGGAGGACGCTGCAATTGTTCAGAGGGTAATGGCTCATTCCTCCAAGACTGCCGAAAGATCATACGTGCGCTCCAACCTCACAAAGCTTGGCTCAAAGGCTCTGCACATCATTGAGCGAGTAACAGCGGACCCTGAAACAGAAAAGAAACAGGATAAGTCAGAGGAGACTGCTGCGACATCCACTCAAGAAAGATCTGCGAGTTTTGAGACTGCAGCAGCCTCCAAACGAACCCATGGCTCAGAGGACAGTGAAGGCCCAAAAGCTGCTGCAACATACACTTCAGAAAGAGCTGCGAGTGTCGAGACCGCAGCAGCAAATAAGCCAACCATGTCAAGTGAGCAAGAGCAAGGCCCTGACACTGAGGAAGCTGCACAATCTTTAAATGCCGCTGACACTGCTCCAAGCTCCACCTATTTTGTGTCTCTGCTATCGAGTGGAGTGGTACCACCAACCCCAGAAAGAGGATTGACTGAGAAGCAGAAGGAGGCAGCCTTAAAGGTGTTTGGCAAAGAGATACAAGCAGGAACAAAAGTATCGCTGCAAACAGCACAAAACAGGTGCTGCACCGCACCTGTCCTGGCAATCCTGGCATCGTCAAAAAAGAAAGTTAAACAGATTGTTAATCATGTCAACTATATTATTGAAAGTGGTGAAAGAAGTCCTCCAACAAAGGATCCTGAGCCGAGCACCTCCAAAGTCCATGCATGGCTAAAAGACTACGATGACCCCTCGACAAGATCTAGTGGCAAAAGACAAAACTGGGATGAAAAGGAGAGCACTGTGCTGGAAAAAGTGTTTAAAAACTTCTCTTCATTGCCATCAACCACCGAAATAAAAGGAGTTCTCCAGAAGGACGCGAAGCTCTTTGAGATCATGGATAGGGAACGCTGGGAACGACTCTACACAAAAATAAAAAACATTTTCAAAAAGAAAAGCAAAAAATAAACGGCATCAACAGTCTTGTAAGTTCGTCAGGGAGGAAATGTGAGCCAGGGTAACCAACCCCTGGGGAGTGCCCCACGGATGCTACTTGACTGTTTGATTGTTCTAAAAAGAAAAAAAAAGAAAAAGAAAAGAAAAAGAAAAAAATATGTGTACTGTAATGTAATGTTTATGTTTGTGTTTGTGATGTTTTGTGTTCCTCTCACATTAGCCCTACCTTGTCGTGGTTGAGAGGCTTGTGTGCCTTTATGAACCTGAGAGCTCTGCCAGGCCTTATTGCTGGACAGACCTCAAAGGGGAAAGGCCAGACTAAAGGGGCTACTTCAGGGTGATGTGTTCACTGAAATGTAACCTGAACCCATTTTCTAGGCTAGTTTAAAAAAATCATAATTAATTCGCATTAGAACCTACAACATTGAAACTTGGCAGACTGATAAACCATTAAGATGTCTACGTTATGGTGTATTATTCTACGTCAGTTACTCATGTCAATTTGATTGACAGCTGTCAAAAACGCATGTTTTGAATTATGCTGACTCAGCAAAAAAATCATGCATTTTCAAAATTGCATCAAAAGAACTTATAAATTTATGTCATGCTCCCTAGTCTGGGGTCAAATGGTTGAAATTGAAATTAATTATGAATTTTTACATGCGATTCAAATTAGAAGACTTTGTATGAGAAAATGAAAAATAGACCCCCCTCCTCTGAGACGCATGCGCACAAACTATGATTGCTTGACAAGGTACAGTAGTACAAGACAAGCCATCTGGCAAACTTTCACTTCATTCGCCCACAATCTGTCAGATCTAACGGAAAAAACCATACTGTATAAATTATGCAAATTAGCAGGAGGGCAATGTAACACCTAATGTGGGCGATGTAGCACAAAGGGGGCAATGTAACACCACTAAGGTGGGCAACGTAGCACATTTGGTGGGCAATGTAGCACATGTGGGCGATGTAGCACATCTTAGGTGGGCAATGTAACACTTTGGTGGGCGATGTAACACATGAACCTAACCCTAACCCTAACCCTAACTATGGTTAACCAATTACGTTTTCCTTACATCGCCTCTTGTGATGTCTTTATAGGGCTCTAACTCTTTTCTAAATATTCCGATCGCTATATCCTTCTATAAGAAGAAAGTAGGGATAACAGACTTTGTTATATGTGAAATGCAAGTTAATTGGTTTTTTCTCTAAGTGCTATTAACTGTCAAAGTTTGAAATTGGTAAGCAAAGCGCAAAATTCTCAAATTCCAACTTACTTTTGGCCCCCAAAGCCCAAATTTGAGCTGGGAGCTGTTCTCTTAGATGCCCTGGTAGTCATTGATAATCCACAAAGTTGCCCTCAAATTTTTAAAACAGTGCGTAAACTTTTGAAAATTTTAACTACTCGACCATATGAGGGAAGAGAATCATGATCACCAGAATCGACCTCATTTCTGGTTTTAAGGTTTTTCGCTCATAAAATGTTTGAAAATAAGGGCAACTAAACAAGACTTTCAGGATATGTAGACAAATATCTGCTGCATCTTTTGTGTAAATTTAGTGGCATTTTGTTTAATTTTGTAGCTATGAAAAATATTTTTGTCAACTCTACTCGGTGTTCATTTTGCGGTAAGATAAACGCAATTTTAGGGCAAGGTTATATGATGATACGAAATCTTCTATTCAACAGGTAAATACAATAAGTTACCAAGAATTAATTGTTTAGCAAATATTCTAGTCACATATCGAAAATAAGTGGTATTCCTTGTAACGTAAATTTTTTACAAATTTTTATTTCTTTAAAAATGTAAGGTGAACGCAATTTTTTCATCTTCATTTTGTTGGAGACTGGGGCTGACATGCATAGCGAGTAGACGTGTTTTCGAGAGCTCTGGCTATTGAGTTATTTTTCTGGCAGCCTGCATTTCTTGTATATGGAGACTAGCCTTTCTTCTTTGAAACGTACAATATCAGAGAGAAGCAATTCAGATTCGTCTGAGTCAAGTTCTCCGTGGGAAAAGCGTTCAAAGAGTTTAGCCGAGGAAGACGAGGTTCTCCAAGCCTTAAACATGGCCGGTAACGTTAGTGAAAAACTCGATAAAATTCTTGGGGAACTTAAGAAACTGGAGAAACTCGATGCAATTGAGGCAACGTTGAAGGATTTAACAAGCAGATTGGGGAACGTCGAAGCAACTATCGACAGGATGAAAGAAGACGCACGTGCTGTGGAAAGTTCGATCAAAGGTATGGATAAGAGTCTTACATATCTCAACAAAGAAGTTGAAGAGCTTCGTGGAACGGTAGAAGACAAGGATAAGCAAATAGAATATTTGCACACGCAACACCTATACCTTGAATCGTACAGCAGGAGAGAAAATCTGAAATTTTTTGGGATACCGGAAAACGAAGCCAGCGCTTCGGAGGGGAAAGATGCGGTTGGCACAATTAATGTTTTGTGTGAGTTTCTTCATGATGTCCTTGGCTTTGGGGATCCAAAGAGAAATATGGAGTTTCAACGAGTCCACCGGATCGGTAAATCCGTACAACGAAAGCCCAGGCCGATATTAGCCCGTTTTTTACGCTATCAAGATCGCGAGACAGTGCTTCGTGCTGGGTTTGAATTGAAAGGCACTGAGTATATGATTTTGCAAGACTTCCCTCAGGAAATCATAGAGAGAAGGCGCAAGCTAATGCCCAAATTAAAGGAGGCTAAAAAAAGGGGCCAAAAAGTATCCTTCAGTAAATCGGAACCGGACAAACTCTTTATAGATGGCAAGTTCATTTCTGCGTAAGGTATATTATCTGTGACCTTTATTTGTTATAGCAAGGCTGTAAGCTGTTATCTTTTGTTATTGTATATTATAACCATGCAGCGAAAGCTCTCTAGGAGAGATGTTGAATTATTTAATCAGTTCCATCCTCAAGGGCAGCGTTAAGGATATTTATCTTGCTGCTCTTTTAAGTTTTGTGTTTTTCAGTATTTCGTTGAAATGTAATTTTTTCGTTTTTGCTTTTGTAGATGTTTTGCTTTGCTTTTACTGTGTTTTTTCAAAGCTATTCTGGCGCGTTAATGAGGATATATTCTTTAAAGTTTGAAGGTGCCAAACTGACGCTTAACTTTTCCCACCTAATGAAGTTGTTTTTCCATTGGCGAAGTAGGGCATAGTAACGTTGATTTTGGCCTTTTGTCACTAAATGCTCGAGGGATTCGTACTTTTGAAAAGCGGAAAGCAATTTTTAGCTGGCTTTTAAATTCTGGAGCCGATATTTGTTTTCTGCAAGAAACCTATAGTACTCAAGAAGTCGAAAATATCTGGAGAAAACAGTGGAAAGGAAACATGTTCTTCTCGCACGGTAGTTGCCATAGTCGAGGTGTACTTGTACTGGTAAGGGATAACTTAGACTTTCAACTACGATCTATCAAGGTTGATTCTCAAGGTCGCTATGTTTTCCTAGAGGTTTCCATTCAGGATTCACCATACTTTCTTTTAAATATTTACGCTCCAAACAAATGTAGTGAACAATGTACCTTTTTTAAAGAAATATCAGAAATTTTGAAAGCTGCTAGAACAGAACAGGATTACCCATTTATCGTCGGAGGCGATTTTAACGTCATACTTGACCCTGACTTAGATGGAAGGGGCGGAAACAACAGAAAGAAAGACTCCGCAATATTAGTTGAAGATATGCACCTCGATTTCGACCTGGTTGATATCTGGCGTATTAGGAACCCCACTACATCACGATTTACTTGGCGTCAAAAAACTCCGGTTGTGCAGAGGCGTTTAGATTTTTGGCTTATAAGCGACAGTTTGCAAGATGAGATAATTTCAGCGGAGATTAAAACATCAATAAAAACTGACCATTCGGCAATAACCCTTTCAATTTGCGGCTTAGATGAAACTGAGAGAGGACCGAATTTCTGGAAATTCAATTCGAACTTAGTAAATGACTCGGACTACTGTGAACTTTTAACCACTGAATATGTGAATTGGTTAGAGGAATTTAAAGAGGTTCAAGAAAAGCGTGTTTTATGGGATTTAATTAAATACAAAATAAGACAGTGAACAATTACATACAGTAAAGGCAAAGCCCGTGAAAGAATAGCAAAACTACAAAAGGTGGAGGAGAAGCTGAAGGAATGTACAGAAAAATGTGATATCGATCCAATTAGTGGAAATCTCGAGGAACTGGAGTGCCTTCAAACAGAATATGATCAATTGTACGATTACATTACACAAGGGGCAATCATTCGCTCTAGGGCAACCTGGTATGAAATGGGTGAAAAAAACAACAAATATTTTTTGAATTTAGAAAATTCAAACAAAACTAAAAGCAGTGTCCGCAAAATCTTAACAACTAATGGAACATTAACTAGCGACCCAAAAAAGATTATGAAGGAATTGGAATTATATTATTCTAATCTCTACGATGGTAGAAATTCTGCAGACACACAGACTATTTCTTCGTTTATAAATGATCTCACCGATGTTCCATTTTTAGCCGAGGAGAAGAGGAACGTTTGCAAGGGTATCCTTAGATATGATGAATGCTATAATGTATTACAGACCTTCCAAAAGAATAAATTGCCAGGGAACGATGGTTTAACAGCCGAGTTTTACTTAGCCTTTTGGCCCTTGCTTGGAAAGTTGGTAGTTGATAGTTTGAACTATGCTTTCGAATTCGGTGAACTATCGAACTCACAGAAACAGGCCGTTATCACCTTAATTGAAAAGAAAGGAAAAGACAAAAGGTTGGTGAAGAATTGGCGTCCAATATCTCTTGTAAATGTTGATGCTAAATTGGCGTCTAAAACTATGGCACAGCGTTTGGAAAAGGTGCTTCCTGAAGTAATTCATTTTAATCAAAACGCGTTTGTAAAGGGGAGAACAATTTTCGATGCCGTCAGAACGATCGAAGATGTGATTGAATATGCTAGGTACAAAGATATACCTGGGATTCTAGTAGCTATAGACTTTGAAAAAGCTTTCGACTCGCTCAATTTAAATTTTCTTTTAAGAGTATTACATGCATTTAACTTTGGTCCTTCTTTTATTCAGTGGATACGAGTCTTATATAACAACGCCTCCAGCTGTGTAATGAACAATGGTTATACAACAGGACCTTTTGCACTAAGCAGGGGAGTAAGGCAGGGAGATCCCCTCTCTCCCTACCTGTTTATATTAGCTTTGGAGACCTTAGCTATAAAGATAAGAGAAGATGATGGCATTAAGGGCATTACGATACGCGACGAACCTGTTAAACTTTCCCTTTTCGCTGATGACATGACCTGCTTTATCAAAGATAGTAGTTCATATACAAACCTATTCCTTACGCTGAAGACTTTTGGTGAATGTTCTGGTTTAAAAATAAATAATGAAAAAACCGAAGCTTTAGCTTTAGGAAATAGTAGTTCTTTTTGGGAGGGGTATTCTGATATGCCAAACCTTTGTAACACTATTAAAAGTCTAGGCGTTTACTTTGGCTATGATGCTAAACAAAGAGACGAAATGAATTTTAGGAATACTTTGAAATCACTTAAGAAGACGATCAATTTGTGGAAATGGCGTGGTCTTTCTCTCTTAGGTAGAATACAAATTATAAAAACCTTTGCTATCCCTAAGTTTATGTTTAGAGCGTCGGTGTTGCCAATTTCTAATGACCTTATTAAAGAGGCCGACTCGCTTTTTTACTATTTTATTTGGAATGGGAAAGATAAAGTTAAACGAAATGTGATGATTTCGGAAGTTGAGAAGGGTGGCTTAAATATGCCTGATATTGATTCTATGGTTCGTACCAGACGAGTGATATGTATAAAAAAATATTTGGAAGACTATAAAAGTCCGTGGAAAGCTTTTTTAAATGAGATTCTTATCCCCGTTGGTGGGAAGCTCATATTGCATTGTAATTTTGATACTTCTAAATTAAGAATTTATCTACCAAGTTTCTACAAGCAATGTCTCGATGCGTGGTCAGAAGTAAATGCAAAAACACCCAGCTCGCTACATGAGATTGCAAATGATGTTATTTGGAATAACAAGCTTCTTTGCATTAATAAGAAATCTCTGTATCGTAGAGATATTGCAGATTTAGGGTTTTTAAAAATTTGCGATTTATTTTCAACTAAAGAAAATCTCAATCCTGAGCAAGGTTTCTTCATTATGGGTATTATTAACTCTATGCCTGCCAGTTGGTGCTTGACAATTAAAAGGGCAACTACTGCACCGGTGATTGATCCACTTCCAGATTCACCTGTTATCCTAATAAGTAACAATTTGGTTCCAATTCTTGATACTTCCTCAAAGCAAATCTATCGGCTTTTCCTGGAGAAAAAAGAAACAACGCCCACTGCTAAAGTAAAGTTAACTGCAAAGTATTCAAACATTGATATTGATTGGAAAAGTGTTTATTCACTATCTTTTCGCACAACATTAGAATCTAAACTTAGAGAATTTCAGTTTAAAATCTTAAACCGTATTGTCTTTACGTTTCGGCATGGCTGAGTCGCCATTCTGTGCTTTCTGCCAAACAGAGGTTGAATCCGTTGAGCATTTACTGTTTTCCTGTGTAGTATCATCCAGTTTTTGGAAACATGTCTTGTCCTGGTTGCGCGAAAATAACATCTCTGTTGATAACCTTAAAGAAGAGGATGTCATTTTTGGTAAGTACGATATTGCAGAAGATTTCCTCCTGTTTAACCATATTTTGCTTCTGGGTAAGTTTTATATTTACTCTCGGAAATACCAGAATGGTATACCTTCTCTTCAAGGTTTTATAGCCAGGACAAGGCGTATTTACAGTATCGAACTCCATATTGCCAGGAAAAGAGACAAATTAAACAGTCATTTTAGAAAGTGGGAAAAGTTAATAAGCGTTTTTAACGAATAAGTGATATTATGATTAATTAAAGTGATGTCATTGTAATTTACATACTAAGTAACGGTATTGCTGTAATAGCTTTATTTAGCTTTGTATTCTTTGTTTGTACTATATATATGTGTGTGTGTGTATGTGGGTGTGTGTGCGTGTGGGTGTGTTTTTTGTTTTCTCTTTCTTAATTTCTATTTTGTATGTAAACGTAAGAAATGCATTAATTAAAAAGTATAAATAAAAAAAAAATCTTCATTTTGTTCATGTTCAAACCATATTATCTCCTCAAGGAGAAAGTCTTACCCGCTGTTATTTCAACTACATACTCAGCAAAGCTATGGCTCGGTGCCTAGGTAAAAACATTTCTCCGTAAAAAATAAACTTTGCCTCGACTTCATTGTAAAGAGACCCACCCCCTGTCTTACATCAAAACAGTTAAGTTACATAAAAAATAATAATTAATTTGTTTTTTAATTTTTTGACTTCAATCTTGGCAGTTTAACATAAATTTTAACGTTCTTTTCGTTGGAATCCTGAAAATTCACGATTTTTCTGCTGAGTCAGCATAATAGGAAAAACGCGGTTCTGACAGCTGTCAATCAAATTGACAACTGTCAATGATTCAATAGAATGTAGCGTAACAGAAATTGTTATGGGTTATCGACATGCAAAGTTTCAGCATGCTAACTTTCAATGCAAATTAATTACAATTTTTTTCTTAACTAACCATATTTGAACATATTTCGGTGACCACTACGTGAAGTCCCCTTTCCATTCAGTTTTGGAAAAGTGAGTACACGCTTTTTTTTGCTCCGTGATTTATGCTATTTGTCACCCTTAAAACACTACGCACAGGCAAACTAACCATCGAGAAAGGTGTCTAAGAGGCTCGGCTAAGTTTCTAAGACATTTTTTTCCCGATAATGCAATGTTGTTTGTGCGCAGGCTCTTGTCAAAGTTAAGGGTGCTGTGTTTGACCACCTATTATGTTCTAGGACCTCGTTATTAGAACTTGGTCCTCTTGTGATGTTAACATGTCATAGTATGCTTGTTGGAGTTCTAAGGAACTGTTTAGTGTTGGGTTTTTTCAAAACAGTTATGTGTGTTATTTGATATTGTGCCATTTGTTTACAATTTTCAATGGCTAGAAACTTGGCGAGGTTTTATTCCAATTCAAAGTTATTTATTACATCAGGTAACCATTAACATATTACAAACGTATAGCAAATTTCAAAGCAAACGATTAAATTCTCGCAGAGTTATTAGCAGTTGAAAATTGCCCCAAAATTACCCTAGTGTCCTTTGCGGTCATGGTTTTTGACATGAAAACAAGCCTAATTTTCAACGGTTCATATCTCTAAGAGGATTTAAGTGATTGACTTGAGATTCAATACGTGGAGTAAGTGAGACAAGTTCTTACATCTGAGGACTAGCTACCGCACTACCGTATCTGTAAGTAACAAATTTCGCCAGATCACACAGCCAATAAAATGCACATTTTTTTGTAGCTCGTTTGGTTATTGCAAACTTCTCCTGCATCACCTGCACTTTCATCACTTATCTGCACCTGCACTTGCACCTGCACTTAACGGTAGTGAATTAGAAGAATGGCTCAACAACAAATTGGCGAAATTCCTGAGGCCGAATTGGCTGGCGATCTTGTCACGCTTGAAAATATCTGTAAAGATGTCGCAGATGGATATGTCGACGCACTTGACCATCTTATGCTAGAAGATGGCACGATCGTGAAACCGTGGTCTCTTTCTAAAGAGAAGTCAATGCAGAATAAGGAGCAAATTGAGCAGGCCATTGAAGACTGTATATACAACATAGAGGCTTCGGAGCGTCTGGGAATGAGGCATGCCGCTCATATCTACCAGCTTAACCTCGCCCTATTGCGCCAGACCTTCAAGGATCTATTCACTGAGCATGCCACTGTTCCCCACCAATTGATGCCACAAACTGTGGCGAAAACTATGCACAACCTCATCATAGATACCAACTTCTCTCTTCAAAAAATCAGCAGGCTGGCTAGGGAAGGGGAAGGGGAAGTGGACGCCAAAAGGAGGCCTAATGAAGACCCCCTACCCCACAGGCCAATAACAGCCATCAGGTGCTACCTGTCTGATGTAGAATCGGATGGGGAAGAGGAGGAGTTGGAGTCTGAGGCGGAGTCCACTGGACCCTCTCAATCAGCGGTAGCAGCCCAAGGGGGTAAAGCAGAAGATGATGGCGGGGACGTGACCCCAACACCTTCCGTGCAGGAGGAACAAGCAGCCGCCCGAGGGCGTAAAGAAGAAGAAGATGGTGGGGATGTGACCCCAACACCTTCCGCGCAGGAAGAACAAGCAGCAGAGAAGACTGAGAAGACCCATTTGGGATACACAGGGGGGAAAAATAAAATATGTGCCTGTCCCCTCTGTGATTTCAGGGGCACTCACCTTAGCCGCCATCTTCAGAAGTGACACCCAGAAGTGATGTCGAAAAAAGAAGTTACCCGTCTGGTGGCATTGTCTGACCAGAAACTAAAGCAACGCGGTACAGTGCTGTCCCCTAAAAAAAAAAAAAGAGGGTCAGTACTTGTACCAGTGCGGCTTCCACGGTTGCATCGTGGTTGTTACTAGAATGTCGCAACATCTGGCCCAGGCACATAAGCTTTTCGGCCGAGAGAAGCAGAAGGAGGCAAGGGTGAAATTCATCCGCCTGGATACTAAGAAGGCGGGGGCAGCGCCAAGAAAGCCCAGGGAGGCTAAAGCTAAGAGCAAGCGCCTTGGCTGCAAAAAGGCTGCAGCCATCCCCAACAAGAAGGTGGCCCCCAAAAAGATCCAGATCAAGATCACTCCTGCCCCTAACCGTAAACGCAAAGTAGAGGAAGTTGTGGAGGAAGAATTGGAAGATTCGGACGTCACCGACGAGCCCTTCCATTCCGATGTCGACAGTCGGGACGATGCCAATGAACAGGATCTGGAAAACATGTCCGAGCTCGCAGAGGAAGATGCCGAACAAGAGCCAGAACCAGGTGATGATTCAAATATCACCTGGGAAAAATGGTATACGTCCAAACAGCGCCACCAGGGCACGGTACGAGAGCATTTTCTGGCCGCCTTCCTAAAATATCTTAGGAACCCTGAGGGAGGACTGTTGTCAGATGAACAGAGCCTCATCCACGTCAGGCAGGTCCATCTGGTCATGGACGCCCTCGACAAGGATGAAGTGGACATCACATGCCTTTCCAGGAAGAAGGGAATGACGATTTGGGAAACACCATAAAAACCTACCTGAAGAGCCTCAAGATGTTCGGGTGCTTCATTGAGAAGGGAGAATTCTACGACCCTGACCATCTGAACGATTTGGAAAAGTACCTCCTTTCACAACTTCAATCGAGGATGACAACTTACAGAAAGGCCGTGCACCGCAGGACAGCCAATGAAAAGTGCACCAGGGACGTAGAGGAGTCATTCCAAGCCATGACTCCCGATGATTTAATGGCGATAGAGGGGTCGGAATTAGCACAGAAGGCAGTGAAGTTGTTGGGCCAGTCGCTCGAACAACACCTCCTCAATCGCACAGAGTTCACCATGGTGCGGGACTATCTCCTAGTGACCCTCCTTTATGAGAATGGGTCCCGGCCAGGACCA
The DNA here is from genome assembly GCA_947652115.1 of Blastomussa wellsi. NCBI lineage: Eukaryota > Metazoa > Cnidaria > Anthozoa > Scleractinia > Plerogyridae > Blastomussa > Blastomussa wellsi. The sequence continues at coordinate 18,461,705 of OX393566.1, read as the reverse complement.
CTGGGAACAGCGAAGGTCAGTCGTTTTGAAAAGGCAACCTACACCAGCTCTGAGTGACGATAGACCATGGTGGTGGACGAGCACAAGACCACCTGCCATCAAGGTCCAGCGGAGATTGTAATGGACGACCGCCTGTAGGGGTACGTCCGGATATACGTACAGAACATCCGGCCCCACCATTGACGATGGTAAAAGGCAAAGAGTCCGTCCAACTTGTACAATAATTTGCGGTCCAAGGGGCACTTGGTGTGGGTCCTGTTCAAGATGAGACCTGTCGTTCCATCTCAATCGCTCACTCGCCTAGAAGTGCGTCGCACGCTCGGTCTGCCTCCGTCTTTGTAGGTCGTGGTGATGGTGTTGGTGGTCGTGATGCCGGCGATGCGTCGTCCAGCTGCCGATTGACTTTGATCGTTTAACAACAGTTGCAATTGTCGCTGCAAGTCGTCTTGATTCATTCTCGTCGGTCTTCTAGGTGTACTGCTACTGCTGCTGCTACTGCTACTTGAGGGAAGACGCCTACGAGGGCTCTTGTGCGGGACCATGGGTCTTGCGGGTTGTGTACCTACGCCACCGGAGAAGGAGTCGAGAAAACGGGTGTGGGTGGAGAACCTACGCCAGGCGTGCCGTAGGCGTTTTGCATCATCTGGTCCACCTGTGCGGGACTCAAGGCAGCCATGATGTCTTGGTCTCGTATGTCGTCCATGGCTTGCAACTGTCGACGATCCACTGCAGACGGATCCAAACGATCCAAATCGAGGGTGTCGATGGGATGAGGGCTCAAAGACGACATGGTTAACGCCATGTGAATGAGGTTCCCCATTGACGGTACGTCGGGAGATCTGCCCACGCCCACCGAAGGTAACACTTCCTCAGCCATCGCGTAACGATTGAACCAATTCTCTGAAGTGAGTCTCGTTATATGCTCGTACCCGATCGTCCACGTCCTCCCACGTCTTACACGTCATCACCCATCGCGTCATGGCGTCGTGATCCATGTCGTCGGGCTTCATCTGTCTCAAGTGTCGCCTGCATAGGTCGCAGATGGGGGGTGTCTTTTTCTTCAAGAAGAAAGAACGTCTTCTTCTAACTGATAACATTGCACGTATCCCTCGTCTTTTAACAAGTGGCTGAGGAGTCGTCGATCGTCGCTGCTGGCAGGATGCAAGTCCAAGACCATGTAACCGAAAGGCTTGTCCGTCACTCGTCTGTACCTGTCGTGCACGTCTTTCCACTTATTCGGAAATGCTTGAAGCACCAAGTTTCTAAATCCCAATTGGTCGCGAGGGTTCTTGAACGCTACCATGTAATGCGCGTTTCTGGAAATGCTCTTGGCGTACTTGCCGGGCGGGAACATGTCTTGACACAAGTACAACACCGTGATGTTTTGATGATGAGAGTGTTTGGTGAATAGATCGAGCACGCGTTTGTCGCTGCCTCCTTCGTCCATCAAATCGTCCATCACCAGTACACCTCCTTTGGGAAACCACTTTTTCAAATCGTTCGTGTCTGGAATGCCTTCGTGGAATTTGATGCCTCTTCGCTGCATGTCCTGGAATTTGCCCTGCCACGCGCCGTAACAGTGTCGTACGACCTGGGGAGACGACCCGAACAAGTCGGCGTTTTCCGTCAAGAGTTTGGAAGTGAAGACCGTCTTACCGCAGCCCGACGGTCCCACGATCAAGATGCTGCACGGACAGTTGAAGGTGAACGCATCACCTCGATCCATGGGTACAGAGTGACTACAGGGTTCATTTTCACACGTCTTTATTCGCAAAACAAATGATTTACACCGCCGTGCGATCGCACGGTGTTCTGAACGTGAGGTCGTTTACAAACGTCTTGCCATCCTAAGGCTCTTACTATTTTTCTCGTAACATCTGGCCTACTTTGTGGTCGTTGGCCACGTAATCGTGTTTGGAGAATCGATTCACAAAGTATTGCATGCTTTCGTTTCTGGCTTTCGAACTCAAATACAGGGCGTAATCGCCGCAACTCTTGCTGAACAGCGACTGTAAACTCTGTCCGTTTCGGATCACGTACTTCCAATGTTTCTTTAACCACGCTTGCAATGGTCCCGCGGTCGGGTACGCCTCCAGGGGTAACGCGTAACTGTCCATCACCTCGCACACTTTGCCTTCGGTCCACAGGGAGATCCAATGGCGACCCGGTAAGTCGGACGGATCCGTGTTGACGATGTAACCCCGAGGCACGTCTTTGCGAGGGGTCGACGGTAATTCGTCGCACGCCACGGTCCCGTGAAAATGCGGTTTCAACACGGGGTCTGCTTCTGCCAAATGGTCCAACTGCACGTTGTTCAGGGCCACGCGTTCCATCAGCGTTCGTACACGTTGTACAGGACGGCTTTGTTGGCGTTGACTTCTAACAGGTTTTCGAATTCGCCGTACACCACGACGGTGATGTTGGCTCCTGGATTGGCACCGACATTCAGAACCAGCTGCACCTCTCCGCTCTGTTTGGGATTCAACATGGGACTGTCCAAACATCCGTTGGCCGCATTGTCAAATACGAACAGCGTGCTGTTCCTGCCTTGTCCCCATTCCTCGCTCCTCACCATGTTTCCTTTCTTTCGGCACAGACACTCCGTGGCTTGCAGGAACCTGAAGTATCCTCTCAGATCCTTGCTGTCGTCGCCGTGCACCAGTTCCAATGTCTCGTACGGGTACTCTTCTCCTCTCACCAATTGACGAATGCTGCTCAAACCGAATTTCTGGAAATTGAAGGGGTTGGTGACCAACGTGCCGGTGAAAGCCGCCGTCGACACCATACCCACCACCAAGCGATTGGGTATGCGTCCTTGAAACAGGTTGTTGATCTTGAAGTGTTGTTGGTTGCCTTGCATGTTGTAGGTCCTGATTTCGCCTCTCACGGTGGTGTAGCTGACGGGTTTCCTGGTCATTCTCTGTTTGTTTCCTAATTCCAAGTACACGGAGGGATTGAGTCTCAGTTGACAGAGGTACAGTCTGACTTTCACGTCTTGGCTGGTGAGTCGAGCCGCAGCTTGCCCTGCGACACCCACAGTGAACAGATCTGGGTTGTTGAAGTACATCTGGATCTGGAGTTGCACGCCTGGCACCAAGACCTTGTCCATGTGAAACACTTCGATGTGGGGCGTGAAGCGCAACACGTGCACAGCACCTCCCAGGTACTTAGCTCTTTCAGCTTTCAGGGCTTTCACGGTTTCTTGTTGAGTGGTAGTAAGAGTTGTCCAGGTTGTTAGCCGTCAACGTGTTGGGACAGTCGATGCCGTTGTACCAGCCTTGAGGTTTCAAGATGGTGTCACCGTCGTCTCTGTCGTGGTTCAGCAACGTTTCGAGGTAGGCCTTGTAATGGTACGTGTCGGTCTGAGGAATGATCAAGGTTCCATTGAGTTTGATGTTGATCTGTTTGAACAAGGTGTGCGCCAAGTTGTTGACGGGAAACACGTTGTCTGCCGCTGCGTAATTGGTACCGTCCGCCGCTTTCTTCAACCTCAATTCCACTTCGAAGTAACTGCGACTCAAATCGATGTAATCTTCCGGATCGACCTGAAAGTCCACGGGGTTGATCCCTGTGGTAAACGTACCTCCGCGTTGACCTCGCTTTTTTATAGGATACTGTCGCTGCAGTTGTTTCACCAAGTCGGTCCAAGGTAATCGAGTGGTGCCGAACCACCACGAACCAAACAGATCGTTGTGGCTTCTCTTTCTATCGTACGTTTCACCGTGCGTTTCACTCCTCTCTTGGCTCTGGACACGGCAGCGGAAATGTTGACGGGTAGACCCAACGGACCCCTTTTTAAACCTCACCAACCTTCTCGGGCGGTGGAGGAAAGGATGTCTTTGAAGAAACCTGTGCCGTCTTGGTCGGGTACGTAGCGCGTCAAACTACCTGCTCTCATTCTCGCTTGAAATGCAACGTCAAGATGGTCCTGCCTTCAACACCGAATGTCATCAAGGGTCCATTCGTCTCGGCCACTTGCATTTCGATAATGTCCAAGGTGTCCTTGCGCACCGGAATATATTGTACGTGGAGCGGTTCGAAGTAAGCGCTGCCTTGTCCTTTTCTCATGTAGTTGACTTCTCGCAACAGATCGGTGACTTGTTCGCCCACCACCGAACTCTGTGCCACGTCCGAGTACACGAACAGAGATCGTGACGTCGTGGTCCCCAACACATGTCGAAACGATTTGTTCAAGTTGATGAATCGCCAGTTGCAGTACAAGCTCAATTTGAGAAACTCTCCACTACTCTCCCACAATTTAGGATTTCCCGCCAAACTTGTCACGTCGGCATTGTCTTTGTTGATGGTGGGAATCGTGTCTGACTCAAATTCCATGAGGAGATTCGGTCCCAAACCCACTCCGAGCTGCGTGTCTACCAGCCATCCCATCTTCAAGGCCAGGTTTTTGTTGATCCAGAATGTAACTGGAGGACTTGCTCTGCGAGTCGTCTCTTTGTTGTCCAAGACGAGTTCCTCTCCTTCCCACTTGAATGTGATGTAGGCACGCTTGCCGTCTTGTACTTCGAGGTACTTGCTGCCTAACAAGGGGCCACTGTAGGCTATGAATTTTTTCTGCTCATAGAAATTTGTCACGCTTTTCATGAATTCCACGCCGTTAAAGGTGGAAAACACATTGTTCAAGTCGTTTACATTTATTCTGCTGGTCCCGTGGCTTAATCGCGTGCCATAGGTCGTGCCGGCATTATCTCTCACCCACGTGTACATGAAGAGGATGGTTTCTGGATCGTCAGTCACGGCCGGAATGGTCACTTTGGCATCGGGCAAGGAAATGCTGCTCAATTCCACTTTCCAACCTTGTCCTTCCAAACGAATGGGATTGGGTAGTCGCACCTTGAAGTGAATGTTCGCGTTGTCGGGATATTCGCCACGACTGCTGTTGCTGGGTAACGTGAGGTAAAACTCTTCACCAGGCATACTTGAAATGTAACGTCACCACGGTGTTCCCGGTTTCGAAGTGAACGTCGGTGTCGTCTTCCTCCTCCTTCACGACGATCTCGATAATGTCCAAGAGTTCTCCGCGTACGGGCATATATCGAACGTGTTGCATCTCGTAGCCGCGTCGTTCCAAGGAGTACGGAATGTCCCCCAAGAGATTCGTCATGCGTACGCCCACGGGGATGCTTTCCACCACGCTGGAGTGTACGAACAGTTGGCGTCGATTGGACCCGAAGGCTCTTTCGTAACTTTCGTCCAGGTACGAAAACACCCAATTGGAGAAACAGCTCAACTGGAGGGCATCGATGTCCACTTTGTAAAATTCGTCGTTGCCTTCCACAATGTCGGTGGCATCGAGCACGGTGTCATAAGGAAAGTCTTTGCGTAAATTGTCGCCCAGGACGTAGACGAGAGCATCAGGAGGGCCCGTCACCTTGATCCATCCCATGTCTTGGGCCAAGTGAAATCCCACGAACACGGCTGGGTAACGCTGGGCAACCACCGTAAACGTTTCGCTGTTGTCCAAGACGAATTCGTCTTGTTCGGACACGAGTTGGGTGTAAAATTTCTCTCCACCGTCTCGTCCCAGTTCAGAGCCCGCCACATCGATGTCTTGCAACGTCTTGCAACGGCTTGCAGGAGTTGGGTACCACTGGTGATGTTGGGGTGCAGCCGTTCCAGATCGTCACGCGTGATCTCCAACGTCCTGCCGTCCGCACCGGCGTAAGTTCCGTCACCGTACTTCAAGTGCCACTCGAAACGGAACAAGAAGGGATCTTTCACGTCCACTCGACGGGGCGCTTTGGGCACTGAATGTCCGTCATCCCACTTTCCAACCGGGTTCCTTGAACTGCATCAGGTACGGGAGTCTGTTCTTGAAACGGTTTGCTTGGTTGTCCGGAAATTCGAACCGCTCGTCAACTTGACGTAAAAGTCTTTCATGGTGTCACCAGAGCTTTCTTGTCGATCCAGCTATCGTATTTGATTGGCCATCCTTTCCAACGCACCAGGACTTTTGTACCTTTACGTTTCAGAATCTTTTCCACCCTGAACAGGTCGTCGTCTCCCACGGACACTTTTTGCAAATCCTGCTTGTAAAACGTGCCTTTCAGAGGAGTGCCCTGCTTCACTCAGCGCACCACGAACACTTCCTCCGTCCATCCGGGGAAGTAACCTTTCTGAAAAGGACGAAATTTCGTGTTGAGATGTACCTTGTCGCCCACTTTGAATTCGCCGCGGCGTCTTCTTTTTTTCTTCCTTTTCGAGCCCTTGGCATACAACACGTTCCACACGGCTTCTTGGTTGGCCGAGTTCACTTTGGCGGGTGCCATGCCGATGCTTTGGTGAAACGAGACGTTGTACCCTTTCACCAAGGCGGGCAGCACTTTGGTGTAATTCGTCGTGTTCGCGGCAGTGAAGTACCTGTACATGCGTTCCTTCAGGGTGCGGTTGAACCTCTCGACGATGCTGGCTTTGGTGTCTCCGGCTGTGGAAAAGTGATGGATGCCTCGACGTTTCGTCAACTCTGCAAAGGTCTTGTTGTAAAATTCTTTACCGTCGTCCATCTGTAAATTGATCGGTTTTCTACCTTTGGCTCGCTTCAAGATCTTGGCGAAGGCTTCCGTCACGGCTTTCCCCGTCTTGTTTTTGACCGGTTCCACCTACGTGTACTTGGAAAGAGCGTCCACGACCGTCAGCAGGTACCTGTACCCTTTTTCTCTCGCGATGTTTTGCACCTCGATAAGGTCGGCCACCCATTGCTCGTCGATGCCGAACACCAACACGGGTAAGGTGGGGTAATGTCTCCTTCTGGGTACATGTAACATGTACGCGAGTTCCGTTTCCAAGAGTTTCTTGACTTTAGTCGGGTCGAGTCGGTGGGCTCTGGCAAACCGATGCCAATCCCGTGCCAGGTCATCGCGTTGCGTCAACAGACAATTGAACCAATCGAATGCGTGGGGTTGGTACCTCAACCACATTATGTAGACAGCGAAACGAAAGGGTTTGTTTTGTACGTCAGCCTCGCCGAAAACTTGCAAGGGATCGTGGACGGGATCGGGATCTAAGGGAACCGTGATCCCTTGTCCGTATTTGAGATAGACGCGTAGACACACGTCTTTCACCCAACACCAGTACGCTTCGCTATTTATGACTCGAATGAAGACAACAGGGTAAAAAATGAACTTTTATTCACAAAAAAAGGCACCCTTTTATATACCTTAGCGACGGATCAAAATCCACCAATCACCGTCAAGGTCCTACGTGGCAGCGGGCAAGCCCGGGCAAGGAGATGATGGAAAAGTACTGACCTTCGCCCTTTGTTCGTTTTCGAGCGTTCTGATTGGATGACCAAAAAAGAACCAATGGGAACACTGGATTTTCGATCCGCCAAAACGCTATATAAAAGACGAGGGACCTGCAAGGTCGTCAGATGCAGCAGAGCGAGAGGTATTTCAGAAAAGACTTTTGCGCGATGACCAACATGGCCCTCATGACTGACGAAGAAGTAGAAGAATTGAGACGCATTGCCAACACGCCGTCCATCTACTACGAAGAAGGACTCGGTTCTCCGATCAGAACGGGTGTAAGCGACAAAGAAAGACGTTCCGCCAACTACAGGTTAAAACGAGATGCCAAACGGAAACGCGAGATGGCCAAGAAAGTGGAGGAAAAGCCACAAGAGCCAGGTCAGTCTACGTTATGTGATTATTATCACCGCGAATTAGAGGAACCCCTCGTCCCGAGACACAGACGGTTTCCGAGCGTGGGGCCTAGAGAGACGGTGGGTGGTGTCGTTTTTGATCCCTTTGTAGACGTGATGTCCTGGGACGGTCATTTCAAAAAGTGGGTGCAAGGACCCCACGACCTACAGGACAAACGAGATTTGGAATTCAGAAAATAGAAATTCAAGACGAAGCAGGACGGTCTAAAATTGTACATGCATCTGAGACATCTCTCTAGACCCTACACGTCAAAACGCCGTTGCATTAAGACTCACGTCCTTTCTCGCATTGCTTTGCAGAATTCGACCCCAACGCCTTCCTAGCCTCGATTCCTCTGACATGCCCCATACACGACCGAACCCCGTTGCTGCGAAAGCAAGCCAAGAACGGATGGGAGTACTACATGTGCGGTGTGGGTAAAGGCGACGACGACAGAGATTTGTGTTACGTGTGTATGGGTGTGGAAGAGGCACCCCAGTATTTTCGAAAGTTCTGCGACACCCTGAACGAGTACTACTCTAGAAACCAGAAAGATCTAGTGTCATTGTGGATGTTCCGTCTTGTTGTGCATGTCCAAGTCGGAAAAGAACCCGGGGAGACTCTACTTCAAGTGTTGCAATTCCTTCAAGTGCTATTTCTTCCAGTGGGCGGACGAGTTACCCAAGGGGTTTAGCAAAGCGACTAACGAGCGTCCTCATCCTTACAGACGCTGAGGTGTGCATGGTTTTGGACTTGGAAGGCTTTTGCGTAGAAGACAAATTTGCGGTGAGGGAACTGGGTTATCACGCGTGGAATGGGGAATACAGACGAGTGGTCTTTTACCCTCCCGTACGTTGGGACGCGTTATCCCCCAAAGACAAGATGACGGTCTTATACATGAAATACAACGTGCACGGATTGACGTTTTCTCTATCTTCTGATAGATCTAATACAGTCGAGAAAAAAGATGGTCTAAATTCAAAACGGGATTCGATCGAACAAGTACAGTAAGTGTCGTACAGGTATCGAGCAACTGCAAGACAACCTAGGAAAAAAATCAAACGACGTTCGCGTTACAATTACAACAATAAATTTGGTTACAAAAGTTCATGAACAACCTATATTGGTCACAGTGCGGACAATAGAAAATCAATCCGTAAATTCTGAAAAAGTACAATAACGCTTTTTATTTGCGGTAAAAAGAAAAAAGTCTGGGAGAACAACATGTAATTTAGATACGTACGTGGCCAGAGAATCCCTCTTCGGTTCTGGGTTCAAGTAAGCGATCAGATCGTTTATTTTTCCCCATCCCATCTGGTTTCTTTGACGGATCTTCTCTGGGTACTGTAAACGAAAGAAACACGAGGGTTAAAAAATGGTAAACGACAACAACAACAACAACGCGGACCCTTACAACGTAATGGCGGATCATCTCGATGATTTCTTCTGGGAGCAGGAACATAAAATAACGGAAAAACAGCACTTCCCTCTGCTCTGCTGTTAAGTTGCTTCTCTTCCCCCTTATTTCATTAGCGGACTTCTTTCGATTTTCCATTTCAAGGCAGAAATACACCAATTACGATCAACTCGACGAGCGTCAAAAGTTTGAATTTGCCCACGTTCATGCCTTTTATACTTTTTGGACGGATCAAAATGCACCAATCACCGACGGCGGATCGAAATGCACCAATCGGTGACAAGGTTAGACATGGAATGAGGGGTGGGGGTATTTGTAGTCAAACAATGGAGACAAGCACCGATTGGCGCCTTTCGATCCTCGTTGTGATTGGTGCCTTCCGATCCGTTCAAAAAGTATAAGAGGCGCGAACGAAGGGCACGTAATTCAAACTTTCCAGTTCATTATGGACAGTTCACGAAGACATTCAAGATCGCTGAGTCCTTCCCGCCAAAAGGTAGGACGACCATTACGTTCCAGTTCTGTTCCGGCTTCGGCCCGTTCCTTTAGGAATGACAATCCTTTGGCTTCGGCCTGTTCCTTTAGGAACGAAAGAAAAAGATCTCATTCCTTCGTTCGTCACCATGTTGGACAAACAACAACAACAAGTGGGTGGCGGTCCGCCATTGCTGGATTTTCAGCTACGTCCTGTGGGACCGTGCAGGAACTGGCGCGAAGTCCTAGACCACCAACGGTTCCAGGCCACACTACACCAAAACAGGGACCCGACGCCTCGCGACGACTTGGGCCGCGAAGTGACCGAAGCCCTACGAAGAGCCATTCCTCACCAGATCGCCTCGGACTCAACCTTGCAGCCCCATTCCACTCTGCACTTCACGCTGCAGTCGGACGCTTTCACCCACGCGTTCCAGTCCACGACCTTCACCGTGGAGGAGTTTGAGGATCGCAGTGATCGATTGGACACTTATCTCCAATCCCTCTTGGCCAAACTCAACTCCAACCAACAGTTCAAGGCCAATGACTCCTTTACCATGGAGACCACCTTTATCCGTATCCCTGGTAGTTGGAATGGTAATGGAAAGAAACAGCGACCCGGACGCGAGGTGCTGGAAAAATTGCTAGCGCGTAAAACGTCTGTAGTAGTCATAAAAAACGAAGATGAGTTATGCTGTGCCCGGGCCATCGTCACCATGCGTGCCTATGCCAACGAGGGGAATGCAGGCCCTGACTACAAGAACTTGAGACAAGGTCGTCCCATCCAGACACGTTTGGCTAAGGACTTACACAGACTGGCCGGTGTACCCGAAGGCCCTTGCGGTATTGCCGAACTCCAAAAGTTTCAAGCGGTTCTTATCGAATACCAGATCAAGGTCATGTCCGTGGACAAACCCCATTGTATCGTCTTTGCAGGACCACCTGCCCCCAAACAGATTCTCCTCGTCAAGGTCGACCACCACTACCACGGTTGCAACTCTTTCAGCGGGTTCCTGTCGCACTCGTATTACTGCCACGACTGCGATCGAGGCTACGATCATGACGACATCAACCATCATCCCTGCAAAGGCAAGTGGTGCCTTCTTGCGAGAAGACCAAGTGCCCGGACTTTACCTCAGCCAAAGCTGATCTTACACCTGGTACGTTCCCTCAACCATCTCTTTCCTGCAACCTATGCCATCGTCGTTTCTTTGGACAGACCTGCTTCTCTTCTCATCTGAAAGAAACCAAGACGTGCCGTTCCTTGTGCCCAACCAAGAAAAAGTGTCTTTCCTGTTGCAAGACCTACGACGCTGCCTCCAAAGAAAAGAAACGTGGAAAACCGCGGCGTAAACACAAGTGCGGGTGGGACAAGTGCCCCTTCTGCGAAAAAGAGGTGGAGCTGGCATCCCACAAATGCTACATCCAACCCTTGGACCCTGAGGAGGACGAGCCCAAATTGATGAAGATACCATTGGCAGAATTGGGACGCGAGCCATCGTGGAGATGGACGAGGATGGTCAGGCGTGGGTGGAAAAGCCGCGACCCCTCTTCGTGTACGCGGACTACGAAGCCGTCACCGACGCAGACGGTGTGCAAACGCCCATCCTGGTGTGTATGGAAACAGAGGACGAGGACGACACCCTCACATTCTACGGTACCAACTGTACGGAGGAGTCATCATGCAGTGGAACAGCAGATATGTCTAGGAACCAAAGTCCTCTCCCTCTTGACTGGGTACATCACCTTTAAAGACTCCCTCTGCTTTCTACCATTCCCACTCTCGGCCTTTCCAGACACCTTCGGAATCACGGAGCAATGCAAGGGCTTCTTCCCTCACTTGTTCAACACGTTGGCAAACCAGGACTACGAGGGACCCATGCCACCAGCTGCAACTTACCACCCTGAAGGCATGCCTGCCAAGGTGAAAGCTGCATTCGAGGCGTGGTACGCTGACAAGGTGGACAACAGCTACAACTTCAATCTCCAAACCGAGATGAAAGCGTACTGCCACTGGGACGTGAAACTGCTCAAGGCAGGCTGTCAAAAGTTCCAGGAGGAGTTTGAAGAGAAAGCCGACTTCAAACCTATGGAGAAGTGCATCACCATCGCCTCGGCCTGCAATCGCAACTGGCAGAAAAAACAGCTTCCAAAAAACACCATCGCCGTACAACCTCCTCGCGGCTGGCATGGCACGACCTCCAACCAATCCATCAAGTGGTTGGCGTGGCAAGAGCACAGATTGAGAGCGAATGCTTCTCTGTCCTGGGAACAACAAGGGGACCGCATATGACACGCCTTCAACGGTGGTGAAGTGCGCGTGTTCACCCCGGCCCATTCCTATCTGGTCTACAGGTTCGATCAAATCACCAGCACGGTCTACGAGTTTCACGGATGTTTGTGGCACGGCTGTCCCACTTGCTTTCCACACCAACATCAACATAGCATAGTGAGCGATCGTACCTTTGGCGAACTCCACGAGGACACAAAGGCCAAAGAAGACATTCTTTTTCACCAAGGATACAATCTGGTCATCGTATGGGAATGTGAGTGGGACAGGAATGTACAGATGGACACGGCCCTTCAAGCCTTCCTGTCCACCATCCACATAGAGGAACCTCTCCAACCACGGGACGCGTTCTTCGGTGGATGCACCAATGCCGTCACCCTTTACTCGTGTGTGGACAAGACCCAAGGGAACGCATCAAGTACGTGGACGTCACGTCGCTCTACCCTTGGGTCAACAAGTACGCCGAGTATCCTGTGGGTCATCCGACCATCACCACTCACCCCGAGGACCATCGCTCACCCCGACCACCCATCCCGAGCTACTTCGGCATGGCAAAAGTCACCATCCTTCCTCCGTACGAGCTCTTTCATCCGGTGCTGCCGTACCGTTGCGGAGGAAAGCTGGTCTTTCCTCTATGCTGTTCCTGCGTAGAGACGGAAATGTCCAAACCGTTCGTGGACCGTTCTTGTGTTTGCTCTCACACTGATGAAGAACGCATGCTAACCGGTACGTGGTGTACGCCCGAGCTCGTAAAGGCCATAGAGATGGGTTACACTATCATCACCATCCACGAAGTGTGGCACTTTAGCTCAGAACAGTGCAAGACAAGGCTCTTTGCCAACTACGTAAACACCTAGTTGAAGGCCAAGCAAGAATCAGCGGGATATCCTCGTGGTGTCACCACACCCCAACAACAGCAAGAGTACGTAGCCAACTACGAGGAGCACGAGGGTATCTCGCTGGACCCGTCCCTCATAACGAAGAACCCTGGCCGAAAAGCAACGGCCAAACTCATGATGAACTCGCTCTGCGGCAAATTCGGTGTAAACCTGGACAAACCAACTACCATTGCCATCTCAACACCTGCCTCGCTCTTCGAAGCCGTCTCCAATCCTCTGTGGAACATTAACCAGATCCGCATCTGCAACGAGGAGTTGTTAGAAGTAGTTTACACCAACATCGCTTCGAACCAAATAGACAACGGGAAGAGAAACGTGTTTGTAGCAGCCTTCACCACCTGCTGGGTGTTAGCGCGTAAACATAAAGCCCGTGTTTCGTGGCGTGACCTAAAGTTCGTGAATTCCGTGATGCGTGAGTATGTACATCCGGGACAGAAAACACGAGGAAAGAACGTTCAAAAACGTTGTAAGCAGACTGGATGCATGTGTGTGAAATACATGGTTGAAGTGCTAAGAGTTTACTGTGTTTTATGGCTTTATAGTGGGGCACGGGTAACAATTTGGCGACCCTGCCAGGACTGCACTGTGGATTACAAGTTTGTGGGACAGTTCTTTTCGTTTGGGAAGCAGATTACGAAACTTTTGAGCAATAAAATGCGAGCGAGTGGGGATGACCACGTGGAATGGTAAACGTTGTCTTTTATGTTGAAATGGATTAACAATCAGTCAGATGCCAATGGTAAGAGTAAAGTTGTTTAATCACAGAGGTTAATAAGATTATTGTGCCATGGAGTGGTGAAACAGAAGGATTGACTTGTTTGTTTAAGATTAAAATCATTAGGAAAGAAATCGACAGCAAAATGGAAGGCGATGAGACGGTCGCACGCAAATGCCTCGAACATCTACTTGCATACGTAAAGGGAACGGTCCCCCCTCTTGAAGAAACTAAGACGACGGATCCAAAACCAGCTGAAGCAACTAGCAGCTGTACAAGTACCTGTAATGCTACTGGAGTCACCGATGCCATCACAAACTCTATGATTGTTCCGGTTCGAATGTACCACCAAGACAACCTCGAAAGACAAGTGGTAATTTATGCGCTGCTCGACCCAGCTAGTAACGGAACGTTCGTTAAGGAAAGCATACTCAAAGAGCTGCAAGTTAATGGAGTCGAGACGCAATTGAAGCTGAACACAATGCATGGTTCAGAAGTAGTTCCTACTCGTAGAGTGAGCGGTCTTATCGTGGAAAGAATGGATAGAGAGGTCCACATCAAGCTTCCCAAGACGTACTCAAGGAACGAAATACCATCGAGAAGAAACGAGATCCCAAGGCCAGAGTCAGCAGCAAAATGGCCACACCTAAGTCACTTAGCCAACAAGATTTACCCGTACCAAAACGATCTGCAAGTGGGACTTTTGATCGGCTCGAACTGTCCAAACGCCATAAAGCCGAAGCAGGTCATTCCTGGTAGAAGCAGCGATCCTTATGCCATCTGTACCATCCTTGGTTGGGGCATCATTGGTCCAGTGACAGGAAGTACAACCACAGAAGATTCGGATGTCTTATGTCACAGAGTTGTAGTGAAGGAGATCGGCAGCGAAGAATTACCTTCCCATAGTTTTGTTGTTGAAACACACGTAAAGGAGATCATCTCTCCAGAAGCAGTTAAGAGAATGTTCGAGCGAGATTTCAATGAAGGGAAGCACGTGGCTCAACAAACTCTTTCCATTGATGATCGAAGATTCATGGCAAAGGTTAAAGAAGGAATTACCCATCGTTCAGATGGACATTATGAACTGCCATTGCCACTACGAAATGAATCGTCAGCCCTGCCGAATAACGAGAAGCTTGCAGTCCATCGCCTCCAGCAGTTGAAACTGAGATTTCGAAGAGATGAGAAATACAGAGAAAACTACACGGCATTCATGAATGACATGATTAACAAAGGATATGCTGAGAAGATACCAAAGGACGAAGTTAGGAAAGATGGAAAGACATGGTACCTTCCTCACCATGGTGTCTTCCACCCTCAGAAGCCGGACAAGATCCGCGTAGTCTTCGATTGCTCCGCGGAGTACAAAGGCGAAGCTCTTAACAAGCATCTTCTCCAAGGCCCAGATCTTACCAACAAGCTTGTTGGAGTGCTATCGAGGTTCAGAAGGGAGCCAGTTGCCTTCATGGCAGATATCGAAGCAATGTTCCTGCAGGTCCACGTCACTGAGCATTGTAGAGATCTGTTACGCTTCTTGTGGTGGGAGGATGGCGATGTAAACAAGGAGCCCACGATATACCGGATGACCGTTCATCTCTTTGGAGCTGGTTCGTCTCCTGGTTGTTGTAACTTTGCGTTAAGGAAGACCGCTGATGACCATGAGCAAGAGTTCGGCTTCGAACCAGCCGAGTTCCTAAGGACAGATTTCTACGTTGACGACGGTCTGAAATCTGTACCTTCTACAAGTGAAGCAAAGGAGCTCATATGCAAGACTAAAGAGATGTGTCGACGCGGAGGATTTAACCTGCATAAATTTACAAGCAACAAAAGAGAAGTCATCGAGTCCATACCAGTGGAAGATCGTGCGAAAGGCATAAAGGAGCTGAATCTCGAGAAGGATGAGCTGCCTATGGAAAGAGTGCTTGGTGTGAGTTGGTGTATCGAGTCAGACGCTTTCAAGTTCCGGATCGTGATGCAAGATCGCCCTTTAACACGAAGAGGAATTCTGTCCACTGTTAGCAGTTTGTACGATCCGTTGGGGTTTCTGGCACCTCTAATCTTGACAGGAAAGGGCCTTTGCAAGATCTGTGCAGAGGTAAAGTGGAATGGGACGACCCTATCCCCGAGAACATAAGATCACGTTGGCTGAAATGGAGGGATGAGTTACACCACTTAGAAGATCTCTCCGTTCGCAGATGCTTCAAACCAGAAGGTTTCGGAACGGTGATATCAACACAGCTTCATCACTTCTCAGATGCAAGCACGACTGGGTATGGCCAGTGTTCATACGTTCGTTTGGTAGATGACAAAGGCCAGATCCACTGTTCTCTGATTATGGGCAAAGCAAGAGTAGCTCCTTTAAAGATGGTCACCATACCACGTCTGGAACTCACAGCAGCTGTGGTGTCAGTGAGATGCTCCGTCAGGAGCTCAAGTATGAAAGTGTAAAAGAAATCTTCTGGACTGACAGTAAAGTCGTTTTGGGCTACATAAAGAACGACTTGAAGAGGTTCCACGTGTTCATAGCCAACCGTGTTCAACAAATAAGGGACCAAACCTCACCAAGCCAATGGAGACACGTCGAAACGAAGTGTAACCCAGCCGATGATGCATCGCGTGGTATCACTGCCAAAGAACTCGTCGAAAGTTCAAGATGGATTTCAGGGCCAGAGTTACTTTGGACGCCCGAAGACCAGTGGCCACAACCCCTCGAGGCTGAAGACCTCGTTACGCCATCACACGATCCAGAGGTGAAGAATGTAACTTCTTATGCAACAAGTACGCAAGAGCCATGGAACCTTGTTGAGAGCTTAAGCTACTTCTCGGACTGGCATAGGGCTTGTAGAGCCGTTGCTATCTGTCTACGCTACAAGCAAAAACTCCGTCAACTGGCGTCCTCCAAGAAGGAAAGTTGTGCTAAACCAACCAAACGTCAGCAAAGGCCTGCCCTGACAGTGGAAGAGATTTTATCAGCTGAAAGGGAGATCCTCAAAGCAGCCCAGAAGATCACCTTTTCAAGGGAGATGGGTCTGTTAAAGTCGTTTCAAGAAGGACAAGATAGATCATCCGCGCAGCAGAAGAAGAGAGCCATGAAGGCAACGAGCTTGTTGTACCGCCTTGACCCATTCATTGACCATGATGGAGTGCTGCGAATTGGTGGTCGGATCCAACGAAGTAATTTCACAGATGAAACAAAGTTCCCAGTCATCCTTCCCAGGAAGGGCCACGTGACAGGTCTGATCATTAAGCACTACCATGAGAAGGTTCAACATCAAGGTCGTGGAATGTCCTTAAACGAGATCCGAGCCAATGGATTCTGGGTTATTGGCGGAACATCAGCTGTAGCATCCAAGATTGCAAATTGTGTCACCTGCCGGAAGCTACGAGGTGCAGTCCAGGAACAGAAAATGTCCGACCTTCCGGAGGATCGTCTGGAACCGGCACCCCCCCTTCACCTACTGCGCTGTCGACTACTGTGGACCATGGTATATTAAGGAGGGGCGCAACGAGGTGAAGAAGTATGTTGCCCTCTTCACATGCATGGCATCAAGAGCCGTACATCTTGAAGTCTCGAACTCCTTGGAAACTGACTCGTTCCTCAACGCCCTGCATCGTTTCATCTGCAGAAGGGGTCCTGTACGTCAGCTGCGCAGTGATCAAGGAACGAATTTCATCGGAGCAAAACGAGAGCTCCGCGAAGCATTGCAGTCTATGGATCAAGGCAAGATCAGTGCTGAGATGTTGAAAGAGAATTGTGATTGGATAACCTTTAAGATGAATTCCCCATCAGCCAGCCATGCAGGAGGAGTATGGGAACGCCAAATCAGGACCATTCGCAGCGTATTGTCAGCCCTCCTGGAGAAGAGTGCAAGTTACCTGGATGGAGAGTCCTTTCAAACGATGATTTGTGAGACCGAAGCGATCGTGAACAGCCGTCCCCTGACAGTGGACAATCTAAGCGATCCAGGGTCACTATCTCCACTGACGCCAAATCATATCCTCACGATGAAAGCAAAGCCAGTTCTACCGCGTGTTTCAAAGAGAAGACCTGTACTCAAGGAAACGTTGGCGACGAGTACAGCATTTATCATGCAAATTCTGGGACCGTTGGAGGAAGGAATTTCTTCATAGCTTACAAGAGAGGTCCAAGTGGACGAGGCCACGAGGTAACCTGCAAGTTGGCGACGTAGTTATTGTTAAAGACGACAACAAGGCGAGGAATCGGTGGAGCCTTGCTCGTGTGATAGAAACGTACCCCAACAAGGCCGATGGACTGGTGCGTAGTGTCAAGGTAGCGATTGGAGACCCTGATATCTCCAGCACTGGCAAGAGAGTGCACCCCCCATCAGTTTTGGAAAGACCCATTCAAAAGCTTGTCCTGCTGCTGCCAAGAGAGGAAAGAAAGGGATTCCTGCATGGGGAGCCATTCAACGAAGACATTCCAAAGGAGGACTAGACACGGACATGTCAATGAACTCTGAACTTGTTTCTTTAATTATGTTTCGTTTTGTTTTGAAATCCGGTGATTTCAAGGGGAGCCATGTAAGTGCCCCTAAGGCACGGGTTTTATCCCTTGTTTTGATTTAGTAATCGTTCAATTAATAATCTATTAAGTCACACTAGGTGCCTCGTCACGCGTTCCTTAAGTAGTATCGCATTTCCACAGACCTATTGTGTAATTCAATAATTCGATCGAATTCGCAAGCACTCGTGGTTTAATAGAAAGAAGTTGTCTGTCGTTTTTATCGAAGGAAGGAAAGGTCTTGTTTATTCAGTGTCAACTCTCGCCAGATCCGGCAACAATGTAAGTTTAATTTACCTCGAGTATTTCTATAGTTAATTTCTTGTTCCTAATTTTGTGAATCAATTATTTTTAGTTTCACGGTCAGAAGCAACATTAAAGTCATTAAAGGAGGCGTTCCATGAAAGAAATATTGGTGCGATATTTGTTGTTTCGATCAGTGCGATTTGTACGGTCCAGCTAGCGGCGATCAAGCGCCGCTATAGTGCTTAGTATCTGAATAGAATGATTGACTTGAGAGACTGATGCCCTAGGTGCATGGTTTGCGCCCGGCTGATGCACAAAATGAACACCAGCAAAGACTGTGATAGTAGAGACAATAATGATAATAATAACAATAATAATAATAATAATAATAATAATAATGATAGATTATTATAATAGATTGTTTAGCCGAGGGATAACCCTCTACTAATAGAGGACACCTACCCAAAAATAAATTATAAAACCAGGTAGCATAATATTAAAAGTCTGCGGTCTGCATTTTATCCCTAGTCTCCACTATTTACACTCAGTCCGGTAAGCAGTCTGCGTTTTACACTGGCCGTATCCCATTTATATACCTCAGCCACGACAAAACTTCGCAACCACATAAGCTGCTTACCTAACTGCGAGCACCCTTTCCTTAATGCGATATAACTGAATTCTCTGCCAAGAAAAACCCGAAAACAAAAAACATACGATTGCAGAGGGTAAAATGAACTATCGATCTAGGTTAGTTTCTACTTCATCTTTTAACACTTAAAAAATCCTATACAAGCCGAAATTCCTCTAAATTTCATCACCATACTCACCATACTCTTGAAATAGCACGAAACAACAGGGGTCAATTAAAGGTAAAATTAAGAAACTCACCTCTCTTCGAAATTTGCCGCCAGCTTTTCCTTCGTGATATCCCAAGAACACTAGGGAGCGTTTTTTACGCTGGTTAATTTCGTCACCAGTCTCCAAACGTCCCTGATTCATGAGAGGCGCCATTTTTGGCCACGGATTTTGTCTCAGCTTTCGCGCCAAATGGCCCGGCGTGAAATCGCAAATATTTGATATCGCAAAAGTTAAGTGTCGCGAAAATGTGTGCGCGCGAAAATTAAGTGACGATATAGGTATACAAGCTTTAAGCAAAATGTTACTAAATTATGATGTTTTGGGCGGAAGACAGTTCCATTCATCGATCGTTTCGCTCATTGGCGTACCAGAAAGTTGTACATCCCTTCTACTTTGGGCGAGACAACGTTTTGTGTTTTTTTTTTTGGTTTTTTTTTTGGGCAGTTGTACATCGCTATTTTTAACACTAGAGTTGTGTACGTATAATTTGCTGATTTACGAGCATAAATCAAATCAAATATAGAAAAGTAAAACGCATTCTGATTCATTTTCGTCTTAAAGATAAATAGCGAAAGTATTCAATGATTGATTTATCGACGAGCTATACTAGCCAGCGATTATGTCTCAGTTTCTGCAAATTTAACAAAAGCGAAAAAATAAATTGTCGCGAAATATGCATGACCATCCCCAAATCGAGAAATTAAATTGTTGCAAAAATAAAGGTTAATGAGGTACTCTATTTTCTTCTTCAGATCGGCAATCCCAGTGGACCTGGAATGGTTAGACAACGTTTACGCTTCCCTTCTCTACAGTACTTCCATACCTGCAGGTACAACTATCAGCGGAGACGCCTCATTTTCTGACAGTGATAAAGACGAGGATAACCTTGATAAACATGGGAATCAACCTGCTGCAGTTAGTCCTCAGAACAAGGAAATCACCGAGATACTTTGTGAATTGGCCAAAGCGATCAATAATAGCCGCATATCCAAATGTAACATCTCACGCAATTTCCTATGGGAGGGAACCAAGTGGGCATTGTCTCGTAAATCATTTTCCCCACAGAATAAAATTTCAGTTAAGTTCACCAACTATGCTGGTGTGAGCGAAGGAGCAGTCGATTTGGGTGGACCCATGAGAGAGTTCTTTACGCTGACACTTCAGTACATCCATGACTCCCAACTCCTGTGTGGCCCAGAGAACAGCAAATTCCTGTCATACAATGTTAAGTGTTTAGAAGATAATGACTACTTTGCTGCAGGAATCGTGATTGCAATGTCACTCGTGCATGGAGGACCTGCACCACATTTTCTCTCCCCTATCATGTTTGATGCTCTTCTCAGTGACCAACCTTTGACAGTGCCATTGCAAGATGTCTATGATCATGAGCTGAGGTATTCTCTTGAATCTCTGCGTGACTCAGACACTGTAGAGAAAGCAAAGAGTTGCACAGTGGAAGGCAACTTATCAACTGTGCTGGACCTGGCTGGGACTTTGGCAATGCCAATAGTAACACTAGATGATGTCAAAAAAATGGTCGCAGCAACTTCTCAGTGGTTTGTTCTTGGTCGATGTAAACCAGCCATTGAAAGCTTCCGAGATGGCCTCGAAGCCCTTGGGGTGTTACGAGCAGTCAAGACGAATCCTGATAGCTTCAGGCCGTTGTTTTGTGATCTCCCAGAGAAGCTAACAGCGGAAGGCATGGAGAAGTTATTCAAGGCTAAGACAAGCACCGTTGGTTCTTCAAAGGGGTTGACTGAGAGTCTTGTTTTATCCAGGTGGAGCGATTATCTGCAGGATATAGAAGAGGGGGAAGATCCTGACATCACCTTGAGCGACATCTTGTTTTTCACAACTGGCTGCAGGGTATTACCACAGCGTGAGATACCTGTCACCATCGAGTTTTTGTATGAGGGGTTGTCAAGGTTTCCCATTGCATTGTTCAAGTATCCTTCGCCTCCCAGTAGTGCATGGGGATTATGCAAGCTTTCAAGCGGATATGACGTTTGGATTTCTTAATGCACGGGGTTTCGGTACTGCTTGAAACAATGTGCAATGCAGCCTTTGTACATGTGCCATTTTGGAGCAATTAGATTTGGAAGTCACTGAACTGTAAAATGCGTGTACATTAGGTCATTCATTTTTTCTGAAAGTTGAAAAAAGGAAAATGCAAAAGCATGTTCATTGTTTTTTAATTGAAAACTAAAAGGTGAAATTCACTATTTCTGAAAATGAAAAATTAAAACCTACGTTCAATTTTTATTTCTCAATTTTGGCAAGGAAAATAAATAAAATTGGACATGCATTTTCAATTTTGATTACTCGGAAAAAATGAATGGCCTCAATATACACACATTCTGTAGCTTCTGTTGTCCCCACAGTTAGATGGAACCATGCACAGCATAACCACTGCACCTGCATTTAATTTACACGAAGGAGACATTTTCTCTAATGTTAAGCATGAATGTATACCATATAGTAAACACGAAAGAAATTTGTGTCAGTGATCAAGACGCTTCCTTGCTTTCTAACTATCAGGGCCTTTTTTCATGGATTAAATTAGCAATTAATTAAAGGATTACGTTGATGTTTGTTACGATTAGGCTAGATCTAACTGTTTTTCTTGTTTAGAATAGTTTAAAAGTTGCACCGTTACTGACCGTTACTGTTACTTCTTGAATATACACAGGAAATGCAAGCATAAAACTTGCATATGAATGGTGGCCTTTTAAAAGTCTTTGCATGCAATTTAGAACTATTTTAAAATACACGGTATAGTAAATAGAACTAATAATACACCAACATGCGAGTAGATCTGAAATGCAAGCACACTGTAAGGATAGGAAACAAAGGCATGTAAATGCTTCATCGATATTATTTGTAATTTCGCGTTTGTTTATTGCTCAAAATTTCCCGCGCCAAAACGAATACCAACTCTTTTGTTTCTAAAGCCCGCCATTTGTTTGCAATATTGTGCTTGGGTTTTCTGTGGTTTAGAGTGTATGAGACAATGATGTTTATCACAAAAACCAAAGATAACTGAGAAGCAAAAATGTTGTACCATTTTCCATTAAACCTTGCTTAGATTTATTTGTATATCGCCCATTTTTCATTACGTAGAGGGTCTGGATGGGGTTAATCGAGATCTGAGAAACTATAAAATAACTGTTAGCTGACATGGCAGAATTTTGCGAAAATATCCTGATAACTTTACTTGCCAAAAGCCACTTTTAGTTTGACTGTACTGCATCAGTCCAACGCCTGTGATGACCCCATGGCAATCCCGTCAAATAAAATAAAACTCCATCGAAGGTGTTCAAAATTGGAACTCAACTGAAACATTTTATTGGTCAGTTCTCACTAAAAGCGAACACCGTGAGGTCAATACAAGGATATTTATCTCGCTCGATACCACCAAAGGTCCATGTGTTCCTGCCTGCAAAGCTCGACGAAAACACTAGGAAACATGACGGAATAAGCTACCTTCGGAAGCATAAGAAGAATGTTAAAAATTCAACAATGGTCGTGCAGAATCTGTTATGTATAACGTAAGTCCGTGTTAATAGACTTTAGGTAAAAAAGCTACAGACTTCAGCTCCAGGAAAATACCTGAGGAAAATGACAATAATACTGAAAAATGTTTACCCATTTCAGTTCACGTTATTATGATCAAAAATGTGCCTTTAACATAGTTGAATAGAGTGGTAGGAGGGGGGGGGTTATTACAACCCTTGACTTTCAAAGGGTGTCTCATTGGATAGGGGGGCTAAATAGACCTTTTATAATCGTAAAGAATATGAATTTAGACGTCACCGTTAAATTGCTACCTTTCTTCTGTCAACTGCCATAGTTATACCCTCTAGAACACCCCCGTTTAAAGAAAAAGAAACAGTATTCCGTCTGCCGCGATCCAATTGAGTGCTAGTTACAATTTTGCATGCTGTTAGGACTGTTAATGTAGCCCATCAATGCATTCAAGCAAGGTTGAATATAAGGTGACTGCTTCCTCAGCTGTCTCGGGCATATTAAGATTTTGCTCTTGCATTATAATCGATGCCAATTCAGTAAACTCATCAACTCAACCACTCTCTGGAGGCCTATAGCAACAATTTTCTTCAACAAGATCGACATTATCTAAGTCTACATGTTCCTTGAGGTCTTCTCCTCTAGTAACTTCAGGTACAAAATAGAGCATATCAGGTCGACCACTTGGTGACTCTTCATTGGTCGAGGGCCTTATCTTATGCAAATTCTTAGCTACTTTGTGGAGCTCGTGGCGAATCACAAGCATAAAACAAAATTTAAGACATTCCACTTGCACCACATCGTCATCACAGTAAAGGCCGCAGTCTCTCATGTCTTTGAAAAAGCGGATCCACCAGTCTGCGCAGCCCTTCCTAAGAATACCCCACCAAGCTTCAATACGTTGATTCGTGACTGATTTGCCATATAGGAAACTTTTATCTCCAGCCATTGTGTCATTCCCATCATGCCTAAAGAAGCACTGTAGAGCTGCGACATTGACATTTTCTGTTCCACCATCCGCGCGTATCATCCTTGGAGTGCCACCGATTTGTCGGACACAATCAACGAAGTACTGAGCTATGACGGATGGGTCGTTGTTAGAAGGGCCAACCTCTAACCACATAATGTGCCGGCTGTAGCCGTCAATAGCGCCGTGTACACAAAATCCGAATGGTTTTAACTTGTCATACCCATCAATATGCCACAAGTGATTTGGACCTTTTGTTTTGTACTGTCTTCTCCGGAGTCGATGTTTCGATCTTGCAGCAACACCATCGGGATCTAGTATCTTTAACACTTTAAACACTGTTTAAATTCAATTAAAGAAAACAATCGGTATTGACTCATTGCATGACAGCTATCCTATCTAATGCATTGAAAGAATTGTGTATGTATAATTTATGGATGTGACTCCTGAAAAGGTTATTTGGAGCGGTCTTCTTTCTTCTGCTTGCTTTCTTTCTTTGTGACTGTGGCCTGGGAAAAGACAGATTTTGAGCTTTTGGAAAAGTCATGTGCATATTCAAAGTTTTATCAGGTGGCACTATTGGCATCAATTCAAAAATGCTGAAAGAAAAGATTCAAATTAAAATACTTTGAACATGGTGACTTACGAAAAAAGTGCTCAAAAAGGATTCAGAAGTATATAGGAAACATCTTTCTGTGATACAGAAGCAATCGAGCAGCAATTGGTTTGAACTGTCATTTGAATTTGGCAGTTATTTTTTACCACTTAGTTGCCATAAGTGGTTAATATACTATTTGGCTTCTTGCTTTAATTTTAACACTAGCCAGTAATCCTTTTTGTTTAAACATAGCAACTTTGTTTCCCTTAGGATCATCAAAAATTGAGTCAAATTGCACAGCTACTATGACAGCAAAGGTGTTGCCAAGTGGCCAAGCTGAAGTAAGCATATGTCACACACATTACGGGCATGAAACATCATTGGAGGTGTTTCCAGGGAACGCATCTTAGATGATATAAGGAATGATTTTCCTGGTGGCTTTCAGAGGCAGAATTTGATAGATAGACAAGATATTATCAAAATCGAGAGGGCCTATGGTCTGAGGATGGTGCAACGCCATCCCAATGACCAACAGAGTACATTGGCACGGATTAATGAGTGGGAGCAGTCACCCCCAAATCCTGTTCTCTTCGTCAAGCTGCAAGATGAGGATGCAAAAGAAGGGTATGATCTTGCAAAGGAGGATTTCTTCATGGTAGTCCAGACTCCTTTCCAGCAAGAAATGTTCCTAAAATTTGCAAATAAGGGCGTTTGTTGTGACAGCACACATGGTACAAATGGCTATGACTTTCCTTTGACAACCATTCATGTCATTGATGACTTTGGTTAAGGGATTCCTGTAGCTTGGTGCCTATCGAGTCATGAGGACTTCACCTCCACGGTTATTTTCTTCAGGGAAATCAAGAAAAGATGTGGCAACATCGAGAGCCAGTATTTTATGGGCGACATGGCAAACCAATTTTATAATGCATGGGTTGCCGTCATGAATGAGGGTTCAAGGCCAAACAAGCTTCTTTGTACCTGGCATGTAGATAAGGCATTGAAGGAAGAGCTAAGAAAGAAGGTTGGTGATGCTGCTTTGGAAAGTGAAGTATACAAGATGATAAGAACCTGCCTCGAACAGACCACTCATTCTGGATTTGAGGATTGCCTAAGTGGCCTTTTGCCAATACTGCAAAACAATCCAAAAACCAAAATGTTCCATGCATATTTTACAAGAGAGTGGGTGAGCAAGAAGGAACAGTGGGCTCTCTGCTTCAGACTGCAAACCACCATGAACACAAACATGTTTTCAGAAGCCTTTCATCGAGTGTTCAAAAGAGTTTACTTAAAAGGAAAGATCAACAAATGAGTGGATATCTGTCTTGTCAATTTGGTCAAATTTTCCCGTTACAAGGCATTTGACCGTGCCATTAAAGTTACCAAAGGCAAGACAACATACAGAACATCTGTGATTGCATCACGGCACAAGGAAAGTCTCAAATTGGAAATGAATCAGTGCTCAGCCACTCTAATGATACAAGTTATTGGTTTGTGCTACCTGGAAATGGTGAATGCAAGTATGAAGTTATCATGATGTCTTCCTGCTGTACAGAGGCATCTCAGTGCCAGATGGTTTGCCCTGATTGAACAAGAGAGTGGGTGAGCAAGAAGGAACAGTGGGCTCTCTGCTTCAGACTGCAAACCACCATGAACACAAACATGTTTTCAGAAGCCTTTCATCGAGTGTTCAAAAGAGTTTACTTAAAAGGAAAGATCAACAAATGAGTGGATATCTGTCTTGTCAATTTGGTCAAATTTTCCCGTTACAAGGCATTTGACCGTGCCATTAAAGTTACCAAAGGCAAGACAACATACAGAACATCTGTGATTGCATCACGGCACAAGGAAAGTCTCAAATTGGAAATGAATCAGTGCTCAGCCACTCTAATGATACAAGTTATTGGTTTGTGCTACCTGGAAATGGTGAATGCAAGTATGAAGTTATCATGATGTCTTCCTGCTGTACAGAGGCATCTCAGTGCCAGATGGTTTGCCCTGATTGCAAAGTCTGCGAACACATGTTTCAATGCAATTGTCCAGACTGGCTTATAGTGGGTACTATCTGCAAACACATACATGCTGTTTGGTGCCGAGTATTATCATCTAGTGAAAATCAGCTGGGAGGTAAAAATGACAAATGTTCCAAAGATGAATTGGACTTTTGAGCGTCCATTTAAAGAATGTTTCTAATGCAGATCCTACACTAATTAAAGAACGTAAAAAAGAAAAAATTTTCTCCATTAATGCTGAAATCGATGCCTGCAACAATGTTGAAGCTCTGTCTGCATTGGAAAAGCAATTGGGTTAAGTAATTTTGTTGCAGCGAAAAAACATGGATGCACTCCTGCAGATCTTTCTCCCTTGTGCGTTTCTCCAGCTAACGAAACCATGGAAACGCAGCGTGGCAGATTTCATTCAACCAAGCGAAAACGGCGTAGTCAAGCAGCATTGCGTTATAGTCGTCCATCAATTGAAGAGAAGGAGATGTTCTTTAACATTCTTACTTCAGCATCTGATGACAGTGACCTCTCACAATCAATACCTACATCACTTGGTAAGCCTACTTCACATACTGACCACTTAAAAGCCTATGAAGTAAAAAATAACTTACCTGTAAGTTTACATTTGTATTTAAAAGCTATTTTTGAAATCAGGAAGAATGGTGTTTTCATTTTTTGTGATATCTTGTCTCGTTCTAGAGATACTCACAATTTTGTACAATGTAAATTAATGATGACTCATAAGTGGTTTAAGTTTAGCCTTCGAACTTTACCATTCGGCACCCTCTGAAGTAGCGTACTGGTAAGCTGTCTTTTGGCACATTTCATTACAGAGCTTTAGATCCAGGACGCGACGGTTCTGAGACGCGGCCGGAAGTAATTTTCCAAAGACAAGACATGTTGCGCATGCTCCACCCTACGATTTGCCGCGTCGTGACGGCGTAGAGAACGTGAAACAGAAGGATTTGGCGTTGCGAAGAAAACGTGAGTATAAATCCTTCTTGTTTTGAAGAAAATGGTTTAATATGTACCACCTCCACATATATTTCGAAACCTAAATTCATGTTCAAACATTATAGCCATTTTTACGGCGGAAACACTGCAAAGTTCTGACATTTTCAACTTTATTTACAGCTACCGAGAAAGATGGCTTCAGCGAAGTCTTCCAAGTAAGTTTTAAGTTATGCCTCTTGAAAGCTTCTTGAATAATTACTCGTGTTTTTTAGCAGCTTTACGCGTGGATTTGCTGAGAACATGCAGGAATGAATTTTTAGTGGACTGAGCACAAAATTAAGCTCTTATCAAATCTGAGCTCAAATTATAATAAGCGTAACTCGGTTTTCAAGTTGTTGTTGTTGTTTTTCTTTTAGATCGGTGATGTGTTGGACGAAAGACCATGACATAATCCTGTGTTGAGAAGTCGCCAACCTAAACCCGTATTCGACCAAAAAGGGGTCAACTATGAGAAGCGGCATTTGGGAGAAAATTGCAGACAATTTAAACAAATGTTCAGTTCCCAAATTTAGCGTTGATAAACGCTCGACTCGTGACCACGCAGGGAATCTTGTCAAAAAACACATGAAAAAGCTGAGAGATGAGGAAAAAGCTACAGGGGTAGCACCAGATGAGCCCTCAGAACTGGACAATGCTTTGGATACGATCATAGCTTTAGAAGAAAGTGCAGATGCCGAAGTACATGAAGCAGATACTGTAAGGGCAAAAAAAGTTGAGAGTGAGAGGGCAAAAGCAGAAAGCCAGGGAGAAACTATCAGAGACCAGGAAAAGAGATTCGGCAGCAGGTGAAAATGAAGACGACGATTTCAACAATAAACGGCAACGTCGACGAGGGAGTGATGCAATGGTGTATTTATCCAAGAGAGCTGAGATAAATTATGAACTGAAACAAGAAGAAATAAAAATGAAGAAAGAGCAGCAAGACTTTGAGAAGAAGCAGATGGAGGTCAACAGACAACAGCAATTGCAGATCCAACAGCAGCAAAATGAAATTCTTAGGATGATGCAACAACAGCAACAACAGAGTCAACAAAGTCAGCAACAAAGTCAACAACAGTTGATGAACAGTCAAATGCTGATGATGCAGCAACAACAGGAGCAAACGAAAGTACTGATGGCTTTATTGGAAAAAGTAATTAATAAGTAATTTTGACTTTCGCTTCTCAGAGATGATTTTTGAGACAGTTGATGTTCCTATTCGTAAAGTGTGTTTCATGAACAGTCCATTTCACTATTGTTACTCTTTGTATGCCATTTTATGTATTAATTGATTTAGTTAAAGGGACACTGTCCTTTTTTAACATTAATTCCTGTTACTTTGTTAAGGGAAAGACCATTTTATTTCTGAGGTGAGGGTTGGATAAATACTCTAAAAAGTTCCTTTTTATTTCTATTTTAGAACTTCTAGCTCTTTAATTCTTTGTAATTTATACATCTGTACTTCTTGTTTATTCTAAGTGTTTTATTTTATGTATTCTTATTTTTAGAGGATCCTCCTGAAAACCACTTTCAGTGATGGAGGACTCAGAAACAACATAAACAATTGACAACAAGTGAAAGAAAATAGATGTACTTCTGGTTAGATACCCCCCTCCCCCCCTCAAAAGTAAAATGGTACATTCCTAAGTATACAGAGACTTTTAAATGAAATAGTCATTCAATGCTGGTGGTTCAAGTCCAAAGAAATCAGCTGTGGTGTTAGAATAAAGGCATGGTTAATGCATTTCGTAAAATTGCACAAACTATGTAATTTTTTCCCACTTGACTTAAACCAATCTTCAAGTTCTTCTTAAAATCCAAAAATTTGAAATAGTTAATTATGTCTGCAAATAGCCATTCCACAGATGCACGAACTGCACTCATGGATTCATTAAACATCTCCATTGGCCTGGTTAAAACGCCAACTCGGAATGGTGCCTGAAGGTGAACCCTGAGTGGGTATGCAGGGTCCCCATATAAGCTCATCTCTCTTCCTGCAGGGTTGAAAGCAAAACCTTCCAGATCATCATACAATTGAGACACTGCCAACATCCTTGCATCATGCATTCTTCCCTCTGTAAGATTAAAAGTAAGGGAAAATGTTGTGTTATGTGAGCAAATCAACTTTGATCATTTTGAGTGTTCTGCATTTTCCAAATACCATATTTCCTTTAGTTGAGCCTCACAGAAGGGAGGGGTGTGGTTTTGATTACAGGGAACATAAAGGGTACATCAAATTTGGGTCCCTGAAAGGGGGATATTAATGTTAGATCTCACAAACGTGGGGAGGGAGTAGGGGTTATAGAAAGTTATGGACTAATAAAAGGAGAAGTGTATGACAAAGTCAATAATAAGAGCATTTTTTTTGGGGGGGGGGGGGGGACTTGATGGAGGGAGAGTGCAAAAGAAAGGAAATACAGTATTTACCTACAGGACCATAGAGATGGGCAATCAGTCCATTCGGTAGCGTGACAGACTGAAATTTCAGCGCATGGACTCGCTTATGCCCGTTGTAAACAGTTCTCTGGTTCACTATCGGTCGAGTAATGGGGCGCACAGTTCCATCTATGAATCCAAAGCAGCTCCTTTGTTGTAGATTGCATTTGAGTACGTATTCAGTAAAGCTGGGTTCGGAATTCCTCAGCGAATGGCCAGGGTTGATGTTATTCAATCAGATCTGTAAAGCGCTAACAGCCAGAAGATACCATGTTCACACAACTATTTTTAGCGATTGAATCGAATTTGGGTCGGCAAAATGGAGATGTCAATCAAACCACTCTACCTCCTGGATCTGACCAGTTAGAGCTTGCACTAGAATCTCATGCAGAACAGGTACCTTGGAATGATGACATTAAACCTTTGTCTGCAGGCTCCGATGCCCAACTGCCCCAGACATTGGAAATATTTAAATTGGGGGTATTTTAACTATTAATGGTTTTTATCACAGTACCAGAAAGAACTCAAAATGCTCTTCACTTTAACAAGACTGTGCATGTTAGTTACATTCTTTCTTTTTTTTATCTTCTCACAGCTCAGTATGAAATGCTTCAAGTTATTGCTACACGCACTGCACTGAAATTGCTTGTCACGACAGGAAAATTGATCACAGCTGCTGACATGAATGATGAAGAGTTACCAGGAGAATTCCTAGGTGTAGTCTCAGATGATAAGCCAAAGGAAATAGAACGGTTCTTGTCAAAAGATGCATGGGCAAAGCTACAAGGGGCAGGTGAAAATTTAAATCAGTTTTACAGTGCAGACCATGAACATAATTGACATTTATTTTGATGAATATTCAATGTCAGCTACTTGATATACGTAGACCAAAGGATTAGTGGTTTGAGCACCTAAGAAAGCTAATTCGTCTATTTATGTGAATGGCTAACATATTTTAATGGAAAATCCACACAAGAACTTTAATACCACCAGCCCCTTCTAGCAAAGAATCGAAAAGACATGCACATGTATTTTAAATTCCAAAATGAAAGAGGCCAACTGTGTTTTGATTAATTTAATATCTTACTGTAGTTGTATTTTTAAGAAGTATGTTATATCTTTGCAATCTTTTCAGTTCACACACTGATAGTCAGCTGGACTTGCACACCATGTAAGGTAGCCCAATTCATGGAAATGATCGCTTGTGATCAATGTGGAAGCTGGTATCACTGGTATGTTCACATAATAGTACCAACTATTTCACCTTTGACGAACTATAGCTACATATTCTAAGGTTCAAAATTAAATCACAGCTTTTAGCTTCAATTTGTAGGCTTTTATGTGAATTTATTCAATTGATTAAAAGAGCTACGTCACAGAAACTCATCTTGCAAGTTTTTCAGTATTTCAGTGTCTTTTGGTCCTTTGAAAAAATCATTTCCAATTAATATTATAAACATTATTTTGAATTTTATCTCCTGCATCAAAATATAGAGTTGCCCATGTACAGTCTGAAATTTTTTCTCAGTTTTATAAATAATAGAAATATGAAAATTAAATACTCCATTGTATAGTCAATATATTTCAACCCACACTTTTGCTTTGGCCACTGATATTTTTTTTGTAATGTGAACTCCTAGTGTCTTATGAATTAAATTTCTCTTTGGGGTTTGTTTTATGGTTTATACTGTTGTCAGTTCTTGATATCGATCATTGTGTAATCTTTTTCATTTCTTATTAGGTGCTGTGTTGGAATGAAAGAGGAACCAGAGTCATGGTTATGTTCCAGATGTGATACTACAAAGGAGTCAAGTTGCTCTACATAATTTTTAATGCTCTTCTGATAGAAGACATGTGAAATATGAGTTCAAAGTTTTACGTTTGGAGCAAAGTAATCTAATAGTACATAATTTGCTTGTGAGTTTTCCTACCCTGTTTTAAAAATTCATTATCAAGGTTTATTACATGAAATATTATCTGCTATACTGGAAATGAAACCTGCGAAACTTTTCTTTTTGTTTCAAAAATTAACTTGGTGACCTACCTTGATTTTTTGCTTGGGAGTATTATTCAATATGCTGTTTCAAATAGAAAAGTTTGGGCAAAAATTGGAATTTCTTGTAATTAATAAAATGCAGGGGGTTCATTAAGGGTTGGGCACCAGGCAAATTGGCTGGCTGTGAACAAGACTTAGCCATCACTTTGCAGGGATGTAGTTAAGGGCTGGCTACCGGCTGATTTCACTGGCTGGCTTTTCCAGGTACAATGGTCAGAAAAGCTGCCTGAGCTTGTTTGTGAGCCGACTTTGCCTGGCTATTTTCATCTACTCTACTTCCTTTCTTTTATAAGAAAAACTAAAAATGCCAGGCTGAAAAACCCTACTGGCCTACTGGACCCTACTTAAACCCCTGAAAATGCCTTCTTCAATACAATTAAATTTCCATTGATTATTTTTTTTATATATCGGTAGACAAGATAGAGACAAGGGATCTTTTAAATAATGAAATAAAAATGAAAGGTCGCTAACTTATTGCCATAAACTGAAATTTTGGAGGTCTTTTGTCGTTGGCCGGGTGTTGCCATGGTAACTGCTATGATGTCATAAACATCCTTAAAGTATTGCCTAATAACAGAGTTCTAATTAAAATTTATTCATACTTTGCCCGAATGATATTAAGACGGATTCCGCTCAAAGTTCGAGCAATAAGTGCATAAATTATTTACCAAATATCTACTCACAATATGGTATTTTTTTGAATACTACTTAAAACATCTCACATAATTCATTTCTCTAGGTGACCCCGCAATTAAATCCCAATGCATTCTCGAGAAATTTAATGTCAAACCTCGTATGAATGCTCAAAGCATGTGTCATTGTGTTTTCAACTAACGCGAATGGTCCCATTTTATTGAAATAGGGATAACTTCAAGTTCAATTTTCTCTTGCGGGGTCAGCTTGAGAGCTAAAGTCTTGATAAGATCTTCTTGCCTTTAGTTAAAATATTAACATCCAATGAGATTTTTTTGGTAACTTTATTTTTTGCCATTTTTGCTCGAATGTTCTGCGGAAATCATCTTAAGCACTTTTTGTAATCCTGCATCGTTTCACCAAGCATTTTTTGAGCCGCCTAAACTGTGCCAAATCTTCCTGTAATGAAAAGTCAGATTCAATTTTGGATTCATTAAAAAATGAAATAATGCACTCATGTGGTCTTTCAAAGAAAGTAGATATTGTGGAATGCATGAATCCATGTACATTATTATTTGACGAAAGTGATAACTATTTGATTCTCAAAATCCTTGATTGTTAACGTTCAAATTAGGTTCTGGTGGGACTCCAACAGACAGGGATGCTTTTGGCCTAAATTTAAATTTTGTTTTCAGGTCACTTTCGATGTCCTGTACAAAGGCAGCAGTACATCTCAAATTTTGAAATAAATTCCAGTTGATTTAAAACAGGGTCGTTCAGTTTTTAGTGAGAACAAAGAACTTTTTGATATCCATTCCCGTTTTGAGACACTTGTACAGGGAATGATTTTTAATGTGTTCTGGACAAAATGCCAGTTTCTCTAGCTGTCTATAGTTGGACACAAGAAGTAAAAGCAATTTTTTATTTAATATCCATTTAATTCATACTGGACCTCATGGGTTTTATTAAGAACCAAGAACTTCTTGATGTACATGTATTGATATTTGTATGCCAGCTTGCAAATGAAGTCTTGAAGATGTTATACATGAGATGCGTATCACTACCATGATCTCCTTTGTGCACGTGCCGCAGGGGAATCGAGGAGTGATTAACTATTAACAGTACCACAAAATAAAACACTTTTAGAAACATAACGTACAGTATAAGATTCCACTTCACCATACAATTTGTTATTTTGATGGCATCAAAAATGGTGGTGGCTAAATATGGCCCCCTTTAATGTATGAATTCACAAACCAGCATTAATGAAAGCAATGCTGAACAAGAAATGATTTATTTGTTCTATCCTTGGCGTGCTATTGGTTCATTTTCTGCCAGCTATTAAAATCTGAAGGTTAAGACAAAGGGTGCTTTCCATTTTCTCAGTGCGACCAGCTGGGCCAACCAAGATAAACTGTTGTAAAATGGAACAGCATTTTCCAATTTAACCTGGCCAACTGGCTGGAACGGTCCTTTCCATTTTCCAGTCAGTCCACCCCGAGAATCCACTGAGCTGAAGTGATGCAACTAACCAGTTTGTTTAAATGGAATGGTAAGTTCCTGTTCAGTCGGCCTGACCGGTCAAAGTAGATCAACTCCAGAGGTGGTCCTGAATATTTCAATCAATACGAACCGAAACGGAACTTTCCATTTGAATTCTTACTGAAACAATCAAAATTTTTGGGTAAATGGAAAGCACCCAAACATTAACAGTCATTCCTGATTGCTCGATATCAGTCCGGCGAGGTGGAGAGTGGATATGCGATGTACTGCTCCTTAAACAGAGATCACAAAATTAACTCCTTTCAACTAATTCAATTATTGAAAAACGGAGTTAATTTATTTTGGAAAGCCCATACCTGGACATCCACTACACACCCCACTTCCACTTTATTTTGATAATGACTGAAAAGTGCGGCTAAGTTCGCAAATTCAACATAGTAAGCGATAAAGCCTATACCTGAATATCCACTCCACACCCGGATTTTATTTATTAATAAATTTTGATATCGATTCACTAAAAAGCGGGGTTAATTTTGTAAATTCAACATTTTGTGCATTCAACATAGTTTTAAGTATAGTCAATTTTGTAAATTCAAACTCCAATCCAATTTTACTTTTTGCATATAGACTGGAAAACGATTTTATTTAATAAATTTTTATATTGAATCACTAAAAAACAAGGTTAATTTGGTGAAATCAACATAGTAAGCGATATAAAGTACCTACCTGAATATCCCCACTCTACACCCCGCTTTGCCTTTCTGATATTGACTGAAAAACGAGGTTAACTCTGTGAATTCAACATAGTAAGCGATGTAGTACATAGCTGAATATCCACTCTACACCACTGATTTGACATTTTTGATATCGTCAACTGACAAAAAGAATATGTATATGGAGGAACATGAAGTTATACGGAGGCGTATAAAGGTGTATCAAGATATATGAAGGTATATACGGGGGTGTAAACTCTAAGAATCGCTGTTTCGGGAGAAAAACGTAATTCGAAGGGGAATCTGAACACTTTCCCAGGAATCGGGAGACTTGGAAAATTTTACGGGAAGTACGAAGTAATGAAATTGAATTGAATGAATAATGAATGAATATTGATGTGCATGAAGGTATATTGAGGTGCATGAAGATATATTGAGGTGCTTGAAGGTATATTGAAGTGTATGAAGGTATATGAAGGTGCATGAAAATATATGAAGGTGCATGAAGGTATACTGAGGCGAATGAAGGTATTATGAAGGTGCATGAAGGTCTACTGAGGCGAATGAAGGTATATGAAGGTGTATGAGGGTATATGAAGGTGTATGAGGGTAAATGAAGGTGCATGAAGGTATATGAAGGTGCATGAAGGTATATTGAGGTGCATGAAGGTATATGAAGGTGCATGAAGGTATATTGAGGTGCACAAAGGTATGTTGAGCTGCCTGAAAGTATATTGAGGTGCATGAAGGTATATTGAGGTGCCTGAAAATATATAGAGGTGCATGAAGGTATATCAAGGTGCATGAAGGTATATTGAGGTGCCTGAATGAAAATTGAGGTGAATGAAGGTGTATGAGGGTATATGAAGGTGCATGAAGGTATATTGAGGTGCATGAAGGTATATTGAGGTGCATGAAGGTATATTGAGGTGCATGAAGGTATATGAAGGTGCATGAAGGTATATGAAGGTGCATGAAGGTATATTGAGGTGCATGAAGGTATATGAAGATGCATGAAGGTATATTGAGGTGCATGAACGATATGAAGGTGCATGAAGGTATATGAAGGTGCATGGAAGTATATTGAGGTTGATGAAGGTATATTGAGGTGCATGAAGGTATATTGAGGTGAATGAAGGTATATTGAGGTGAAGTAAGGTGTATGTAGGCGTATGAAAGTATATGAAGGTGTATGAAGGTACATTGAGGTGCATGAAGGTATATGAGGGTGCATGAAGGTTTCATGAGGCCGTGTTAGTGGTGACGTAATGTAATTGCCGTTAAAGGAAATGGTCAGTGGTTTTGCTTTTTAAGGCTCGGAGCCATTCCTGCAATTAATGGCTAATCCAAGCAAAGCAATCGTAAATTTACGAGGACTTTTGTTTTCCTTGACAAACCTTTAAAGGCTGCTACACTCCAAAAAAAAGGTAGAGGCTCTTGAAAAAAGTGACAGAGAGGTCGATGTGACTTTTTCAAGAAAAGATTCTGCTGCTGACATCGGAAGGCTTCTGATCGCAAGCTTCCCAATGTTATTGGGGTGCGATTTGCAAAGGTAAGCCCAATACCCCTAATTCTCATACCTAAATCCGGATAGCTGTGGACGTAGCCTTACAGTACGTTAAAATCAAAGCAAATGCTAATAGGAATCACAACATTACAAGGCTGACTTTTTACTCAAAAAGCTTTTTATCTATAAAGATATTTGTTCACGTCTTCAGTTTCTCTTTTTTCAACAATTAGTCCGAGGCATTGAACGGTATACAATCGATAATCAAAAATTAATTCTAAACGGAATCGAAGGTGTCTCGTCCGCTCCTCGATTCCTTGTCGACAAACATGACAGCTCGGAGGGCTCGGCGACAACACTCGACATTCAGAGAGCTGCTGTGGAAGGGGCGAGTTTTTAGACACTTGCTTGGTCCACTTGGAGTTGAACGATCTAAGATTGGTTGACTGACTTCAAAGCATCAAGTCGTATTTGAAGGAATGGGGGTTGTTCGCAGGAAGTTGAATTGAAATTAACTTAGCCTAAGTTTTAGAATTTCAATTAACGCACCATCAAAGTTATGATTCCTGAGTACACATTAAAATGAACATTAGAATCATGATGCTTGGGTGATGGGCAAATTCTTATGCTGTAAATTATATAATGTAGATGAATTGCTACTTATGATCTGCTGCAAACAATCAAATGTATCTTTTTTATTGTATTTGCAGATTGACATTCATAAAGGTCGCCACACACGAGGGGACCGGTCCCGGGGACCAAATCCCATCGTGTGAACAGGCCAATTTTCGTCAAAAATCTGGTCGCAGGAACTGAATTTTGGTCCCCGAAATCGGTCCCACGAATTCTTCCTGGGACCAGTCGCAGGGACTGGTCCCCGCAATATTTTGCTTGGTCCCTCGTGTGAACAGGTTCGTGGGACTGGTCCTTGCGACCAATTAAAAATGAACCAATCGCTGATCAGCATTTTAAGCTCCCACAATTCTGCACGTTCGTGTTTCAAGATGGCGACGCCTGAACAGAATAGTGAACAGAATACTAGTGAACAGACTGTTGACATC
>OX393566.1:18349631-18419631 GCA_947652115.1 Blastomussa wellsi | reverse complement strand
GTTTAAACAAAACCTTCACAGTTCATATGAAAATTTCATTGATTTAATTATTTAATTACAGTATCTTTTCATTCTTGATCTGATTATTTTATATTGTCATTAGACCCTAACAGAACGGCGTGCAAAAATCAGGGATGAATTGTATGATGCATGTGAGGTTAGACAAGTCCGTGTTTCAAGAGAAAAGATACTGGATCGCGTTCTTCAAATGTACAAGACAACCCCAGATATTGGTTCTTCTATGCTATCGTTTATCCTGGAAGGCGAGCAAGGCCTTGACATGGATGGTGTTAAGCGCGAGGTATTCACACTGTTCTGGGAAAGAGCCGTTGAGAAGTTTTTTGAGGGGCACAGCACTTTTGTCCCAAGAGTTGGTCCCGATGTCCCAGATAGCCACTACCAAGCCATCGGTAGGGTCATCAGTCACTGCTACCTATTAATAGGTATGTTCCCAAGTGCCATCAGTAAAGTGTTTATAACTGCCTTGCTTGCTGGCAAAGATGCCCTGTCTGCTGACGACTACATTTCTGGTTTTTTGGAGCATGTGTCAGAGTACGATTCCTTACGATTGAAGAGTGCGATTAAAATCTCAAGATCACTTGGTGTTTTTCCAGACGAGATGACCCAGTTCCTGTTCGAGTTCTTCTCTGAATATGGAGTGGCTCAAACTCCAACACCCTCCTCGCTGGAAGACATCTTGTTAAGCGTCGCTAAAACGGAACTGATTGCAAGGCCTTCCGTCGCTCTAAACGAGATTAAGGCTGGAATGTTTGAGGGAAAGTACAAGGAGTTGTGGGGGGATTGCCGCAAAGAAGACGTAGATCATCTGTACGAGAAAATGAAGCTCACTACTTCAAAGGTTCTTCAGATGATTAGCGTGGATGAGATGTCGCTGGGTAAGTCGCAGTCGCAGGTACTCAAATTCCTAAAGCAGTACATCAGAGGTCTATCCCCCAATGAGTTGCAGTCGTTCTTCCGGTATGTTACCGGAAGTTCTTTGCCATTAGTGAAGAGCGTCAAAGTTATGTTTCACCCACAGGTTGGAGCCTTTCCCATGGTGTACATTCACACTTGCTCAGCAATAATTGATCTTCCTTCTGGTGGTTACACTGGGTTTCAAGACTTCAGAGTCCAGATGGATAACACACTGAAATCTCCAGAAGCATGGCTGTTCACATCAACCTAAGACTCTGACAATTCTCCTTTCAAGCAGTCGGTTTATTGGCATTCGTTTCGCCAGCCAATCAACGTCGGCTGAGTACTGTCTTAATACGCGGACGTTGCTGTTACAATGTTGAGTTACTCTCCTCAGTGTCGCGTTCTTAAGACGTCCATTGTGCAGGAACTTCACATTTCTGTTATTGTATACCAAACCAGTCAAAAGCCGTGAAGTGTCGTTGATAATTGTCTTCAGCAAATAGTTTGTGGAAAAATCTAACTATTTTCAAATTAATCAGAGCTAGGACAGAGGACTTTTTACTTGTTTGGTATACAGTTATAAATTGTTCAGTTGGCGTTATCAAATGTTCTATTCAGTAATATTAAGCAATTATTGGATGATTGAGTTTGAGCATGATATCGTGAATTATTAAAACCTCGTGTCTGTGTTCGAAGGCTTCGGCAGATAACACAGACACGAGGTTTTGATAATTCACTATATCATGCGAAAACCGAATTCAATAATTGTTTCATTATACATTTTTCAAACAATTTGCAAACGAAGACTATATCTGATGCAAACAGACTAGCACTACACGAACGAGAGGCTTGGAAACTAGCGGACTTTGAACCCGGCAGGAGATATTGGGTTATCATGTTAAGTTAACATGCTACTGTATATTGGCTGAATGCTCTCGACCAATCAGTTGTTTAAAAGTAATTCATCTTTATATGATAATAAACGTTTCCGTTCTCTTGCTCTTACATAAACAAGTTTGATAATTGTGAAGTTACGTGTCAACAAGTACAGTCTGCTGTCACATTTTAGTTTGTTTTGCTTTTAAACTGGTATGAACAGTGAACATTTGTCAAAGAAACATGAGAAAAACCTACTGTTAGTGTTCCGGAACCGCAGTATTCTTTTGGCCCAAAGAATTCTTCTTAATATAGAACGTTGGAGTGTTTTGGTCGTAAAGAAATATCCAATAAATGTTGTGTTGAGCTTAACATTGCCATATTGGGTTTTATGGGTAAGAGAAGGAAGAAACAACGATGAAGCGTTCGAACACTGTACAATTTGAAAGGCCTTTACTGTCCGTGTAAGGGCTTATCATGATATATATATATATATTTATATATGTATATAGCAATCACGAAACAGGCTTGTTGGGATAAACTGTAGTTCGTCCTTTTTTTCCTATTTTCAATATATATATATTATATATATATATATAAAGTTTGTTTGTTTTCAAATTTCGCTTAACCCAGGGATAAAGGTAACTATCTTTAGAGCATCTCGGGCACAAACAATAACAATGTAACAGAGACACAACCACCTCGATTTTCCCAGCACAATAGCTTTTGGCTCACAAATTCTACAAGAAGCAAACAAACATTATTTAGCAATATTCCAAGAGAATGAATTCCGATTTCGACAGCTAGGCAGAGCCCTTAAAGGAAAACAAGGCTCTAGAAAAAGTTGAGAATATGCAACTTTTAGTGTCTCTTTGTTGGCAAGAATATTTTACTACCAGAGAGTAATTAACATTTTTTTTGATAAGCTACTGGTACGTGTAACCTTTCATTTTGACCTAATTCTGTGTAAATCCTTGTTTCCCTTTAAATATCTTCAATGGAAGAAAGCAGTTCTAAATAAAGGTTAAGTGCGCTTTGAGGACTGCTTGGCATTTCTAACCCTTTCTCATCCATAATTATCTGTGCCAGCTCTGCAAAGGTATCGGCGACATCCGTGTCTGGAGATTCACAACATACATCCTCCGCTACATCTATGTCAATTGCTGTGATATTGTTGAGATAAGAGCTTGTACCGGTGAGCTCAGGCAAAAAGTACAATGTTTCTGGTCGACCCGGAGGAGAGGATTCGTTAGAGGAGGGTCTTATCTTATGAAGGTTCCACTCTTGCACAACACGTCTTAATTCATCTTGAAGTACAGGCATAAAACAAAACAACAGGCACTCTACTTGGACTAAATCGGTTTCGTTATATAACCCTTGATCCTTCAAGTCTTTAAAAGAGTTCATCCACCATTCTGTGTCGGATTTCCTCAAAAATCCCCACCACGCTTCAATCCTTTGGTTAGACACAGATCGTCCGTAAAGGAAACTTTTCTCGCCAGCAAAATCGTCTTGATCATCATGGCGAAAAAAGCGCTGTATAGCTGCCACATTCACATTTTCAGTTCCTTGATCACCACGAATTATACGAGGAACACCTCCCAGTTCCTTAACACAATCTAGAAAATATGATGCTATAAGCCTTGGGTTGTTATTGCTTCTACCGACCTCAAGCCACATGATGCGACGACTGTATCCGTCAATAGCGCCATGAACACAAAATCCGTAAGGCTTAAGTTTATCATATCCATCGATATGCCAGATGTAATTTGGGCCTTTAGAACGGTATTGCCTTCTCCGTAGCCTACGCCGTGAACGCTGTTCCACTCCATCAGGATCAAGGGACTGCAATATGAGACGAACAGACTCGCGATCAACAGTAAAACCATACTGGCATCGTAATCTTTGGTGCATTTGTCGATATCCCAAGAGACTCCCACTCCCCCGAAGCTCTCTTTCAACTGCAGTTATAACTTGAAGAGGGCTGCTGTAGGCTCGCCTCCTAAATAAGCCATTAGAACTAAGAATTCGCTTAAGCTGGCGAAGACTGATTCGAATTCCATGGCAAAGTAGGAGAAACCCTAGAATCTCGCTATAGTCAAAGCCGAGATGAAAATAATGTGCAATCAATGAGTTCCTATCCACACGCGTTAGAGTATCAACACCTGGTGGAAGTACTGCGTGTACATTGTGCATTGCGGCCAGGACGACGAAGAAATAAAGAAGGCAGCCAGACAGCATAATTACTCCTGGAAGACAAAACATAGTTATCCACCGTGAAAACGTAAGACTTGACCACTTTACAAAACCGACCTTTTATAAATATCATGTATAACTCGTTCTCAAAATGTATCCATGTGGGGAGATGGGATAAAGAGCGTGACTGAGTTCGAGCATAAGCAGGAACACCGGTTTAAACATGCTGTTACATCACAGTCAACTCTCTAGCTACGTTGCGAAAGATAAAAGCGAACGTCTGATGGTAGGTTAGAGAGCTACCACTTTTTCGTGTACCACGGGTGGTACCTTACTCACGGGAGAAATGACTGTACATGAAATCGCAGCCTTAATAAGGAATACAATAAGCAATAACCTCATGTACACATTCATATTTAAGTTAGATTCCGAACACATAGAACAACCGCTGAGTTTCCATGGGCTTGCCTACTTTAAAACTACAGACTTATAAGGAGACTTAATAAAGGTTCAAATGCTAGACAAGATCTAAGTTATGAGTACAATAATAACACTTATCGGCAACAATCTTGAGAAAGTAGTGGAGGAACTTACCGACTTAACACATCCACGTACGTTCTCCGCCATATTGGATCAATGTCACGTGTTTAAAAGCATGTAAAAAACATTATGTAAAAAGATGTAAAAAACACAACAACTTTGGATCCGAAGTTATAACTTTGGATCCGTAGTTACAACGTTGGATCCGTAGTTACAACGTTGGATCCGTAGTTACAACTTTGGATCCGTAGTTACAACGTTGGATCCGTAGTTATAACGTTGGATCCGTAGTTACAACTTTGGATCCGTAGTTATAACGTTGGATCCGTATTTAAAACGTTGGATCCGTAGTTATAACTTTGGATCCGTAGTTACAACGTTGGATCCGTAGTTATGACGTTGGATCCGTAGTTACAACTTTGGATCCGTAGTTATAACTTTGGATCCGTAGTTATAACTTTGGATCCGTAGATAAAACGTTGGATCCGTAGTAATAACTTTGGATCCGTAGTTACAACTTTGGATCCGTAGTTATAACGTTGGATCCGTAGTTACAACGTTGGATCCGTAGTTACAACGTTGGATCCGTAGTTATAACTTTGGATCGGTAGATGAAACGTTGGATCCGTAGTTATAACGTTGGATCCGTAGTTACAACGTTGGATCCGTAGTTATAACTTTGGATCCGTAGTTATAACGTTGGATCCGTAGTTACAACGTTGGATCCGTAGTTATAACTTTGGATCCGTAGTTATAACGTTGGATCCGTAGTTACAACGTTGGATCCGTAGTTATAACGTTGGATCCGTAGTTATAACTTTGGATCGGTAGATGAAACGTTGGATCCGTAGTTATAACGTTGGATCCGTAGTTATAACGTTGGATCCGTAGTGATAACTTTGGATCCGGAGTTACAAGTTTGGATCCGAAATAAAAACGTCGGATCCACATTTAAAATGACATTTTTTGATCGGGGTAAAATCTGTGGATCCAGAACAAAAATACTTTTTCTCTTAAGCCAGTATGCACTTTTCTCTTTCATTTAGAATGGCACTTACGGGCCACCGTATAAAACCCATAAGGATAATGGGAATCAACATAAAACAATGAAAGTACTCGGTCCGCTCGTGGCCAAGTTTATGAGGGCGAGTCCTCCAAGAAACATAAAGGAAATTAAAAAACGATGGCATGGCATTAGAAGCACGTTTCTATGTCACATGAAGAAAGAAGATCCTAGTACGACGAAGTGGGTTTATTGGAATGATTTGTCCTTTTTAAGAGAAAAGATGGCTTCACAAGAATCGGGGCTTGATGAGATATCCTGGAGTGATGCGGACATATGTAAACCTTAAGTAAGGGTTCAAAATGTATTCTTAAGAAATAATGTAGTAAACAGGTAATGTTTCCATACATTTGTTTTCTTGTCTCACACCATAGAAATTTAAAACAGAAACCCTGGCACCCTTTTAAAAATTATAATGAAATATAAATTGGAATAAATGTCAAGTCTTACACTCTTTTTTTCAAGAATATTGTTTTTCTGGCCTAGGCTAAATATTACTATTTTTCTGCCGATTTTAGGCTGAAAATATTCTTATGATGTTCTTAGATTAAGAATTTATCATATAAGTATAATAGTCACTTGGGACATTTTTCTCGAGAATCAATAGTGCACAAAAAGGTATTACCCACATCTATTTTTTTATTGGTTGAAATTAAATAAATCCAGACTCAACATGTATATTTTTATTTTAGAATGTCTCATAGCATTCTATCAAACAAATGAATGCTTATGGAACCACAATTGTACAGAGTACCACCAAGAGAGTAACAAGGATTTGCTGTATGACTTGCTGTGCAAAGAGCTCGAGGAGAAGTATGACATAGAAGACATCAAGAAAAAGTGGAAAGAGCTTGTCAAGAAATTTAAAAACGAGCATGCTAAGGCATCTGTTCAGCCATCAGGGGCTGGAACATCAGAAATTTACAAGCCATTGTGGGTATTTTATGAACACCTTAAGTATATAACTGTGATATGTGCTGATACTGATGATACTGTCAATACAATTGACAGAGGGCCTTCAAAGCCCAGGGCTAAGAAAGTTTCTAAACAACAACAAAGGGAAGCTCGCGAGGAAAGAAAATTAGACTTATTTTCAGAAGCTGTATCAGCAATCAGAGAACCAGAAACTACTACATGTAAGGGCGAAAATACTTTACTTGAAAATAGCGAAGTGGCAGCTTTTGCAAATTATGTGCGTTTAACTTTGTCAAAATTCAACCCACGTAAGTTCTGCAGA
This sequence comes from Blastomussa wellsi, assembly GCA_947652115.1. Taxonomy (NCBI): domain Eukaryota; kingdom Metazoa; phylum Cnidaria; class Anthozoa; order Scleractinia; family Plerogyridae; genus Blastomussa; species Blastomussa wellsi. The sequence goes on along the minus strand of OX393566.1, from coordinate 18,412,801 downwards.
GCGAAAAAGTGTATTGGAGATATTTTGTTTCAATTAGAAGAAAGTGATGAATTGGAGGCTACCAATGCTACCCCTTCACGATTTAATACATATGGCAGGTTTAGCCCTGCCCCAAGTCTGCCGAGTTTGAATGGCTCAAACGAAGGGATGCCCATGACTGTTCTCCATGAAAACATGCATTCCTATCCTAACAGTGAATATTACTGAAATAGACTCAGAGACGTTCTCATATGTATGGATGAGATACTTAATAGAGCTGTGTAAGAGAAGTTGTTGTTTATTACTTGTTGCTGTTGTATCAATATCTTGTAAAGTACAGTTTATCTCTAATTACTTTTACATATTAAGTATGAAATATTAAAACTAGTTATCATTATTAAATGTTTATTTTTTGGCTATCCAGTGAATAAACTGCTACTGTATCATGGTGTTAGACAAATTTAGAAGTGTCGGTAATGTTATATATTTCCTGTCATTAAACCAGCTTTGACCAGTTCAATTTAACTGGAAATTTCCTTTAAAACGCTTAATAACCTTGATAGCTGAAAACCAACACAACACCATCATGGGGTGAGAAATTCTACATTGTTGTGACAATATGAACGTGGATGACAATCTTAATATACGTCATTTAAAATTTGATTCAAAAGTATTGCCCCAAGATAGTGGAGCAGGTGAAACAGGTGAGCTCATACGAAACTGTCCTCTGGCATTTTTTCTCCTCACAAAAGTTGACTTGCGTGTGTGCACGTTTTCTTTATCTCGGTTAACATTCTCACAGAAAAATAAGCAGTTCATAGTGTGGTTCACATTGGTTTGAATGCTGTACTTTCCGTGCAGAATTTATTAGGTTGAAAGTCCACACATACGCCGTTGCCACACCACATCACCTTCATTGTTAAACCACTGAGTAAATTCTTCACGCATCTTCTTGGCTTCATTGCAACAATTTCTTGTCAATGAAGATTGTAAATCAAGAAATGAATCTGATGGGGTATCCTCTTGCCATGAACCCGGAATGATCCCCGCTGTGACAGGATCCTCCCTATCAACAAGGGTGGGTGGACAGTAAATATTACGGCTGGTGCTATCAGCCCTTAGCCAGTTGTGGAGGGTTAGTGCAGCTAGGGTTATTCCTGCTACCTTACTTGGAACTAATAAAAATGGCACCCTGAAACAGCGCCACCTGTTACCCAAAATTCCTAAAATATTTTCAGAAATTCTTCTTCCTCTAGATATGCGATAGTTAGCAATTCTTTGTTCTACTGTAAGATTCCTACTAGGGTAAGGTCTTAACATATACTTCGATAACCCAAATGCCTCATCCCCCGTAAGAACAAAAGGAACTGGGATTGTGCGACCTGGAAGTGAACGTGGAGGGGGGATATTTAATGGGTTGTCCGGATTTTCTAGTGCTTGTTTCAGAGAGCACCTTCCCCAGGCATGTCCATCTGGGTTTCTTCCATTTGTGCCTACGTCAACGTACAAACATTCATAATCTGGCCCTGAAACGACAAGTGCAATAATACTTTCATTTCCCTTGTAATCGTGGAAGTGTGAACCTGCATAAGCCGGTTTCTGTAAAAGAATTTGTTTACCATCTATGGCTCCAAAGTTGTTCGGTATGTTCCATGATGAGTAGAACACTTCTGTAATCTCATTCCATTTGTCTGCTTGGTTTGGTGTTTGTAAAAAATCTTTACCAAGGACGTCATAAATAGCTTCACACACTTCCGTGACAATGCCACTCACAGTTGCTTTCCCAATGCGAAACTGAAAGGAGAGCGATTGAAAGGACTCACCAGTTGCGAGGAAACGAATAGCTAGTGCTAACCTCTCACTAGGTGGAATAGACATTCTCATAACAGTATCTTTCTTCTTAATATATGGCCCAATAAGTTCTGCCAAAGCCACGAATTTTGAATAAGGCATCCTCATATATTCACTGAACCCCGGGGTATCTTCAACTGCTAGTTCTTGAAACAGTGTGTGAAATGCTCCTCTTTGTTCCCTTCGTAAAAGCCACTGTCGAGCCCACATTCTTCGTTCATAAGAAACCAGCAATTCTTCATCTTGCATCATCATCAGGAGCAACAGAGTCTTTTTCTTCGCAGCTCTCGAAGCCATTTTTACTCGATGAAAACAAAGTTCCCGCCAAATTTTCTCGTTAGCTGTCGTTAGCATATTTTCGCGCCATTTCATGAAGAGAATGCGTGACATCTGGTTTATGCTATTATTGAAATTTGATCGGATGTTTTGATTTGTTTCAGCTAGCCTGGAGAATACTATACTTTTGCAGTTTTTGCTGAAATAATGCAATTTTTTTTTCAGGTATAAAAACACCGAAAGGTAACCTGATATTAAAATTATAAAATAGGAGCGGATTTCGAACACTGTCAACATTCCATGTTTTTAAAACAATTCTCGGACACAGTCCAGTAAGCACGCTCAGATATGAATAATAATAGGAATGATAATAATAATAATAATAATTTTCCATCTCCACAAGGTGATAATCTTGTTTTATATATTGAAAACGTCATAAAAACTGCTATCTTGCTGTGAAACAGTTCCCAGCGTGTGAACCCTTCAAAGGACCGGTCCCCGCGACTCATTCCATTGTGTAAACTCTACAGGGGACCAGTCCCTGCGACCGGTCCCTGCGACCGGTCCCCTCATGTGTAGCGACCTTAAAGTCGTATGACAGTGGGCATTGAATGCCCACTGTTTCCAATGGCCTTATAAGTGGACAAGGCCTTTGTGAACATTTCACATCTACTGGGTTGGGGAAAAAGAAAAAAGTTTACTTTTTGTATGAAAATCAATCATCAACTGCAGGTATGGCATGTGTCCTGTGACCAAGTTCACAATTACTCTATTTTTCACTCAAGGAATTTAGGTTATTTTTAGTTAGTATTTTAGTACATGTGCTACCTTTCAGTATGTACAGGAATGTAGTCTTGAGTTGACAGGTTCCTGTCAACTGAACCACGAGCTATGTTATTTTGCCACACTTACTAGCCTGTTTCAGGGCATATCAGTTAAATTCTGTTTAGTCATTTCCTCTCTAGTAAACAGGAACTCTTAAATGAATAAAGCTTACTTGTTTTATAGTTGTCCTAGGACATGTAGGAATTTAGGCTTAGTATTATTGTGGTTGATCACTGCATGCCTATGCCTTTAGTAACAGGGTGTAGCCCAGTCTCCAAGCAAATAGATTCATTAGTAGTTTCAAGCTAGAATTAGTTCAGTTGTATTCAAGCCTTCGCAGACTACACAGCCTTAGAACGTTCTAGTTGGTCAAGCAAGTTTATCTTCAGTGCTTTGGTATGTTTCTTGTTAACATGTTTATTAAAGTTGAACTTGTGGCCTGATCATTTAGTTCTGTTAGAATTATTTGTTATGATTAGCTTTTCACTGTAATCAGCTTACCTGAATATTGTCCTGTTTAGTTGTTTTTGAGCAATTTCAGTCCTTTTGGCCACATGTTTCTAGTTGTATTTAGCTGGATTCCTCTTCAATTATCTTGGTTCACCAAATTGTTTAGTATTACATTGTGTTAATTGTTTATGAGTTCAATTGTGAAATAGTGTAATCCGAGGAATCAGTACATTGTTTTTGACCTTTTCAGTTTCCTAGCTGTCATCACTTTGTAGTGTTAATAGCCAAGTTATTAATAGTCGCTTTGTTTAGTGTGTTTTCTGTTATTTGGCCACATTTATTGTCTTGCCAATGTTCCAAATTCGTAAGTTTTCTTTTAGTTGATTAAGGATATGTTTTGGTTATTCTGTTCATTGCATGTTTTTAGTGTAATTTGTTAGTTTGCTTGATTGTGTGACTCGTTCCCAGTCTCACACGGAGTTGTCAGTTAAATACTGTAATTTTCAGTTTAGCATTATTTTCTTTTCTTGTTTTGTAAATAGTTTTTCTGTTTATTTAAACTTGATTGTAATTTGTTATTTCCCTTAGTTGCTTTCACCATTTTTTTCCCTCCTCGTTTAATAAATTTGTTCGTGTAAAATTTACAATTTGTCTCTGTTGTTTACTTAACAACACCGAACCTAACCTGGTCACATTTTGGCGTAGTCGGCAGGATATAATAAAAAAAAAAGTTTTAAAACATTTTTTTATAAAAAATGGGTGAGAGCAGCCTATACAGCGTATCAAGATGTCAGAAGCACAATTGGCTGAGCTAACCAAGAAATTGGAGGAGCTAACAAACAAATATACTGAAACAAGCCAAGCCCTCTTGGAACTTCAGCAAAAGCAGACACAGCAACAGCCAACAATATCGTCATCCTCATCAGCCTCTGGTCAGACAGAGACACAAAAAATCGTTGTACTCCCCCGTGAGCGCAGATTGAAGAAGTTTTCTGGCCAAAGGACAGAAGGTCAACACTCCTTGGAAGACTTCGTTGAGGAGCTAAAAGCAGCAATGGCAGCGTGAGAGATGGCAACAGCGGAGAAAGTTGACTTCGTCTAGTCACACTTAGAGGGCCCTGCAAAGGAGGAGGATGGAGATAACCCAGAACGCCTGCTGGAAATCCTGGTGGATGCCTTTGGTGAGAAGAGGTCTCTACCTCAGCTACTTAAGCTATTCTATGAACGAAGACAAAGAGACGGCGAGCCCCTCCGAGCCTTCTCTCATTCTCTTCGCGAATTGTTACACCGCGCACTTAAGGTTGACAAAAAGGCCGTAGTTGATCCAGACAAGACATTGAGAGATCAGTTTGCCAACAGCGTTCAGGATGGAATGTTGCGAAAAGAGCTTCGAAAGTTCATCCGAGAGCATCCATCCCTCAGCTTTCTAGATGCAAGAGAAGAGGCGTTGCGCTGGTCGGAAGAAGAGGAAAAACCAATTAGAACCCATCATGAGTCCGTCAACCGCGAAGTGGTTTGTGATGTCAGTGAACAGATAGAATGCAACTCCTCCACTGTACGCTCGATCTTGCCAGTGGTTTCAACCAAGTAGCCATGGACGATGGGGACCGGCACAAGACAGCCTTCATAACTCCATTTGAACTCTATGAATACAACAGAATGCCATTCGGATTGACCAATGCACCTGCGACCTTTAACAGACTGATGCAGCGCTGCCTTAACAAAATGATTTTCCAGATATTGTTGGTATATCTGGATGACATCATTGTGTTTTCGGAGACCTTTGATGAACACCTGGAGAGACTGGATAGAGTCCTCACCCGCCTCAAAGAACATGGTCTGAAGCTTAAGCCTTCCAAGTGTTGCTTCCTGAGAGAGACAGTCACATACGTTGGACACCAGCTTTCAGCCAATGGCGTGTCCCCAGACCCTGACAAGATAGCAGCAGTAGAAGAGTGGAAAGTACCGAACAGCGTGAAAGAGCTTAGGTCATTCCTGGGGTTTGCCGGTTACTACAGACACTTCGTAAAAGGATTTGCCAAGATAGCGGGACCTTTGCACGAACTAGTCAATTCTTGTCTGCATGAACTGAAAACGAACAAGCGACTTGTCGTCCCATTTGTCAGCAGGTGGAATACAGTGTGCCAATCCGCGTTTGATGAACTCCGAGAGAAGCTAACCACAACACCAGTCCTTGGGTTTCCAGACTTTAGCAAGCCCTTCCGATTAGAAACTGACGCAAGTCAAGAAGGTCTTGGAGCCGTGCTATCCCAAGAGCATGATGGGAAATACCGAGTAATTGCCTATGCCAGCCGAAGACTGCGACCAACAGAGCGCAACATGGATAATTATAGTTCAATGAAATTGGAATTTCTGGCATTGAAGTGGGCCATAACCGAGAAGTTTCGCAGTTACTTACTAGGAGCAGAGTTTGAAGTCCTCACTGACAACAACCCTCTGAGCCACTTGGAGACTGCGAAGCTTGGTGCTGTAGAACAACGTTGGGCATCCCAACTCGCCCTATTCAATTTCAAGATCACATACAAACCTGGGAAGAACAACCAAAATGCTGATGCATTATCACGCATGCCCGCCAAAAGACAGTGAGAGAGAAGCCCAAGATAGCCACAGTCCGCACAAGTTGTGTAACTACTACACTTGCAACTTTGGCTATGTCAACACCAATTCCCCCAGAACTTACCACAGCTGCCCAAGATGGAACGAGCTCAAGCGACAAGCAGCATTAGTAGCTACTGAGGATGAAGTTGAAAAGAATCTTCCGCCAGTGGGAAAGAAACTCCCAGAACAGACTCCAAACACCCCTGAGGTTTCCACAACCTCCTTGTTTCCTCAGTACTCAAAGGATGAGCTAGCCAGAATGCAGACTGAAGACCCATCAATTAAAGAGTTCCTGAAATATTGGACAGCAAATAAGAAACCCAACACTAGAGAAAGGTGTGAGTTGTCGAAAGAAACTCACAGCCTACTTAAACAGTGGGACCGTATCAAGAGGGATGACGGATTATTATGGCGAGTAATCCATGACCAGTCCCTGGGTGAAGTGAAACAGCTGGTTCTACCGCACATCATGAAAGAGAAAGTTCTCAACAGCCTCCACAATGATCACGGGCACCGAGGCATTGAGAGGACTTTACAGCTCATAAGGACTCGATTCTATTGGCCGAGAGTACATGCTGATGTGGAAACATGGATCAAACGTTGCAAACATTGCACACTCGCCAAGATGCCACACCCACGGATTCGGACCCCGATGGGAAGTCTTCTAGCATCCCAGCCACTGGAAGTCCTTGCTGTTGACTTCACTATTCTAGATCCCGCTTCAGACGGTCGTGAAAATGTACTTGTCATGACAGATGTATTTACAAAGTTCACCCATGCAGTTCCTACTAAGGATCAAAAAGCTTCCACCACAGCAAAGGTACTGGTCAAGGAATGGTTTCTGCGTCCCAAAGCGAATACACTCAGACCGTATCTATGGGATCAAGAAGTCAAAAACCACACCCTACCACCCAGAGGGAAATGCCCAGTGTGAACGGTTTAATCGCTCAATGCACGATTTATTGAGGACAGTTCTCAATGAGAAGAAGAAGAAGTGGCCAGAACACCTTCCGGAGCTCCTGTATGCATACAATGCGACCCCACATGCGTCGACAGGTTACACACCTTTCTATCTCCTATTTGGCAGAGAGCCTCGCTTGCCAGTTGACATACTTCTGGGAGGAGAAGTACAACCTGAAGAGAACTTGACAGGTGATGTGCGTGATTGGTTGACCACCCACCAATCTCGACTGAGGGATGCTTACCAAAAAGCAGGGGAGCGTCTCAAAAATGCAGCCCACGCCAGGAAAGCTCGCCATGACCAGAAATTGAATAATGTACCCATCGAGTTTGGCCAACTCGTGTTTCTCAGAAACCGAGTACGAGGACGGAATAAGATCCAAGATGCCTGGTCAAGTACCCCGTACCGAGTCACAGAGCTACCTGAGAAGGACGGTGTAGTTTACACTGTTGAGCGAGCAGACGGCACCGGTGACTTGAGACGAATCCACCGTACAGCCTGCAGATTTGCCCCAGTGAACCTGAAATCTGTCAGCCCATAAGACCTCATGCAAGAGCACCCCGACGTCACGGCGGAGACACAGAGGAAATTGCTTTTCCCATTACCAGTAGCCGCCCTGATGACAATGCTGTTGTTCCAGAGATTCCCGCAGACAGCCCTGATGAAAGTGGCAATGAGGAAGGAGAGGTTGCAGATGAGGAGCCAGAACCCCCACTACGCAGATCCACAAGATCAACTGCAGGCAAGCACGGAAATCCAAACAGGGAACCCCGTTCAGCCGTGGACATGAACTCTGTAGCAGCCTTACATTTAGTTAATTTTATTTTGCGTAGTTTTAATTTAGCCACACTTACTAGCCTGTTTCAGGGCATATCAATTAAATTCTGTTTAGTCATTTCCTCTCTAGTAAACAGGAACTCTTAAATGAATAAAGCTTACTTGTTTTATAGTTGTCCTAGGACATGTAGGAATTTAGGCTTAGTATTATTGTGGTTGATCACTGCATGCCTATGCCTTTAGTAACAGGATGTAGCCTAGTCTCCAAGCAAATAGATTCATTAGTAGTTTCAAGCTAGAATTTGACAAGAAATTGAGGGTTTGAATTCCAGCCGTCCTCAGATCCTCTGAAAGGGGGAGGTGGGGAGTTGGTTGTGGATAAAAAATGGAATGTTTCTTGCTTCAAAAAAAAATTAGACTCTAATACCAAGAATAAACTTAAACCAAGTACAACACTGAGCAAGTTTTAAAACCACAGTAAAGTTACTATATAAGGAACAATTATTCACCTTGAGCTACTTGTAAGTCAATGTTGATTTACATTCTGAATAAGGAGTAATGTGATAGACCTATAGATAATTTAACGGGGTCTTTAACTACCAATTGGCCATTAATTTAATGGTTTCTATGGAAGGTTCAAAGTCCCTTAGCAAATGTTCTACATTTGCAATTAAGAAAGTCTTGCCTTTATACCGTAGTTATTCGGTTATAAGGCGCACCGTTTTTTTCAAGAAATTCCTAATTTCTACTAAAAATTACCGCCAAAGTTTGGGTGCGTCTTATAAGCGAATATTTTCCCGAAACAAATTTTTCTGATCACAGTTACTGGTAAAATTTCAAGCAAATAAAAGGACACACAGTGTTGGTCATTGACTTTTATAAATATGGTGGTTCTGAAAAGAACCGGGGTGGTTCTGTAAAGAACCGTTTAAGTTGTGTACTGCCTGGAGTCTACTCGTCTTCGCTTTCACTGTCGGTGTCGAATTCGTTGTCTAACTCGTCGCCTGCATCCAGAACGTCTCCGCTTTCACTCTCTTCTTCGTAAACAGCGTCATCCTCAGTTCCATCAAGCGCATTAGAGATACCGCATGACTTGAACGATCTTATAACAAGCTCTGTGGGAATCTCCTGCCATGCTTTGTTGACCCACTGCAACACGAGTTCTTTGCTTGGCGCCCGCTTCCTTCCCGATGGCGTGTATGTGAAGGGTCCGTTCACCATCCAGGCCTGATATTGTGCTCTGACTCTGGTCTTAAAGGGCTTGTTTAGGCATTTGTCAAGGGGCTGGAGAACAGGAGTAAGGCCACCGGGAATTACAGCAACGTCGACATTCCTTCGCGCCAGCAGCTCTTTCACGCCGTCTGTTAGATGTCCGCGGAACGAATCCCACACCAGCAAGGCTCTCTGATCTGGCGTGAAGCGTAGATTTTTTCGCACCCATTGTTTTGTTCCTATGAAAGAAAGACAAAGAAAAAATTAATTGAGTAAATTACCGTTAAACCCAAACATAAGCGCTGAAATAATCAACGGCGATAAATGTAAACAAACTCCCCGACGAGCGAGGTCAAATTTGCATAGATATGATACGTGCTTGAGAGCACGTGCTCAGTGTAATTTGATACGTCACAAAACGAAACAAAGATAAACAAGCGAAGAGATATACCTTCTTCATCCATCCAGCCTTTTTTGTGCACTGAGACCTGCATTCTCGGCGGTACGTTAATTCTCAGCTGCCGGACGCCTTTAAAGATGATCTTTGGGGGTAGTTTCTCGCCATTCGCTTTTACTGCAAGTGCAACAGTAAAGCTCTGCTTGTCCGCACCGCAAGTTGTAATCGGCACCGTCCGGTTCCCCGTAAACTCAAGCGTTCGTGTTGCTGGTAACTCGAACCGCATCGGTGTTTCATCCATGTTGATGATGTGGCTCAGCGGGTACTCAGAGCGCCTCCGGGCTCTCACCACGAACCGGTGAAATGTCACGATCTTATCCTCCATGTCAGCTGGTAGACGTTGCGCTAGGGTGGTCTTGGTTCGCATGGAAATGGAATGGCGGCGTTTCCAATTGTTGTACCATCCAAGTGATGCTTTGAACTCCGGATCTGTGCTGAGTTCCTTCGCCTTAACACGTAGCATCATGCCGTTCACTGAAAGACCTGGATGTAAAACAAAAACGGCATCAATCAGTACATGCAATGAAAAAGAGATTCACCTGTACAAAGTAAATAATAACCGGAAGCACTTTTACTTCAGGCAAATAGATAACCCGGTAGATAAGAAGGCATTTGCTAACCTTGGCTCCTTTGATCGCTGAACCAGTCGGCCAACAGTTGATCAAGTTCGGGCTCGGGAGGAAGGAATATTGAGTCATCTGAAACATAATTTGTAATATTTACCAACAGTGGATTTCCCTTATATTTTGAAAGCCAAGACACGAAGACTTATCAGCCAAATGGCAAAAAGTGACATTCTCAAAAACAACTTGTCTGGCAAGACCTGTTTACAGTACCAAATGGCTCGAGTTGTACATTTTTGTAAACTTTCAACAGCAGCTAAAGTGCATTCTGGTCCACTTAAAACGAGGCTCTACCATAGCGCAAAGCATTGTGGTCCGCAGAAAGTGAGGCTATAAACCACGGCAAAATCTTTTTTCTACCTGTTTATTTTGATTATGAATTGCTGCTCTGCTCGCTAAGCTCGCTCCGAAGCAATTAGGTGTTACACTGATAGATATTAATTAATTAGCTGTTGTACTCAATTGTTAGGGATAGTTTCTGTATTGCAAAAGATTCTATATCTACCATCTACTTTGCCTTCAATGACCTCCATCCCCGCCATGCAAGTAGCCCAGCTCCCAAAACTGATCAGTTGAGTCTGTCATGTATGCGTCATAGTATGTTACCCTGTAAGTTCATAAGGCATGATGGGTAATAAAAATGCACGAGGTTGTGACAAACATGGCGTACAGTTTGTCGTGAACATAACATGGTGTCAGAATAAGTCGAATTAACGCCTTAAAGAAAGCCACCGAGCTTCGCAAAAGAATCAGAAAACAGCCAACAAGAGACAGCGAAGAAAATGGACGGACAATCTTCAGCTGGTAGCACTCCAAAGATGGATTGGTCGAGCGGTGATTTACCGAATGCATGGAAAGCCTTCAAGCAACACTGTGAGTTCACTTTCGGAGGTCCTCTCAAGCAAAAAGGTGAAGAGGTAAAGTGCAACTACCTAATGTTATGGGTTGGAGACAAAGGTCGTGAAATATACAGTACGTGGGAGCTGGGAGCAGACGAAGCGAAGAAACTCGACACGTACTACACAAAATTCGAAGCATACATGAAGCCCAAATCGAACAGAGTGTTTGCAAGGTACAAGTTCCACCAGAAAGTTCAACAAGAGGGTGAGTCATTTGAGCAATTTCTCACTGATTTGAAGTTACTTGTAAAGGACTGTGGTTATGCTGACCCAGATGAAATGGTTCGAGATAGAGTAGTGATTGGATGCCTTTCTACCAAAACCAGAGAAAAGCTTATTCAGGAAGGCTCAACCCTTACCCTAGAAAAGGCAATTGACATAGCTAGAACCGACGAAATGTCAAAAGAACAATTAGAAACCATGGCAAAAGAAGATGCTAGCATTAATAGTGTAAATCAGCGGAAACAGAAAACTGAGCGCACTCAAAAGAAAGACTTGCAAAGTAAAGAATGTCACAAATGTGGATATAAACATGACAACAGCAAATGTTTTGCAAAAGGAAAGCGGTGTACGAAGTGTCAAAAGTTGAACCATTTTGCCAGGGTTTGCCGATCTAAGCCAGATGGTAAAAAAAAGGTGCACTCTGTAGAAGTAGAAGATAGTGATGAAGAGCTATTTGTTGGATGTATTACCTCAATTAACACAGTAGAATTGAATGAGTGGTGTGAAGAGATGACAATTCAAAACAAAGTGGTTAAGTTTCAGTTAGACACTGGTGCAAAATGTAACGTCCTTCCCTACAAAGTAATTGAAGATCTTGGAATTCAATGCCAAATCAAGGAAACTCAAGTCAGGTTAAAGTCATACTCAGGTCATCAAATTCCTACCAGAGGAGTGGTGACATTACCTTGTGAGCATAAAAGTGTTATGTATGATGTAAAGTTCCATGTGGTTGAAGTTGGAGCACCTGCAGTGCTTAGTGCTCAAACCTGTAAAGAAATGGGATTACTGGCCAGAATACACCAACTACAGGAATGTCAGCCTAAAGAACAGCTACACATTCCAGAGTGCCCCACATCTAAGAATCAAAACATTCTGGATGAGTACCCAGATCTATTTCAAGGTCTAGGATGCATTCCTGGTGAGCACACAATCAAGTTGGATCCAAATATCCCTGCAGTGGTTCATCCACCTAGAAAGGTACCGGTGTCTCTTAAAGACAAGATCAAAGAAGAACTTGACCATATGGAGCAGACAGGAGTAATAGTCAGACAGACGGAGCCTACTGACTGGGTGAACAGCATGGTCGCTGTGGTGAAACCAAACAAGATCCGTATTTGTAAGAAGTGCCGAATAAGACAGGAAGAAGTTCCTTATGTTGGCCATGTCCTCAGCAAAGATGGTTTGAAACCGGATCCCGAAAAGATTCGTGCTGTACAAGAAATGCAGCCTCCTCAAAGCACAAAGGAACTTAAGTCATTCCTTGGATTCATCCAGTATCTTGCAAAGTTTATGCCCAACATGGCTTCTGAAAGCGCACCACTGAGAGAATTGCTAGAAAAGCAAGTCGCATGGCACTGGGATCAAGAGCAAGAAACAAGCTTTCAGAAACTCAAGCAGATGGCCTCCTCTACCCCAGTACTTGGTTACTATGATCCAAAAAAGCAACTAACCCTATCTGTAGATGCTAGTTCTAAGGGGTTAGATGCAGTCCTCTTTCAAGATGGGAAGCCCTTGGCTTACGCATCGCGAGCCCTTACCCCAGCACAGCAACACTATGCGCAAATTGAAAAGGAAACTTTAGCAATTGTGTACGGAGCACAGAAGTTTCATCAGTTCATTTATGGAACACCAACTGTAGTGGAGTCAGACCACAAACCATAGCAGTACATCTTGAATAAGCCCTTACATCAGGCACCATTAAGGCTGCAGAAAATGGTGTTAACCCTGCAACGTTATGATCTGAAGGTCAAGTGGCGCCCTGGAGTAGAACTTTCAGTAGCTGATGCACTGAGCAGATCATACCTGCCAGAAACTACTGAAACCTTAATTCCAGACCTGGAAGTAAATGAGGTTCATCTCACAGCCCATCTTCCTATTTCACCTGAGAAGTATGTGGAGCTACAACAAGCTACGGTGGATGACCCGGTTATGCAAGCTTTAAGCTCAGTAATCCAGCATGGATGGCCCACAAGCAAGGAAGAGGTACCAAATGCTATTCGCCAGTATTGGGACTACAGAGATGAACTCACGTCAGTTGATGGTCTCCTATTTAAAGCACAGAGGCTTATTGTACCTCAGACGTGGAGAAAAGAAATGCTAGACCGCATCCATGAATCACATCAAGGGATCGTAAAATGCAAACAGCGAGCGCAAGACATCTTATTCTGGCCTGGCATGTCCTCTCAAATTGAAGATAAAGTGTCAAAGTGCTCGATATGCAACCAGTTCCAGAGAGCACAGCCCAAAGAACCAATGGTGATTCAAGAGCTACCAGACAGACCATGGGCAAAGGTTGGAAGTGACTTGTTTGAGTTTAATGGTGCACATTACTTGCTGAGTGTTGATTACTACTCGAAATGGATTGAAATTGCTAAACTTGGCAACCTAAGCAGTAACAATGTCATTTGTCACTTGAAGAGCCAGTTTGCCAAATATGGTATCCCGGATGAACTAATCAGTGACAATGGACCCCAGTACTCCAGCTTAGCATTCAGAGAATTCAGCAACGACTATGGTTTCGTACACACAACTTCCAGCCCAAAGTACCCTCAAGCCAATGGCGAAGCAGAGCGAGCAGTACAAACCATTGAGAGCCTCTTAAAGAAAGCACATGATCCGTACAAGGCTTTGCTAAACTACAGGAACACGCCATTGGAAGGCATAGGCTTATCGCCGGCACAGTTGCTCATGGGTCGCAGATTAAAAACATCCTTACCAACACATGCAGATCTGTTAAAGACACATGGAGCCCAAGAAGTCAAGGAACACTTCTACAAAAGAAAGCAGAAAGAGAAATTTTACTATGATAAACATAGTAGTAAAGAGCTGACACCCCTCTTCAATGGTGACAAGGTCACATTACAGCATAAAAACAAGTGGGTGCCTGCCACCGTGATCAGTAAGCATCACACACCCAGATCATACATCGTTCAAACGCCCGAAGGTCAGAAGTATCGGAGAAATCGCAGACACCTAAACAAATGCCGAGCTTCGCAAGACACACTAAGAGAGTCTGCTCAAGCACAAACCAAGGAGTTACCAAATACTCACTCTTCTAAAGTCAGTAAAGCACCTGTTCCTACTGCTGAGATACAAGCTCAGCAAGCACAGAAACCTGCAGTGCATACTCGTTCTGGAAGATTAGTCAGGCAGCCTGCTTACCTCAAGGACTATGAACAATAGTTTGCCACTACAGCCTGTACTTTATTTTTTTGTTGGCTATGAACACTAGTTAACAACATGAACCATGGACAGAGACTTATTTTTTTCATGTTTTATTGTTTCCTGTTAGGCCTTATGATTACTAAGCTTTGATCAAGTTCAGATGTGCCTTAATCAAAAAAAAAAAAAAAAAAAGAAAGGGAGATGTCATGTATGCGTCATAGTATGTTACCCTGTAAGTTCATAAGGCATGATGGGTAATAAAAATGCACGAGGTTGTGACAAACATGGCGTACAGTTTGTCGTGAACATAACAGAGTCCATTTACAACTCAAATGCTAAACCCAATGTGCTTTGTACAAACGCTGTCAATGATGCATTTTGTAATTAAAGCAATTGTTGTTTCTTAATTTAGATGACAGTGATATTGATGATAATGAGTTGATCATGAATGATCATAGTAAGTGCTGTGTTTTTTAAATATCACAAATAATCTGCTGACAGGCCAGGTTGAGGCACAATAATTATAGCGTCAATCAATAAGTAGACCATTAGTCATAAGATTAAGGTTTACATGTTTACACTAGAGATATAGTTCTCAATAACATTGCCCCCACTTCTTATTGATCCTCTCTGCTCCCACTTTGAGCATATCAAGATTTTTCTTTGTAACAACACAAACAATGCATTCAATTTATATTAACATGCAGACTACTAGGGATGCCTAACAGAGGCAGAAACCCTGTGGGGGCAACTATTTGACCTGAATAGTTTTTGTGAGCTTATATTTTAATATTTAGACATCCCTGGTAGAAATCCCATGTAGGATCCTGTTAGGATCCTAACAGAATCCTAACAGGATCCTGACCCAGGATCCTGTAGGATCCTATGTAGGATCCTGTCTAAGATCCTATAGGATCCTGTCTAAGATCCTATAGGATCTTAGTCAGGATCTTGTAAGATCCTATAGGAAACTGTAGGATCCTAAATAAGATCCTGTAGGATCGTAATTAAGATCCTATTAAGGATCCTGGTGATTTTATAGGATCTTACACAGGAATCCTAGTGATTTTGTAGGATCTTACACAGGATCCTGGTGATTTTGTAGGATCTTATACAGGATCCTGGTGATTTTGTAGGATCTTACACAGGATCCTAGTGATTTTGTAGGATCTTACATTATCCAATGAGAGCTCTTGACTTAGACCAAAGGATTAGTGTTTGCAGCACCTATGAAAGCTAATTCTTCTGTTTGTATGAATTGCTAACACTGGGTAATGTTAAAAAAATGTAAAAAAAATGTCAAGTGTTCACAGTTCAAGTGTCCAAACTGAAAACTGTTGATAAACAAGAGAAACCAAATCTATAATTTCTCACTGTCAAAATAATGAAAACTCTGACAAAATTTGCAATGGTACAATACTAGAATGCAGTCTAAATGACCATGAATCCATCTACAAAATGCAATTCAATCCCTATCTGCAGGAAAAAATTTCCTAAAAATCTTCAATTTGTCCAAGCACTTCTGGTTCATAGAACTCAGAATTTCAGTCCAATTTTTTTTGAGAACTTTTTCACTAAACTTGATCCTCATGCACTCTGCAAGTAAAAAAGAAATAAATTAGAATATCCCATCCATATATATCTATAAATGTCCAGCTATAAATGTCCACGACAGCCACTTCCTTGCTATCAATCTGCTGAGAAACATACTTGAGGTTGAAGTGGCTGTTGCATTGTTTCTGTTTTATGTCATTATTTAACCACAGGCAAATGATGCACAAGTGTTATTTTGCTGAACCCATAAAACAGTTTCCGTTTTATTGATTAACGACTTATTTATTGCAATGATTTGATTGCTATTCTTTTCAATTGCAGCTCAATTTTGGTAAAGTTAATGTTGAAAGAAGAAATGTCAATTTCTCAATATGAGGACTGCACGTTTCCAGATATGATTCAGTCATCTCAAGAGACAAGAAGATTGAAACTACTATCAAAATCACTAGAGTGGTAAAATGCAGTCGCTAAATTTCATCTCGCACTGTGCCAATCTCGATCACGTGAGTTAAAAAAATTTTTCACGTGGACACTGTTTATTTATTGAAAAGCAAACAGAAAGCTTCGTGACTTTCAGATACTCTTTGCTGCAAAACAGTATGAAATCCATTAAAATGAAACAAAACCTGGCTTTCTTTTCATCCTGTGAATTTTCCGACTCCGTTTGCTCGATAGCGTCATTATTGTTGTGACAAATTCTGGAAAAACGATGTTCACATGACCATGAAGCGACTGTTAAAATCACATCATCGCTGACAGGACGCTCACAAACACAAAATCATTTTAAAATTTTTTCAGATTACGTGTTAAGAATCGAACTGCTTCGAATTCAAATTTCTAACCGCAGTATTACCACTGTAGTGATTTTGAAAGTAAATTTGTGGTTCTAAAAGTTACTCCTGCTGTCACTACACAGCTCCTTCAACAGAAAGCATCTCACAAAATTTTAGGCAATATATCACAATCTCCACCATATTCTTATCAATTTACTATTCACCACTCCTGCTATCACCACTCTTATTGATTGCAGGCTAAGGAAAATCGTACCTATTTCTCATCCATCAGAAATATAACAACAACCGATCGTGCAGGGCTACCATAGTTCAAAAACATTTGAAGTAGGTGCCTGCTCCTTTGCAGCACCTGCCATCAGAGGGCAATGTGAATTTTCACTCCGGTGATTCACAACCCATTTACCCATGAATGCTAATGCGTTACTTACTTTTGATGAGATTTATCTTTGATTGGTCAAGAGCCTTCTTTTTCCCATTTTCCCTTGGCTCAACACAGCTCTCCCTCATTTCTTCATCACTAAATAAATGTGACATCAAGGCTGTTGCATATAGGGTTGGCTTTTTGCTCCTAACTGTAACATCCTGGATTAAATTGATATATCCAACGATCTGTCGAGATGAGAGACAATTAATTACACTGTGATCAAAAGAAAGGGATTTTCATAGAAATAATTGCTGAATACAAAGTGACCTTTGGCCCTGGACAATAAAAACTTGTTAATTTATTACAGTGTAGGCAAGAATGATATTTATTTGCAATGTAAATCTATTTGTAACATGTACAAGTAAAGAACTTACAAACTCTGGATCAGTTCCAACATCTTCAGACACAGACAACTTCCTGAGCAACTGATGCTTGAGGGGAGCTTGATGTTTTGTTTTCCTAGAATCCAAAAACAAACCTTGCCTTCAGAATTCTGCAAATTAGCAATCTTCTGTATATTAATCACACATTAATTTTGCCTTGTTTTACCAAAAAAGGTAAATAATATATTCTCTCTATTAGACAACTTATATGTCACCAGTAGCATACATACCTTTTTAACTGGTCTGGGCAACTGAATTGGAGTTGAACAAAATGCACTGGCAGAACTTATGTCCATTTGACTCTCTTGATCATTTTGCCTTGCAATTCTTTCCAGAATATCAATCACTTTGTCTAGTCGGCTGTAAAGTCCTAGAATTAATTCTTCTGTCCTTTCTGTCTCAACCTTTTTCCTTTTGTTTGCTTCTCCCTTAAACGATAAAATGCAGTTACATGTCAATAAAATGATATATTGATAGTTATGTTAAACAGAAATTATTTTATTTGTACAGTATTTAAGCAGTTGACAATTGGTAATGAATCTAACTGATTACCTTTTTCTTTTGGAGCCTAATGCATTTATAAAGAAAAAAATCCCAATCATGAAAATAACTTGCAGTCTGTCAAGGTGGCTGTGGTGTGTACAGAATGTTTTTATTGTTGCTTTGAAGCCAATGATTCAAAATTTTGTTTAAAGTTTATATATTAACTTTCTTAAATTATTTTTACTGCAGGTACATGTAACATTTATATTTATCATACCTGAAGTGTAAACAACACCATCCCATGTTCCAGTGCAATCTTTCACATGCACCCTGTCTTTGGTCTTTGGGTTTACTTCCTTGATCGTTTTACCTTCAACAACTGAATACATGAGCTCCTCAGGAAACCAAACCAAGTAAAACTTTGACTCTTTTGATTTGGTTTCTGAAATTAAAAGCAACACCGTTGTTCACATGTAAGGTTCAATGCCAGTAAATTATGCAAAACTTCCAAAAGCTTTTATGTTAAAAATAGCTTTTCTGCTTGGTATGGTTGTCTGACATCTGACTATACTGAGTAAGACTGGAAATAATTTGGAGACTGTTCCTAACAGAATGCTTCAAAATAATGGAGTTATCTTTCGAGGATGGATAGCTAAAAATAGGCCTGTTAAAGGGCCCTAGTCAGCCTCTGCCTTTTTCGATGATAAGTAAAATATAATACTGAAACTCTTGCATGTAAACAATAACAAGTGTGGCTGACTAGGGCTCTTTAAAATATTATTAAAGTGTATATGACACGAAATTTTTTTTTCTTTTTCTGGTAGTTCGATATGTGTAATAAACGGTTTGAGAGTTTAAAATCGTTGAAAATAATTCTAAACACATATTTTTCGTTCAAACTACGCGCTAATTTGGCTTGAAATTTGTCCCCTCGGGCGCGCGGCCAAAAGGTCACGTGAACTGTACCTGTGACGTCAGGTTGTTTGACTCTCATCGAGAACATGGCGAAAAAGAAGAGGCCAGTACGGAAAGGTGGATGTTATTGTGTGGCTGGGGTGCCCAACAATCGAAGCTGCACGAATACCAGCTACACACCAGATATCTCGATGCACCAGTTTCGTGTAAATCATTACCTTAAGTGATGATAGTTAATTGTTAATTCTTGTACACCGTCTATTTAATGTCCACATCAAGGCTTAAATTTCAGTCATAATCTCTAGTCGATCATCGAACAGCTTTAAGTTCACGCTCCGAAAAACCATGGCTCAAGCTTCAGGCTATTCCGATCCTGTTCTTCCTAGACGTACTAGTCGCAAAGTAAAGCCTAATATCGATCCCGATTTCGAGTACGACTTCGTACAAAGGCGCATCCATCAATTAGATCGCAAAATCGCCGCTTCAGGCCTGCAGACGCCGCATGTTCCTGTCGCTCCACCCGAGCCTACGCGAGTTTCTCTAACTCCTCCAAGGCTGATTGAGCAGATTCCCGAGTCCACCGTCAGCCCAGTGACTCGTGCTTCCAATGCAGCTATTTCTACTGAGCTTCAGCTGGTACAGTTGCAGCGGGACAAGTTGGCGCTGGAACTCGAGCTTCTCAAGCTTCGTGCCGCCCCTATTGACAACAAGGTCACCGATGGCGAGGCTTCAAAATCTGGCACAGCGAGAAAGAAACGCACCATCAACTGGCCTCATGAGTTCTGTTCAGGTGCGCCAACACTAGAATTCGAGAAGCTGGAGATGGCGGACTTCGTTACCGGTTATCTAAAAATGGTAAAACCTTACGAGGCCGCACGAAAGTACGTCATGCTTCAGCTTCTCGAATTGCTGATGCTAAAAGCTTCCAGTTATACTTGGAAAAGTGTGAGAGGTTATTACGCGCACATCGCTAAACAGGTCGAGTTGTGCCGCCTGGAATTTAGCGATGCCACACAGATTCGCGATGCAGCCGCCGTTTTCTTCAAGCATTCTGACTTGCGGACTTCAGTTCCTCAGCCACGCTCGAATTTTTCGGCTGGGGGCGGATCCCCTTCTGGCGATGCAAATTCTTGTTCCTCGAAGTCTGACACTTCTCAGGGTAAAGCTTGCCGGCAGTGGAATTACACTGGTTCTTGTTCCTGCGACAATTCCAGCTCTTCATACTCAGGCCATCACAAATGTCGAGTTTGTTCTAAAGATCATCCTATGCTGCATTGTCCTAAACGGCGCACTCCCATCCCAGAAGTTAACTTCAGTGCCTCGGAACAATCTTGACTCGCAAGCTGCAACTCGACTACGGACTCCTTCCAGCCCTAATTGACCTCAGCTATTTTCCCGGACAATGCTCTTACGGACACCCATCATAGAGATTTAAACCCGTCTTTTGTTTCCTTTACAAACACCGCAGTTGTGCAACACCTTTTGGCTTCCAAATCGGAGTTTCCTAATGCTTTTGGAGCTCGTCTTCCGGTGATCACTCAGCTGAACATTCCTGCCTGGGAATTTTACTTGAACTCTTACCACGATTCCCAAGTCGTCGATTTCCTACGTTTCGGCTGGCCAGTGAGTTACACGGCTGCGACACCCCCTACTTCTTCGTCATCTAATCATCCTTCTGCTGTCAATTTTGCCGATCATGTGGAACATTATATTAACACTGAACTTGACTATCATGCTATTGCTGGCCCTTTTAGCACCAATCCTCTACATCAGCCTTTAGTGTGCTCACCATTACAAACCGTTCCCAAGCGGGGCTCCACAAAACGCCGCGTCGTAATGGATTTAAGTTTTCCACCTGGATCTTCGGTTAACAGCGGAATTTCAGTGTCCAGTTATCTCAATGAGCCCTACAAACTTAGACCCCCTGGCATTGATCGTTTATGTCATTTTATTCTTCAACACGGACGGGGTTGTCTTCTCTATAAAAAGGATTTACGCCGCGCATACCGACAAATACCTATTGATCCTAAGGATTATCATTTGCTGGGTTTTACGTTTGACGGCCGCTTGTATTTCGATACTCGCTGCCCGTTTGGCCTGAGAACCAGCGCTATGATTTGCCAAAGGACAACCTCAGCTGTTATTTACATTTTCACGCAATGGGGTTACACAGCCGATGTTTATTTGGATGATTTCTATGGCGCGGAACACTCTGATACCGCCTTCAACGCTTTTCACGAGCTACAGTCTTTATTTGATCGTCTCGGTTTGCAAGCGTCATCTGAAAAGGACTGTCCACCAGCAACAACCATGATTTGCCTCGGTATTGAAGTTGATACTAATACCTTTTGTCTTCGCGTGCCTCGTGATCGCCTTGATGCTTTGTTACTTGAACTGACTCACTGGAAAGCTCGAACGTCGTATCGTCTTAAAGAATTACAATCCCTTTTAGGAAAGCTGTCTTTTGTCACAGCATGTGTCAAGTCGGGCCGAATTTTTATGTCGAGGTTGCTGAACAATGTGCGTTCTTTTCCATCTTCTCGTCGTTCTGCGCCTGTTTCACAAGACATGAAACTAGACATCGACTGGTGGCTCACTTTTCTACCTCTCTTTAACGGCGTTTCCTTCATTAAGTCAGATGTTTGGGCTTTTGATGATTTTCAATTTTCCACCGATGCTTGTCTCACTGGCGGCGGGGCCACATGTCAAGATCAATGTTTCTCCGTGGTTTTTCCATCGCACATTGCCCAGGAAGCGGCTCACATTACTGCCTTAGAACTGTTCGTCGTTGTTGTAGCAATTCGAGTCTGGGCTCCCATTCTTGCTCGCCATCGAGTCATCGTTGCTTGCGACAATGAAGCGGCAGTCACAGTCATTAACTCTGGCATCACGCGTGACCCTTTCATGCAACGTTGTTTGCGCCAGCTATGGTTCACTGCCTCATTACACGACTTTGAGATTCGTGCATCGTTTATTCCAGGCGCACATAACTTTTTACCTGACGCTTTAAGCCGATGGCATCTTCATCAAAAGCATCAACGGGACTTTAACTCTTATTGTCGTGATCTTGGACTCACGTACGCTTTCATTGATGTGCCTGAAAACTTCTTCACTTTTCAGGTCTCCTAATAGCCATATTACCATAAAAATTTATATAGCTTAGAGTAAATTTTTTTTTTTTCTCGTTTTTTCTGTTGCTCCCTAGGCAATTATCCCAGGATCGTGGTCATTGATCAACTAAAAGATCATCTCACATCTTTGGCCTTTGCCGAATCCACCAAGAAGAATATGCAGTCTCATCTTAACGCTTATCTTAGTTTTTGCAGTAATTTTAATTTTCGCGCATTTCCTTTAGATGCTATTGTGGTATCACGTTATATCGCCTATCTTGCTTACGTCAGTCGCCGTTTTGGCACAATCCAAAATCATATTTCCAGTCTTAAGCATTTTCATCAAGTTTACGGTTTTCAGTTGGGTTGGGAACAGCATTATGTTTTTCGGCTTATTATCAAAGGCGCTAAGCGATATCTTGGCATGCAGTCAAATAGGAAACACGCGATCACCCCACTCATGCTGCATCGCATGGTTTTTTTATTCGATTCGCGCAAACCATTACATGCTGCGATGTGGGCCCTTTTTCTCGTGGCTTTCTTTTCTTTTCTGCGCAAATCTAATTTAGTAGTCGAAACCATGCGTAGCGTTCCATCCGTTAAGGTTTTACGTCGCAATCACCTTATTCTTAACGAGAGCGCTGCATATTTGCAAATCCTTGAAACCAAAACAATCCAGTTTGCGCAGCGTACTCTGCATATTCCTTTGCCAGTTATTCCTGGCTCCATTCTTTGTCCAGTGGCCGCTTTGCGAACACATCTTCAGTTGAACCAGGTGCCTGCCAGTGCCCCCCTTTTTTCAGTTCGCGACAGTAGTACAGCGTCGCTTCAGGCCATCACTTACTCGCAGTTTTCGCGTTTTCTTACTAAGTGTTTACAGGCCATTGGGGCAGATCACCGAGTATTTTCTCCCCACAGTTTTCGGCGCGGGGGGGCTACTTTCGCTTTCGATTGCGGTCTTCCCGCAGAACTTATTAAGTTACAAGGGGATTGGCGTAGCGACGCATATCTGGTTTATCTCTAAATGTCTGACCATCAAAAACGGGCCGCTGTCACCGCTATGTCTCATGCTGTACAGCAACTTGGCCTTTAGCTAGCGTTACATCTATATATATAAATTTTTTCATTTCTCATTTTATTATTCTCCATTTTTCTTATTTTCTTATAATTTTCTTCAAACACAGATTCGTTTGGGTTTGGTGTCGGAGTTCTATTGTTCTCAGTTTTTGTAACTCGTCTGTCTCTCGATGTAACAATAGAGCTCCAAATTTTTCCCAAACGGTTGTCTGTGTTTGAATGTAAACAATTGTGTAAATCATTACCTTAAGTGATGATAGTTAATTGTTAATTCTTGTACACCGTCTATTTAATGTCAACATCAAGGCTTAAATTTCAGTCATAATCTCTAGTCGATCACCCTTATTCCCTCCCACCCTTAAGGTGTCGGAGTTCTATTGTTCTCAGTTTTTGTAACTCGTCTGTCTCTCGATGTAACAATAGAGCTCCAAATTTTTCCCAAACGGTTGTCTGTGTTTGAATGTAAACAATTCTGTGAATCCAACAGTGAGAGCCCAATGGGTGAAATTCGTGCAGCAGCACCGAGTTGATTTCGGCGAACCTGTTGCCCAACATGCCTCGTTGTGTTCGGCTCATTTTGAGCAAAGTTGTTACGAAAGCAGCTTGGCATTTTCGCTGGACGGTATGTCGCAGGTAAAAAGGAACAAAGTTCTTATCAAGGGCTCGGTTCCTACAAGACATGCAGTTATACCAGAAGGTCCTGAAGTTCTGACAGATCGCAAAAGGCGACAGGTAAGCGATTTCTCGTGATTTCTCATTACGGCTGGTCGATCATTACATTTAGCATGTGTAAGCGGATCGATTTATTTACATATCTCTGAACGCTTTTTAGAACGAAGCATGTAGAAACAAAAGGAACCATTCAAATTCAATGAGATGCAAATAAGTGGCCCGGTATTCTAAAGTTTAGCCGCATTTTATGTGTAAAATTTCTGTGTCTGCGGTTTTCCCTTGCTGAAAGCAAACTGTACTGCCAAAACCTATACCTTAGTGAATCATCCAGGCATCATCATGTCCACTGGAGTTTTGAATATTAATTTATACAAGCTTTATGATCGTTTAGAGTCATATACATAATCTTAGCAAAAGCAAGGGTGTCGTGTGCTCGATATATTTTATCGACCAGGATATTTTATGTTTTTGCTGCAGCTAAGGCGTGATGCCTTTGTAGAGTTTCATGCGGTGGAGGCGAAGAAAAAGAAGGTTGATGAGGCCAGGGAAGAATCAAGTAGTAACCTTGTAGATGATCATGATGATGATGCAAATGAAGAGAATCCGTGCATCATTGCAACTGATGTGTGCATGAGCCCAATTGATGAAAGTTCCACCAGCACCAATACCTCAACTGCTACTGTTTCTGTTACCACTCCTTTAACTTCTCCAGTTGCCTTGACTTCCACCAACAATACCTGTGCTACGCCAATCAATACAACACCTGTTTCTGTCACAACTCCATCGCCCAACTTAACACCACTGCAAGGCAGCTCTTGTGTAGACTGTGTATATAAAACCAAATACCAAAATCAGAAGAAGCAAACTACGCGTCTAAGGAGAACAGTAAAGGAACAGAAAAAGGAGATAAGGGAGCTCAAAAGTGTGAGTGCTAAACAAAACCTATTTATGCTTTCTTGTAGCTTTGTATAATGGCGAAAAAATATTATCCACATTCAACTTGATTCATGTGTTCCTAGTCTCACTGACTCACTAGTACTAGTACTAGTACAGCACATATATTTTCTGTTTATTGTATGTGATATTATGCTGTTGCGAGCTGTAGCTTGAACATTACTCTTTGAATCTGTATGAGTCATACGCCTGTAGTTGTTGTGATCAATGATTATCTCACCCTATAGTCAATGCTCTCGGAGTGGACACTCATAAGTGGACAGCTCCACTTAGGGCTTCTTTGAGAAAACCCTGTTTGAACTCTAGCATCCTGAGGGTGTACACTAAGGGGAGTTTCAACTGTACATGCCATATTTAGCTTCAGTCAGTCATTCCTGGATAATTTAATTCTTTTTTATTGTTCATTATTATAGAAAGTAATTGAAACAGCATCTGAAGAGGAAAGCGATGTGCAGGAGGAAGTTGGGTCCAAAGATTTCTTCATCTGGTCAAGCACCGGGACTGATACAGATATGGCAACAGAGAATGATGGGGAATGGAAGTCACAGGCAGGAGGATCCACAGAAGCTGAAGGTACTGAGGATGATGAAGAGGAAGAGAATCTCTCAGAAGAAGGCATGGAAAAAGATATCAGGTGAGACTACTATTGTAGCTTTCATTGAAATTATACCACTTGCAAGAGTGGATTGAGGCGTGTAGGGAGTTATGGGAAAGGACAAAGGGAAAAAATAGCACTTTGTCCCTTCCATAACTCCTCATGTTCATCAGTCCACTCTCAAATCCAATCTTCCCTCACCCTCAAAACATATAAATAGCTACTGGGTACGAGTCTGAGTTTATTGTTTGTTGCAGTAAATATTAATGTAACTTGATTATATTATTGAAAGGACTCAGGCATGCCTTTAATTTTGCAGAGTTGATCCAGATACCCCAGAATACGATGAACCCAAGTTCATTGTATTTTACAGCATGCTGCTTCATCTTTTCACACTTTTCTGCTTCAAGTGTAAAGAAAGCAGTCCCACAGCAAGGATGAAGCAGGATGGCACCATGGTTACTGTAACACAGAGCTGTTCAAAATGTCATGATAACTACATCTGGAAATCCCAGCCTACTGTACTTGGAAAATATCCTGCTGGCAATATCTTGTTAAGCTTTGCAGTCTTGATGGCTGGGGCATCTATAAACAAGATATTGCTGGTTTTCCGCCACATGGGGCTCCATGTATATTCTGCCCGTACCTATTTTAGGCATCAGAAGTCATTCCTATTTCCAGTTGTTCTTCATCACTGGGAAACATACCAACCTCATCAGCAAGATCAGGAAGTTAAAAAATGTTGCTTGGACTGGGGATGGACGGTTCGATTCCATGGGGCACTCTGCCAAATATGGGGTTTACACAATGTTCTGCACCACAATCATGAAAATCGTCCACTTTGAATTAATTCAGGTAAGTCAAGTTTTGTTGATGAATAAATTATCATAAATTGTTATTAGAAAATGTAAAAAATATTAATGACATCACATTGCTTCTTATTATTGTATTGCTTTAGAGTATTAAATTACATGAACTTCATATTTCTGCAGCAATCAACTTGGAATCCATGGCTATGACTTGTGTGAAAATTGTGATACCTATTCCCATGTTTACGGTTTTATTTTCCAGGGTATTCTAACTTGTAGTACATTCCTACTTACTTGATTATTATTTATTATTATTGGGAGTTATATTTTGTTTCAAACAAGATATGAAAGTTACAATTATAATTGTAGTGAGTAAACTTTCATTCCTTTATATTTCTCCTTTCATTACTCAGGCAAACGAAACTGGGGGCAGCCAACAGACTGAACTTGAGGGGGCAAAGAGATGTTTTTCCTATTTGCAGCGTCTTGGTCTGACAATTGCTATTTTTGTGTCTGACCGGCACAGGGGCATAGCAAAGTGGATAAGAGAGAACTGTGTCAATACCAGGCATTACTACGATATTTGGCATGTGGCAAGATCATTAGCTAAGAAGTTGTTGAGTTTAAGTAAAGAGAAAGGATGTGAAATAATCAAACATTGGATGAAAGGAATACGTAGGCATATCTACTGGTGTGCGACTTCAACGAAAGCTGGCTTTGAGTCTCTTATCATTGCCAAATGGAATTCATTTATGCGCCATGTCAGTAATAAACATGATAACCACCCAGATCCACTCTATCAACAGTGTCATCATGGAGAACTTGAACCCAGAAAGTGGATAAGAGTTGGTGAGGAATTTTTGTTGTTGTTGTTGATAATATACTGTATCGATACCATGGGTACACTTCTCTTCACTTGGCACGTACTAAAACCAGGAACACCGGAACAGCCCGGAACACCGAAACTCCGATACACCCCAGAACACTGGAGCACCACGGAACAGCCGGTAAATCACCCTAACCAACCAATGAAAGCTAACCGCAAGGAAACTGGAGTGGAAGTAACCGCAAGCAAACCGGTGTTCCGGTGTTCCGAGCTGTTCCAGTGTTCCTGGTTTTAGTACATGCCTCTTCACTCCTCCCCGTCATATTCCTTGTGTGGAGTTAACGACTTGATGATGACAATCATGGGCTCAAGTCTAACATTTTGAATTGGGAAATGAGCTCATACATACTTTGCATCCCCAAATCTCAGCAATGTACAATGCAGTGTGTCATTTTAAAATTGTTTAATAACACTTTTGGTAGGCACTGGAGCATATGACAAATTGAAATTGCTGTTGACAAAGAAGATGCTACTGAATGACATAAAGAAACTCTCACCAGATGCCCAGACAAGTTGCCTGGAAGGGTTCCATGCGACCCTAAACTACTGGCATCCTAAGTTGATTTGTTACTCTTGGCTAGGATCTTTTTGCAGGTATGTGTATGTTGTATTACAGTGATTCACACCTAAATATACATGTCATATACTTTATTTTATCCTTTTCCTTGAAAATTGACACTCTGCAGATGTAACATTCCGTGAAGTTTTATGGCCAAAGTAATGTGATGTATTGCAGTTTTAGCTCAAAACTGTCATTTTTGAAAATGAAAGGTTATGTGACTGTTAAATTTTACACACGATCTATTGACCAGACATCATGCAAGATGTCTACAATGTATGCGACTACACCAGTCTTTTTATCATTTAATACATTCCCATTCCTTTAATTCCTTCCCTTGTTTCTTTCCTTTGTGATCCTTATAATAACTTCCAACCATTATAGTATTATACATGTACATGATCTCATTTTCAGATTTTCATGTGTTTGCTCATCTAAAGTAAATTTTTCTAGGCACATATTGGCAAGCTTACATTTTAATGAAAACCTCCGAAGAGAAACCCAAAAATCAAGCGATGGAAAAGAATACATACGGGTGACTTATCCGAAATTTAAACTGGGAGAAGAGGTTGTTCGAGAGGTGGCATCCCCACCTAGCTATGGTAATTATTGACCATTATGATTTTAAAAGTATAGTCACTACACTGAACGAAGTATAGGAAATCTGATGCAAATACTCTTTTGTTAATTGTGAGACAGATCACTCTTTGCCATAAGTACTACTGACCAGCATCTGGTATAAAGACACTCTGCTTCGCCTTGTTTCTTTATATGTTGCACATTTTTCAAACTACATCTACTTTTTATATGCATTGGGCTGTGATCTTTTCAGGTTATGTTGACACACTGAAGAATCTCCTCTTCACCCTGCCAAAGGCAGAAATGAAGAAAGTACATGAGAAGTATGAATCAAGGGTACCAGAACCCCTCAACCGGCAGTTCCCGGACAGAGTAAATAAAGAGGATGCTGTAAAGGTCTACCAGGCAAGGAAGGCAATGAAGAAAACATCACTATTTCCACCTGGTTAGTTTGTTTTGAATCTTCAAAGCTCATGAAGCTAAATGTGCAAATATGGTATAATGTTCAAAGTACCAACTGTCATGCAACCTTGTTCTCAGAGTCTATCTTCTTCCCACCCACTAGAGCGGGGGAAAGATAGACCTTGGGAACAAGGTTGGTGTCATGTTAATGTACAATCTGATCATGTTAATGTACAATCCACAGAGGGTGTCTTCTACATGTTTTTTTCCATAGTAAAAGCATGCATGTGAAACAAAACAAACAACTGATTAACACACCAACATAATTAAAATAAATTTATTTATTTTACAGAAGCAGAGCAGACTACACTACAGACGTCTAGCAGTGACAATACCCCAAGCAGCAGTCAACCCACTTCAAGACGACCTTATAATTGCTCGATATGCAATAAACCATTGCGTAGTCACAAAAGCCGATGCAAAAAATAAAGTGACCAAAATTTTGTCAAAGGGAGGTTTTCTGTATGGCACAATTAAAATTTTCCATGCCTGCATTGAACTGTACTTTTCAACTTACAATATTTGCATTTGTACCCACAACAAGGTGAATTTTTAATTTACTAGTTAAATTAGTGTGCATGTAGAGCCTAAGCTGTTTCTGGTTCACAGTTCATACATAGCCAAACAATAGAACAAGAAACAACCACCCATGTAAATCAATCTGAAAACTGTTGTTTTCTGAGACGCAAAACACTGCGTGTTATATTAGCTATGTGAATAAAGCTGTACAATGTTTATGAATAATGGTACTGTAATAGGACGGCAGAAAACTACACCAAACAAGAACTGACGTGTGAGCTCACATGACATAAGCACGAGAGCGAGTCCCAGTCTCCTATTTGTGACTGTGCAAACTACAGTGAGTGGAGTACAGTTTGGTCTGTAATCGTTAATCATGAGTATGATACAGAATTAGATAAAAAGTCCTGTTTACAAATTAAATCATAACTACAGTATAACAAATTTTGAGGAAAAAGAGTGCACACAAATGATGCATGCTGTCCAATTATTACAGGCATGACACGTACACTGTCTCATTAGTGATCTTATCATACCAATAACAAAATTCTCATTTCTGATTGGTTTCCCGCGTGCCTATTTGTTACGTTAGCACTCACATAGGTGTCCAATTACAGGTATCCAAATACAACTTCGAAATTACACAAATTACACCCTGAATTGTAATCGACTCGGTGTAATTACCATTACAAATCAGAACTGCTTAAATAACCAATTGGATTCAATAATCATGTCATAGTTTTGATTATGTGTATTATGCTACTCTCCGTCCTGAGCAGCAGCAAAACCTCTGGTATTTTGTGACAGGTATTTTGTTCTGATATTATGGTAAACACAGGCTGGAAGTGGTCTTCTGTTGTCCCAGCCCATGTAGCCACAAAGCCATCGTGTGGTCCATCGATATGCAACAGCTCTAATGAACCTAGAGTAAAGGAATGAAAATATGTTATAAGCAGGTGTATAAGAATGCTCTATATTACTATACAGGACCCTGCCTCTCACCTCCCACGACACACACACACACACACACACATGCAAGACAATTAAAAAATATTTATGTTCATGAATGGATAATGAACTGCAGAGCATTTCTCAAGCTTACGTTTTCCAACAAGCTACTTTACAGGCAATCTTAGTTCCTGTTTTATCGTAGATCAGTCAGTGCATCAGATAAAAGTCCAAGTAAATGCAAAATCTAATTATAACTCGTTCAACATTTATTTATAGATTCATGTTTGATGCCCAGCAAAGTGATAATGCTAGTTTATACATGTATATTTTGACTATACAGGACGGGAAAGTTAATTATTTGATATAGAACGATATCAGATTAGTGTACCATAGCGATATATAAAAAAAAAAACGTAAAAATGTACTCACTCGTTTTCTGACATTCCACCGCGGCGACGGTAAGTCCCACCATCCTGGTTTCTCAACAAGGGAGCCACTTGGAGAAGAACTGCGCGGTTCGTAATCGCATCGTAGTCCTCGTGTTGTGTTATACACTTTATCCGTTCGATGGAACCATCAAAAACCATCTTTGCAGATGAATTTGTTACCTCTCTGCAACATCGAAACTCGAGGGAACCAACTAACGTCCCGGTATTACATCGCTCGCAGCGACACCTGAAGAAGACAGCAAAATTGTTGTCAAGCAAAGGTTTCTTATAGGTATATATCAAGGAATGTTATAGAACCAGTTTTACTAACCATGAATCTACGTCCACAGTTCTCTCGTATCTAGCCTCCAAAGTTGACGGAGTAAGTCCATCAACATCGGTTTCTTCTTCGCTCGAAACGCCAGTTTCTTCGTCGTTCTGGTCAGCGAGCGGCTCATCTTGATATGGAGCTATCACACTAGTGATAACTCCCCATTCCTCTTCAGAACTGTCGCTTCTTCCACAATCCATACTTTCTGTAGAGTCATACAACTCACTACTCTCGGAATCGCTGGACATTTTGAAGCGTGTAACGATACAATGGAGCTAGTACTCACAGCGATTTACAAGGAAAACACTATAAATTGTTGACCTCGCCAACCAAGGGATCAAACAACCTGACGTCACGAGTCCAATTTCTCGCCCCAGTCTCCGGGAACAATTTTGAATGCAAATTGAGCGTGTTTCGAGCGCTAAAAATCGGCCAAAAAATTTGTTTCATTCATTTTAAACTCTCAAACCGTTTATTATACGTATCGAACTACCAGAAAACGAAAAAAACAATTTCGTGTCATATACACTTTAATTAAAAAGTGTCTACATGTGAGTAATAAGAGTAACCAGTCATGTCACCATGGCAACAGTGCACACGTCAACGTAGCTATCAAAATTCGAAAGTCTGTCCATTTAAAGGAGCTAAGTCAATATTTTGAGTCATTTTTTCGACAAACGAAATCGCCCTAAAAATGTAGGAAACCTCAAAATAGTAGTTTACTAAGGAAGAACAACACAAAAGAGAGACAGATTTTATTTGAAAAATTTATGCTAAAGTTTTCAAAATGCACAAACTGTGACGTAGTTCCTTTAACTTATGTCCTGCCAATTTTGGAGACCTAGAGTTCAAAGGTTCACATGTAGAATAAGAGGGAAATGCTACACAGGTTGCAAAAAGTATGTAAACTGTGTTCGGCCACCTAATAGCTTCCATGTGAATCGATCAAAGGTGTTATAAATTTCACAATTGCCGGGTTTTCTGGAACGATTTCAATATAGAGCTAATAGTTTTGATTAGCTATACCTTTGAACACTGATCTGTTTTCATTTTGGATGCAGTTAAGTCTGGGTTGTTCAGCTGTCACACTTCTGACTGAGTAACGTCCAAATGGTGAAAATCAAAAGGTGTTACATTTTATCCGATGGCGGTGTTTCTTGAATGATTCCAGCAATATGATTCAACTTTCGATCGGTAAGCTTATATACACTTAAACAATTCAGATCTGTCAAATCTAACCCAAGTAATCAGGAGCAACTTTTGCTGTCGGATGCATTGAGGTATAAACAGTACTAGCTAGTCCAAACAGAGTTCTTGAAAACTGATCGATGGACAGCATATTTACAATAGTCTCAAGCGATCTGACCTGGATCCTTTGCCTCCCAAACTTTCTTTTGAAGTCTGATACTTCTCGGAATGTCAACTTTATCTCGACTCAAGATAGTTTAGTTGTGGAAAAAAACAATCGTACTGGATGAGAAAGCTGCGACTCTGATAGACGAAACAAGAAGTGATCGCTTGATGCGAAGACGCGCAGAAGCTTTTTGGTCTCCCCGCCAATAGATTGCTTAGCCAATCAGAGCACGTCAAGTACGTCAGTTGTCAACAATCGTGATCTGAAACCATAGTAACTATTCTGAGCCAAGCCAATGATTGATAGGTCAAGAGCTTGTGCTGATCATGAATGAAAGCTGATGAAAGAAAGTAAAAGCGAATTGACACAGGAAAAAAATAGAGATTCCAAGTTGGAATATCATTGGAAATTTGTAATCCAATGTTGGACCATTATTGGGTTTCCTTTAGAGTACCAATAATATACCAATCAAATACCAACATTAGTCAAGCAATTGAACAATCCTTGGAATATCATTGGTAAAATATTGGAAATTTAACATATCGAATACCAATGTTGGAATATTGTTGGTAATGCAATACCAACAATTTACCAAGAATATACCAACATTGAGACAACAAACTAGCCATTCTTGGAACATAATAGGTATATTATTGGAAATTTAACATACTGAATACCAATGTTGGAATATTGTTGGTAACCCAATACCAATTATTTACCAAGAATATACCAACATTGGCACATCAAACTAGCCATTCGTGGAACATAATAGGTAGATTATTGGAAATTTAACATATTGAATACCAATGTTGGAATATTGTTGGTAAAGTAATACCAATAATTTACCAAGAATATTATTACCAACATTAACCCGTCCAACAAACCAATCTACCAATAATTGGTAGATTTTTTGAAATTTAATATATTGGGTACAAATATTAGAATACTGTTGGTTTCATAAGTTATTTTATTAATACTACTATGAAGTATACAAGTTGTATGTTTCCAACATGATCTGGGCATTCTTTTTGACTTACATGAGCATTTTGCAAAAAAACATTCTCTTCTCGCCCATGTTCCAAGACAATGTAAATTTACAATCAACTCTGTTTTGGCCTCTAATAAAGCAAATGTCACATTCAGTTAATCTGGCTGCCAAAGAGTAAAATTGACATTAACCCAGCTACCTTTTGCGAGCCCCAGAATACTCTTAAAAGGAATTTCTTGTGGGCGTGTGGTTTCAGGAACCCACATACCACCGCTTCCTTCGACAAAGAAGCGCCCTGGACTACTTGGCGTCTCAAACTAAATGTTAACACGCATGCTTTCCACACTGCTCCGTCATCCCCCTTTACATTAACCATGTCATTAGCGACTGGAAAGTAGGGCACAACAACTGTATCCACTGCTACAGGAAAAATGCGCCTCATGAAATCCATGATTATGTAGAGCTGCTCGCCATCTTCATTTTGATTTGATGGGAAGAGCATTACCTTACGACTCAAATTAGCTGTGGTAGTTAAAAGGGTTTCATCTGATCGTTTAACCAGTAGGAATCCTTGGGCATTATAGCCTTCATGCTCCATGACTTGTACATCAAGGTAAGGTGTATACACACCAGCAATGCTTGTTGTAAACACCCTGTTCACCTGTGCTACAACCTCTCCTTGACCTTTTATGATAACTACAAATTCTTTTTCTCGATATAGGAGCCCACTGTAACCATGGGTAGCCTTCCAAACACTTCTGCAATCAAATGCACTTCCACTCACATCACTGACATCAGCATTTGAAATATCGGCAACCAGTTGTCTATCCGATTGACCAAGAAGCAGTGGGCGTTTACCTCCAACAAAAATTCCACAGGAAATTTTCTGTTGATCAATAGTGTGGTCCTTGGTCAGCTGTTTTGCCAGCTCCAGGGACTTTGCCCATCCCTGCCAACAGATATATCAATTTTTATTACAGTAATTTTATAAATAGACATGCATGTGTATTGCTAAAATTAAGTACTTTTTGTTTTAACTGCTACTTTTATTATGCCCACTTCGGCCAAGAGATAATAATAATGCTGTCTGTAATACTGCATTTTTCATAATTTCAATGACAACTCTAAGAAAGCCTGTTTTGGTAGAGAAAAATATTTTTTTTTTGGGGGGGGGGGGGGTGGGGAAGATTTTGCCAAGAATCAGGAGACTCTGGAATTATTTTTTTTTGGGGGGGGGGGGGGTCGACTCATCAAAGTTTCTATCGAAGGCAACAGTTTATGCACCAGTGTGCACTACAAACCCACAGATTCTCATAGCTATTTGTTGTATTCATCTTCACATCCATCACATGTCAAGAATTCCATTCCTTATTCTCAGTTTCTTAGACTTCGCCGTCTTTGTAGTGACGACTCTGATTTTTCCTTAAAATCAGAGGAAATGTGCAATTTCTTCGACAAACGCGGCTATCCTGCTTCTGTTGTTCAAGCGGGCCATCATCGCGCCCAGCAAATTGACCGACAGTCAGCACCACAAGCGTCACAGAGGGAAAACAACGATAGAATTCCATTGACCCTCACATTTCACCCTCACAACCACGCAGTTAAATCCATCATTCTCAAAAACTTTAAATTACTTCAAAATTATCCCGACACTGGTAGAATCTTTTCGCAACCTCCATTAATTTCATTTAAACGCGACAAAAACATAGGTAACTTTTTAGTCAGAAGTGCATTCAAAACATGCCCTTTCATTCACAACGTTGACAAAATATCGGGACCCAAGCGATCTATCAAAATCACTGATCATTTCACCTGTACCTCAGCCAATGCCATCTACTGTATAACTTGCACTCTTTGCAAAAAGTTATACATCGGCGAAACAGAGAGACGACTTGGCGACCGATTCCGAGAACACCTTCGTGACGTAGAGAAAGACGACAAAAATGCATCGAAACCGGTCGCGAGACACTTCAATCTCCCAAATTATTCTAAGCAACATATGGCAGTCTGCGGCCTTTCCCTTCACCAAGGAAACACGGAAAGCCGCAAAACTCTAGAACAAAAATTTATTTTTCAAATCGGCACTCTTAATCCTCACGGTATCAACGAACGCTTTTCATTCAACTAATTTATTCCGAAGTTTTCACGTTACCAGGCACCAGCCAATAGCGAAGCTCCATCTTTCTGTATATAAAGACACACGACGCACAATTCCTTGATTCGCTCCGACGAAGGGCTAACGCTCGAAACGTCAACACTTGAATCTCTTTACGGTGGCCAATTGACATTATCAACCCAGTTGATAAAACCAAATTATATTGTTATACTTCCCACCGACGCAGCACCACAGTTTCTTTAGAAACTTACCCCCTCTATTCATAAAGAAATGGGCTGGTAGTTGAAATTTCAGAAAGTTTAAAATTTTTCGGCAGATTCAATGGCAGGTATGTTTTGGAAGATACTGAATATTCAATGAGATCTGGTTCATGTACATACTGTTGGTGTTGCAGCGACGACAACCAGATTTTCCACACTTGATGAACTTTCCCACTTCACATTGCCCATTATGGTCACCACTCCAACACAATATTAAGTGCCTTATGACTGCATTGCCAGCATGTTGCCCACAAACAGGGATGCAGTAATTCACTTGAATTCCTACAAATGTTGTTTTGTGAGAGAACAAGTTAGATTACATCTGGCAGCCACATTATTAAAGACTACAAGCTATTTGAGAGCACTAAGGAAAATAAAAGCACATGCCTACAGCTTGGTATTTCTAAATTTCCCATGGTCTCAAATTTCCATTGTAGTTTATGAAAGTGAAATGCATGGAAATCAATGAAGTTTGAGAAGGTGCAACTCAAAAATAAATAATGAAATACTGGTACCTGTAACTTTGTAACATTATTTGTGGACACACTTGCCTACTGACAGCATAAGGTATAATATAATTCTAGGAAATACAGTGCAACCTCTATTAAGCGGCCACCATCGGGACTTTGAAAAGTGGCCGCTTAATAGAGGTTGGCCGCTTAATAGAGGTAAAATATAAATTGGACAAATAATTCGGGACTTTAGCAAGTGGGCATTTAATGGAGGGTGGCCGCCTAATAGGTGGCCGCTTAATAGAGGGCGCACTGTATTCTTGGTGCAGAACTTGTATCAATCTACCACCCAGCTGGTTAAGGGCCCACTGACGTATATTTTTGACCCCGTTGCTAGGGAGAGTAATGGCTAGTTAATTTTATTGACGTTTCTTGTTTAGATATTGTCAAATCTTAACTCTGTCCCTAACCCAAAAATGACGTCATCGAGCTACGCCTATGATCACGTGACCAATAACGAAAAAGTCTAAAATTTCTGATGTGTTGCATTTTATCAAAAAATCGTTCACGGTGTTGTAATATGTATTCATTTTTCCGTCTTCGAGATTTAAAATATTGATTTGCCTCTAATATTTGTATTAAAAATGATTTAAACAAATGAATGCTTAGTTATATTCTCAATCCATGTTAGAAAAAAGTAAGATTGAACATTTGTAAATCAAGTTAGAAGACGACTAGAATTAAGGATTTTTGTAAACCGGAAGTCATTTTGTTAACGCATGCGCAATTCATCAGACAAGAGAACTATGCACGCGCTGGCCCCGCTAGATGCGCACGTAAGCCTTAGGGTTTTTTTGCAGTATGCAACAAAACTGCTTCCCCTGGAGACAAGTTATTCTGGTTAATTCTTAGAAGAGAGTTCAAATATAAATCACATATATTTTTTCGTTAGTTTTCTTCTGTTACCTCTCATTTAGCAAGCATAGAGAAGTGCGTGATTTCTCACTTTCTTAGCAACGCGTGAAAAATCCGCCCATGGGCCCTTAATACACATTGTTTACAGCAGTTGTGTATACATGTGTGGGATAGGGGGTGAGTACTGCTCAAAACCAGTGTACTATCTATTGCATCTCAGAATAAGTTTTTTAATTTGTTGAAACTATATTAATGCTTAGACATGTACATTGTAATTTCCTTTAATCTTATATGTTCATGTATCTGTCGAGTTAAATTACCATGAGAAAAATCATGAAGGACAAACCTCTGATGAAACCTTCCTCGATGTCTCTAATGAGTGGTTCAAGAAACGGATCAAGGGAAATGGGTCTCTTCTTTGGGAGAAGGTATGAAGGCACAAAACCAACCACATAAACTTCTTCTGTATGGCATCTGTCAACTTCAATTGCACCTGTTTTTGTAAAGTCAGTACATAACATTTGCATGTACTAAGATATTGTATACAAAGATCATTTCCAAATGACTAGATACATTGAAAATTTTATGTATTTTTAGTAACTCATTTGAAGTGGAAAATGCTACGTATATAAATATTTACAAAACCTACCACATCCACACACAGATGTTGGAAATGGCTGCCATCCATCCCAGTGGGCTATAAAAAAGCGAAATATTGTTAAATAAATGCTTATTGAGAGCATGGACATTATCTACAGAGGGCTATACCAAATGTTACTTGACCATGCATTATGTGACTACAAAATGGTTAATACTTTACCTATATAGGCAATGTTGCGAGGATCCCCATGTGTTACTTGAATCACAGCTGAGAATGAGTTAAAACAATACTGACATGTCACATCTCGCATTCCATCAATTTCTGGAGCATGCCACAGCTCTTCAGCAGATACAACCTTCCTACATATTGGACAGAATGTTGGGAGTATCCACCCCCTAGTAGGGTCCCAAAAGTATGCAAGTTCTGCAAACCGTTTTCCATCCCAAATCTCCCTTTTCTCGGGGAATCCCCAACCATCTCTGCACTCTGGAGGTAACCAGTGCTCTCGTTGTTCCCAGTGAGCTGTCATCTTCTTGCACATTAATGGTGAAGAACACCACCTTGTCACTTTATCAATAATACTCAAGTAATAGTAAGGGACTGTGGGAAACTCTCCACAGCGTTGACATTTCTCCTCTTTAGACTTCAATATGCTATAATTACAGGGGTGAGAAGCATTCAGACAAATCCAGTAAAGCTTTGCATCTTTATATCCTATTTTTTCCAGGTATGATTTCACATCTTCCCGAGATGATGGCCATTCCTGCCGCACTTCTGTGCTTTTATTTTGGCAGTGGAGATCTTTACCCCAACTTAAAAGCTCTTCAAAAGCTTTAATGGAGAAGCCATTTTCCCCTTTAATTCCTACTAGTTTTAAAACTGCATTGTGAAATGAACTTTTGGAAGCATTCCTCTTTGTTTTCATTTGCAACAACATCGTTCTCAGTCTCCTCATCAGCATTTTGCAGCCCTCTCTGGCCAGGGTCATCCTCCTCTTCCCCATCTGCTTCTTCATCGTCGTCCGATAATATCATGTTTCCATCATCGTCACCAAGGAGTGATGGATCAGCATTCGTAAGGTTACCTTTGCCAGATATTTGTACCTCGGAATAAAAAGCTGAAAATTCAACAGCACTCTCTACTGGTATATAGTCGTCGTTACCGGTACCTTCTAGATCTGGATCAACTCTGGGGGTCAATTTTTCCCGTTTAGTTCTTTCTTTGTGTCTCCAGGCGGTTGAAGGTGGCACAGCTTTACCATTGCAGAGATCACAAAAGCAATGAACGTGAAAAGAATTGCTTTTACTTTTAAGATCAGGGCATCTGCAACCATGAAGGGAAAAATCATCTTGATCTAAAGCACGCTTCGTCGCTGCGACCACCCTGTCAGCCATCTTGTTTTAGCCGAGGCCAAGACTGGAGACGAGTTTCTTGCGATCGAGAAAGACTGGGTCTATCATGTGATCCCCACGTATATTCGCGCTCTTTTTTGTAATGTAATCATTCGCTCGCTGGTCTTCGCTGTTGTGGCTGCATTTAGTGAGTGCTGATATAGTGTTTATCCAAAAATTTCTCGTCATGAATCTCGCACAGAGTGATAGCAAGGAAGGTGGAGAAGAAGTGAAGGAAATAGTACCGGATACAAGATTCGTGAAAGGTAAGCTAATTCTATCATTCCCTGTATGTATGTTTGCTGAACGTTCGATTCCCGCCAAAACTAAAGCTGCATCAATTCGAAACTTCTTGATCATCGCTAGCTTTAGCTTGACCTTTATCCTTCACAACTTTTATTTGGTTCCAAGAAATATCCTATCAGTTTTAGATTTGAACTTATCGTTCACTCTCAATAAGCATCTACAACAAGAATTCGAAGGCGGGAAATTTTTGAATGCGGGTTACAGTAAAGCTTACTCTTCGTGTCAGTTATGCAAACTGCTGAAACTGTTATTAAGCCGTTTTTTGAGCTTTAGCGCCTTAAGTATGGCTTATCAACCCTCTGAAATGGTTGTTAGTATCGTACATGTATCTTGCAGCATGCATTTAGTTAGAGTCCTCCGTTTGCACCATTTTTCCTGGATGTAATAATGGCGCGAAAATAAGCTTAAAATTACTTTGATAAGTCCTATAAGAACTCAATTTATTGTATTTATCCAGCGGTGAAAAAAAATGGAATCTGTGATAAAATGTTAACTAATCAAGTGTAGAAAACTAGAGTTGTTGTTTGCGGGATTACTAAATATTAAAATAAACAGCCGTAGATCTTGGTCACAAGACTCAGTAGAGTGAAGACGACTCATACCAGGCTATATGGTAGAAGTGTGATTGTTTTCCTTCGATTTGACACAAAACATTTAGAATGGACAGCTGAAGATGTCGAGCTATGGTTGAAGAAAAATGGATTCAAAGAAGAAGCTCCATTATTTTTGGGTGAGCTTGAAATATTAGTCCTTACTCAGTTATTAACATTCAAAGGTTCTTATACTACTTACTCAGTGCTTGTAGATTAGTACATCAAGTGTTTCACCAAATTAACGTATAAAGGATGCAGGATATTTTTTTAACTAATGGCACAATTAATTTGCTGCTTCACCCTATTAAGTTGCACATCATGTAATTTGAATTAAAATATCTATATTTCCTTAAACACAGCACAGCAAATCACTGGTAAGGTTCTATCGCAACTGGACAGAGCAACCTTGAAAGATCTTGGGGTTTCAATCATTGGCCGACAACTTGAGCTTTTGCAGAACATACAAAGTTGCTGTGGTAAGAAAGAAGGTTCATTGTTTACATGTAGTTCTAACTTACCTCAAATGACAGGTGCTTACCATTAATATTTAGCCCCCCCCCCCCAAAAAAAAACAACAACTTACAGAACTGTAAGTCAACTGGAAAATCCATTCGGAGATTGTGGACAACAACCAGAGCTAGCCCTCTTTTTCCAGACCCTTCGGGGCAAGCAGAACAGCAGACCTTGTAGCTACGTGGAAAGTGCAATCTCCCTCAGTTGGTTAAATTAGGAAAATCACTTACCATTTTCGAACAGTCTCACCAACTGGATTCTTCCTACAAGTGGTAAGCACCCAATATTTACCATCCCCCACCCAATTGTCTTTGATTTCCTCATCATCAACTGAAGTGACAAACATGCAATCTCTTTTAGGAAATAAAGAGTCAAATGTGAATGCGCCTTGTTCTTTTAATTCTACAAAAACACAACAATGGACGAAGAAAGCAAGACTTGAGGATAAAAAGCTGTGGTCACCAGAACTCAAGACACGCTACAACACAAGGTAACCAGAAACCTGGTCAACACAAAATTACTCTATTCAGGGATTTCTTAGTCTTTTCATTGGGTTTATTGTTGCTATGGTAATGACAAGTTCTGTAAACAGAACAGAACAGTTCTGTGACACTGTTTCCGGGAAACGGTCAAACCTTTACATAAAGTTTAGGGGCAAGTAACAAAAGCTAATGATAGTGATATAACTTTTTTATTACAATCAGTCAATCAAAAACTTTATTTAAGTGTCTATTCTTCTAGCTGGCCATCAGGCCTACAGTACCGCTCAAATGTAAGTTACCACCGTCTCGCGAGAAACGAGACTCGTATCGCGAGAAACGAGAACTGTCTCGTGAGACATTTCTCGTTTCTCGCGAGTGCACTGCAAGTACCAACTTTACGTTGTTGG
Organism: Blastomussa wellsi; assembly: GCA_947652115.1. Lineage (NCBI taxonomy): Eukaryota > Metazoa > Cnidaria > Anthozoa > Scleractinia > Plerogyridae > Blastomussa > Blastomussa wellsi. The sequence goes on along the minus strand of OX393566.1, from coordinate 18,371,622 downwards.
GCCGAGAATATCATCGAGCAGACACGTGTTGTATCGTTGATTTTTTCGGTGATCGACTTGATCGGAATTTGTTTTGTTGTCTGTTCGTGCCACGCTCTAGCTTGTGTAGTTTGAAACCTCGATTGACTTCATAATAACTTGGTTCATAGCATTCACATGCGAAGCCACGCTTCGAACGCGTAATCAAAGTTAACTTTTTACTCACAAAGTGAATCCGCAACGGTTTTGAACATGAAGCATCGGTCCTCGATCGACTTTTTATTTTTGTTCACGTTTTCAAATGTGAGGTCACGCTTCGAACATTCAGTCCAAATTAACTCTTCATTCACAAAGTAAAGCCGCAACGCTTTTGAGCAGAAGCCTCCACTGATTTTGTATTCACATGCGAAGCCATGCTTCGAACGCGTAATCAAAGTTAACTTTTTACTCGCAAAGTGAAGCCGCAACGCTTTTGAACATGGAGCCTCGATTGACTTTCTATTTGGTTTTCGTGTTGACACGCGAAGCCACGCATCGAACACGTAATCTAACTAAAATTAACTTTTTATTCAAAGGATAATTTCTGGATGATCTTAGACATACATTGGTAATATAATAATGACGCCACTTCTCCAATCGACAGCGTGGCCAATCGAACTCTTAAAAACAAAACACAAATGCAAAAACTTATAATGTTTCTAAGCATTAGAAGACGAAAAAGTTATTCGCATTTTACTGATTTGTAAACTATATAATTCATACTCTAAAGAAAGATGAGCGAAGACGACGGCTGTATTCTACATGTATTTTACAAATCAACCGAACATTCGCAAAAGGGAGCTGGGAGGGAAATGGCTATCGTAAAGTTTATGATAAAAAACAAAATGTTGGTCATGACTTTTACAGAAGTGGTGGCTCCTAAAAGAGCCGTTTTAGCGTAGTTCTGTAAAGAGCTGGTTTTGAGATCAGTGTCCAGACGCACGGCCTTGTCGCTCAATCACGATCGGCACAACCTTTCTGCAAGTGGTTGATGTATGTCGTGCACTTCTCAGCCGTCATCCTTGTCTGCCAAAATTGTGTTATCCCGCCGATCAGCTCATCTTTGGTTGTGGGTTTTACGATGGTGCGAAGAAAGTGCTTTAGTTCGTGCCAAAGTAACTCGATCGGGTTCAGATCGGGGCTTTCTGCGGGGGTCTGAAACCAGTTGATACCATTCTCCGCTATGAAGTTTTGGGCAAGCTTGCTAGTATGCTTCGGATCGTTGTCCTGCTGAAACCGGTGACCATCAGGAAAGTGTAACTGGATAAAAGGCATCAATGTCTTTTCCAAGATTTCATCGACGAAAAACCGCCCATTCATGTTCCCGGTGAACAGAAGAACCCTGGACGCTCCTCGTTTGGAGATACCAGCCCAGATGTGAACTTTGTAGGGATGCTTGGGTCTTCCTTTAAGCTTCAGCTGCTCCCACTTTCTACGAAAGCAGATCTTGGCGTGATTTTCCATGTGAACAGAACATTCATCGGTGAATATCACGTCGTCGAACTGCTCATTGTTTTCCATGCACCTCAGGCAGAACGCCAGTCGTTTGTTGCAGTTCACCTCCTTTATCAGCTGACAGTACTTTGTGCCAGTCTGCACCCACAAAAGCTTCTTTCTCAGTCTCTTGATTTTGCTTTCAGAAAAGTCGACGCCGAATTCATTCCGGATCTTTTGTCGAAGTTTTGGTGATGTGAGTTCGTCATTCTTTTCCATTTCGGCATCGATGAAGTTCATGATTTCGGGAGTGACAGTCTCGCTTGGACGGCCTGGTGGTGGTGCATTGGCAAATGACTGCCTTTCCTGGAACCGCCTTAAAAATAGTCTTACACTAAGATGACTTATGGGGCAACCATCTTGGGCAAGGATTCTTACAATTTGGCTGATGTTAGTATTTTGATCTCTAAGCTTTACGATTTTTGCTTTTTGCTCATTTGTTAAGCGACCCATGATGTTAAATTGCTCTTACAACAGTAAACGGCAATAAACCAGAGTTGCATTAGCCGAACAATTCAGTAAGACAACAGTAAAATAAAAACAACCAATGAATGATAAGGATTTTGCGATCCACAGTAAACAATGAGTAAATTTGAATATTACACATCCAATGAACGAGCGGATTTTTGATCCTCCGTTCACAATGGCAAACTTAGGAGCCAATCAATGACAAGGAATTTGGATCCGTTTTAAAACAATGCTCCTTGCACGCGTACTATAAAAGGGCGCTCCCGTTGAAAAACATCATAGTAATTTGATTACTCTTGCAATCGCTTCCTCTCGAAAACTCACCATCACGTAAAAATGTCCGCCAGACAGCTATGTCGTCAGACACAACTGCCATCGAAGGCTCTGTTTTATTTTTCCGACGAGGGTAAAACTGGAATTGCTCCTACGCGGATCATTGTAGAGAAGCATGCAGTTGCAGTTGGCGCAACCGTCACAGTCAACTGGCAGGGGGAACACATGCTCGCGAAAGTTATTGCACTAAGTGGTAAGTACAGTTGCATCATACGTAAATATATTTATATCACATATTAAGTAGTGGCAAATGATACTTTATTACACCATCACTTTTATCATTATCCAACCCTTCTATTCAAAACTTAGGCATGCCTTGTCGACTTAGCTCTTGCAGACTTCACTGCACGGTATTCTGTTTAACCGTTTCCATTTTTTCATTTTTGGTACAGATGATTATCGTGTGTTGAATGAAAAAGACCTCTCCTTCTGTGCCGAAATAACCGGACCGGCCATGACCGATAACCCTGATAAAGAAAACCAGGCACAGACCGCCAGAAAGAAACCTCGTAAGGTAAGATGAGATTTTTATTAAGCGCGCGCAGAATGATTGTGTTGTACAGTAATTAATAATTATTTAGACAATTAGGTTAATTAAGGGCAGTTCCGAACGGCTTACAATCTTCATTTTTCGTTTAAGACGTTTTGGGTGTCGTACCTTGGTCTCACGATCCAAGAACTCACAAAGTCCTGTCTCGGTCTCGCCGTGAAAATGTGCTAGCTCATAGTCTTGCTATGTCTCGACTTTTTTAAGTAACCTTAGTGTAATTTAGCTCAACTTAACTAAAGACTTTTTTAAGTCTTCATTCCTCAATTCATTTATGCACCATTAACCTCCCCCGTTTAATTATATTTGAACAAACTACATGCTGGTCTAAACTGTGCCGTAAAAACGGATTTGACCAAAATTGAAAGTAAATGAAAATGAATGTTATAGGCTTTCAACTAAGCGATATTTTTTTAAACTTCAGGGAAAGGAAGCAGTGAAGAAGACGCCTGAAGATGGAGAGAAGAATGTCGACAGTAAAAGCAAAAAAGGGAAGAAGGTAACTTGAATAGAACATCTGTAGGAATTGTACCTGCTGTGGATTCATTTCGACCCGATTATAGCGTAGTTTTTAGGCATGCATTATCTGCAAGCGGTTAGTTTTAAGCTCAACGGTTAGTTTAAAGTCAGCCTCCGTCACTTTTGTTGCCGTCGAAATTATTAAAATTGTATGGTTAAGCGAAATCTCATTGTCAGTGCTGAAAGTCAGTTATGTTTCTGAAAGAGTATCTCCGCGTAAAATATATGTATAATATTGAAACTCTAGCATGTAAACAATAACAAAAGTGTGGCTGACTAGGGCCCTTTTACATGGTCTTTTAATATCTTTCAAATGCCCGTGAAATGAAATTCGATTCTTTTGATGAAGTTTGACTAGGGCCCTTTTACATGGTCTTTTAATATCTTTTCCATCTTATGCCCATGAAATGAAATTCGATTCTCTAGATGAAGTTTATTATTAAGTTTTTGTAAAATTGCCGCTCGTCTCTATAGAACTAAAAAAAGTTGTCATCGTTTAACAGTGGAACGATCTGACGGAATCTAACTGATACTAAATCAACATACGTTGTTATATCTTTGACAGGATGAATGTAAGGTCCTCCTTTCCGTGGACCCAGTTAATGAGGCGCCACTTGAAGTGACGATTGAGCAGGAGACTGCCGCCTGTAACCAGCCTTATCCGTCTGACTTTAGGACTATTATAACGGTCCCTGCATCGCCTCAACCAGAAGTAGTAGAAGTGTCGCCATCGAGACCATCATCTACCCCGAAGCCTGCAGCCGTCAGTCCTATTAAAGCCTCACAGCCGCTAAGGCGTTTCAATGACCAACTGAGCTTTTTGGACGATATCCTCGAAGGTGAAGATGTCTCTCTGCATAAAAAGCTAGACAAGGTGCTAGAAAACCAAAAGGTTCTTTTTAAGTTAATCGCGGACTTAATGAAGGGAGGGAGAGAGCATAGGGGTAAGGATTTCAGTCAGAGTTTAGGGGATGTTTCAAATATGGAGCACGACGTAGGGGAGGGGATAGCAGGGTCTAGTGTGGGAAGTCAGTCGGGGGTTTACGGTGATGTTTCAAACGTGTTTAGAGGGTCAAATTATGTTGTAGCTTCAGACGGCATTTCAAATACGGGGAAAAATTATGTTTCTAGGGACAATTCAGGGGGTGACAGTCAGGATAGGGCTCTAAAGGATAATTCAAACGCTACGGGAGGGACAAGTACAGGGCCAGATTATGTTTCTGGGGACCAGTTAAGGGGTATTAATCAGCATCAAGTTTTAGGGGATATTCCAAACATTGTGGGGACAAATTATGTTAACGTGGACCATTTGGGGAGTAGTAATCAGCATAGGGAAACTAATCTTTCACGGGAACAGTCATTTGGGGAGGAGGGAGGGCAATTTATGGGGGAGGCATTAGTTATAAAACGTGCAAGCTGTAGTGTGGGGAATTTCGCTGCAAAGTTTTTAACCATAGTTTTTAAGTCAGACGAATTAGTTTATCGTAATTGTACTGGGACTAGGGGGAAGATCGCTCTGGACCCTGGGAAGATGGCGCTAATAAAGAAATACGTTTTTAAGTTGTATCCGTGCGCCCCAACACAAGAGGAGTCAATGTGGAGGAAGTGTGTAGTGGCCATAGATGAGTTTTTGCGAAGGAAAAAGCGGGATGGTGTGCGGGAGCGACAAGATTAACTAAGGTTCAGTTTTAAGAATTATGCAATAACATTTGAGTGCGCTGAAATCAGTACTTCCTGAAAGTCACCAACACTGCCCTGGCAGAACGTTTGTGAACCATTGCCTTTTTACATGTACTTTCAATTTGCCTCAAGAAACCTGACAACTTGTGTATAACTTTGGTAAGTCGGGATTTGAGCGCACTCAATCGTTGTTATCGCTGCTTTAGAGGATTATTTTTATGACCAGATATATGCATGTTATTAAGAAAACAAGTATTCTAAAAACTAGCTAAACGAAACTCGTGTATTTATATGCAAATGCAGTAATAAAATGCCGTAGTGTGTGTTAAACAATGTGTGCCAATTCTTTATTGCTCCATCCTCTAGTTTTAGACTATTTCAGCGTTTGAATCATCCAATTGTGCCAAATATAACGAGAGATATCGAATACTTTTCAAAGCTCGCCGCCGTGCCGTAAAATTTCAAAGAGCTTTTTCAATTGTCTCACCAGCGCGTGCCGAGAGCAAACTTTTCCCTGTCAAAAATTGAAAGAATGCTAACAGCGCATCTAAAGAACTTCGATAATACACTCTTTCTGCAAATTTGGACTATTTCAGCGTTTGAATCATCCAATTGTGCCAAATATAACGAGAGATATCGAATACTTTTCAAAGCTCGCCGGCATGCCGTAAAATTTCAAAGAGCTTTTTCAATTATCTCACCAGCGCGTGCCGAGAGCAAACTTTTCCCTGTCAAAAAAATTGAATGAATGTTAACAGCGCATCTAAAGAACTTCGATAATACACTCTTTCTGTAAATTTGGACTATTTCAGCGTTTGAATCATCCAATTGTGCCAAATAGAACGAGAGATATCGAATACTTTTCAAAGCTCGCCGGAATGCCGTAAAATTTCAATGAGCTTTTTCAAGTGTCTCACCAGCACGTGCCGAGAGCAAACTTTTCCCTGTCAAAAATTGAAAGAATGTTAACAGCGCATCTAAAGAACTTCGATAATACACTCCTTCTGCAAATTTGGAATATTTCAGCGTTTGAATCATCCAATTGTGCCAAATAGAACGAGAGATATCAAATACTTTTCAAAGCTCGCCGGCATGCCGTAAAATTTCAAAGAGCTTTTTCAATTGTCTCACCAGCGCGTGCCGAGAGCAAACTTTTCCCTGTCAAAAATTGAATGAATGTTAACAGCGCATCTAAAGAACTTCGATAATACACTCTTTCTGTAAATTTGGACTGTTTCAGCGTTTGAATCATCCAATTGTGCCAAATATAACGAGAGATATCGAATACTTTTCAAAGCTCGCCGGAATGCGGTTAAATTTCAAAGAGCTTTTTCAATTGTCTCACCAGCGCGTGCCGAGAGCAAACTTTTCCCTGTCAAAAATTGAATGAATGTTAACAGCGCATCTAAAGAACTTCGATAATACACTCTTTCTGTAAATTTGGACTGTTTCAGCGTTTGAATCATCCAATTGTGCCAAATATAACAAGAGATATCGAATACTTTTCAAAGCTCGCCGGCATGCCGTAAAATTTCAAAGAGCTTTTCCCTGTCAAAAATTGAGTGAATGTTTACAGCGCATCTTAAGAACTTCGGCTGCCAGCGATTGCCGTGAAGTGTCTTTCGTCGTCTCGTCGGTCGCCATACACATGGGAACTGGCTTCTTGCGAGTAATATATTCCATACTAAACGCTTCAGTGATTCTCGAGAGAAACGAGAACCTTCTCGCGAGAAACGAGACTCGTCTCGCAGGAAACGAGACTCGTATCGCGAGAAACGAGACTCGTATTGCGAGAAACGAGACGGGAGGTGGTAACTTACGTTTGAGCGGTACTGTACTATAATCAGGGACACTAAGCAACAATCAGTGATACACATGAGCAATGTAGTTCGTACTTATTTTACTTTAGGACTGCAATCATTTTGAGAGAGGCTGCAAAACTGTGGAGTGGCAATGAGAAAATCTATTTTAAAAATGAACATACAAAGTTGCAACTTGAAGAACTGGCAAGCAAGCTAGTGGATATGTGTGCGATCCCGGAGATTGGTTTTGGATGTGGTAAATATAATAACATTGACTGTAGGCTATTTATTAGCAAATGAAGGAGGGAAAGCCATCATTAAGGAATTAGAATATTCTTCAACACTGGAAGAGAAATCTTGTATTTCCCCCATTGCCATGTAATATATTTTATGTCCTTGTCGTTTATCGTTAATCTTTTCCTTATCTATTAAGTTGTGTTGTATAGTGTTGGTGTCAGCTAAAGGTTATTTTTTTGCTGAAATCTGCCAGTTTTATTTCGAACCTCAAGTAGTAACTGAAGGGGTTAGCCATAATAACAGTGATAATGACAATGAATACAGTACTCCATAGCTATTTGTTTTTGTTTGCCTTTTTTCCCTTCCAGATGGTTGCATCCTCTCAACAGGCGGCAAGAAAGCTTGTTGAAGAGAGTGCATTTAGTAATGATGAAACAAGGGTTAACAATGGATTGCTGATTGGTAAGGGTCACCCACATGTTATTACAAGAGAGGAAGGGCCTAACATTGAAATCTGTTTAACACTGAACAACATTGACATTCAAGAAACACCTTCCATGGCGACAACATACAAGAGAGCTCTTTTGCCATTGCACAATCTTTCCTGTGGGGGAACTGTGTATAAAAGTGGAAACGAAGTCTGTGTGCTTCTGCAGGCAGATGAAGAGGTCATCATGAAGATTATCAACTTTTATCTTCTTTGCGTTGGACAACAGTACATCCCCATTGCAATTGGTGACAGATATAAAAGTATCAATGCTGCCAACGGTGAAATATTGAGGCATCCCTTGAGTGATGGTATCATTGTTCAGCCTTTTGAGACTAATTTTTGTGTGCTATTAAGAGACATTACCAGGAAAATAATGCTGTACCCTTATCATCCAGGACAGTTTGTTGTCATTGATCCTGGCCGAACAGTGATGCCACTCCCACATGTTTTAGTTCCTGTGTATCCTCAGATTGGTGATATGGTTTTGGTAAAGGGTGATGATGATGAACTTTGGAGAGCACATGTTAGAGCTGTTGATCACAGGTCAAAATCAGCAAGAGGATACTTCTTTGTAAAGCACCGCAATTGGAATGACAATCAACAGTGGGTGAGGGAGTCACAAGCAAGGGCCATGGACACAATTCTGTTTAAGAGCACTGTGGGCTTAGTGGAAGGACAGTGGAATGGATCCTACTGGAAGGACAGTTAATTTTACCTACAGTAGACTTGTTATTAATAAGAGGTGAAAAAAGTGTCCTAGTTTGGAAAGTGCTGCTTTCTTATATTAAGGAACTTGAAACTTTCAGACTATTTACAGTTTACTGGGACATTAATTCATATTAAGTGCGAAGAATTGATAAAATTTGGAAAATACCTTATACCCTTATGAAATTTGTGGAATTGTTGAAAACCAAAGTTAGGTGGGATAATTGTCATTTCGTGCATGGATATTTAAAGTTAACCAAGTTTGGAAGAGATACTTTCCATTGAAGAGGTTTGTGGTCTTCTTCAAAACCAAAGTTAAGTGGGATAATTGAAATACCTTTTTCGGTTAATGGATAAAATCCCAGTTTGGATTTTGTATTTTTCAAGTTCTTACAATATGGGGAACTTGATAACCAAACTGTACTTGGAAATTTGTTTAACCCTATTTGACTTACAAACCACAATCCATGGTTGGAAATTTTTAAGTTCGCGCATGGTAATTGAAATTTCCACAAATAACATGGAAAATAATTAACCATACATGGATCTTCTGTGGATATCAAAATGCAGCGGCAAATATCCATACAAAATCCATAGAGTTTCCATGTCTGGTTTTTCAGGTTTTATGGATTTTTTAAAATCCACTGATTAGCCACAAAAACTTCAGTGTGGAAAACCAGTTTATTTTTCCAGTGAATGACAAGTTCTGTGAACAGAACAGAACAGTTCTGTGACACTGTTACTGGGAAACGGTCAAACCTTTACATAAAGTTTAGGGGCAAGTAACAAAAGCTAATGATAGTGATATAACTTTTTTATTACAATCAGTCAATCAAAAACTTTATTTAAGTGTCTATTCTTCTAGCTGGCCATCAGGCCTACTATAATCAGGGACACTAAGCAACAATCAGTGATACACATGAGCAATGTAGTTCTTACTTATTTTATTTTAGGACTGCAATCATTTTGAGAGAGGCTGCAAAACTGTGGAGTGGCAATGAGAAAATCTATTTTAAAAATGAACATACAAAGCGTAGTTACTAAAACCTGGAACGATCCACAACGACCCACAACGATCCACAACGATCCACAACGACCCACAACGATCCACAACGATCCACAACGACCCACAACGATCCACAACGATCCACAAGGATCCACAACGATCCACAACGATCCCACATTAGGGAACGAGGTTATGGGGGAGGGGGGGGGAGGGGAATTTTCGAGCCGCAGGAATTTTTTTTTGAGATCAAATTCCTTGTATGAATTTTTTTATAGGCCATAGCATGAATATTTTTTAGGGTTAATTGGCGTGCCAGAATTTTTTTCATTTAATTTCCCCTTGCGCGATTTTTTTTTTTTGTACTTCGCCCGCCTCCCCGCCCCCCATAAGTTTTCTTATCGAGTGACAAACAAGGTCATCTGTCATGAATGAAGGGGAAAAGTCGCGTCACTCGGCATGACTCCAGGTGACGGCATGATGCATTACAGATCCACACGCGTCCATGCATGTAGTCGATGATGGCGGCCACGCGGGAAGACCCGGTTGTCGTGTCTGACTCTTCTGACGTCGGATCAATTTTACTATGGGTAGTGTCGACCGACATATCGACCGATATGTCGACCGACATGTCGGTCGATGGTCAGTCGATATGTCGGTCGATAGTCGACCGCTAGTCAACCGCCAGTAGGTCGATAGTAGACCGATATGGCGGTCGATAGTCGGCCGACTGTCGACCGATATATGTCAACCGATAGTCGGTCGATATATCGGTAGACAGTCGGTCGATATTTGACCGACAATTCACTGATACTTTGCCGACACTCGGTCGACATTTGGCCGATGTTTCACCGATACTTCACTGTCATTTGATGACAAGGTAATGACAGACCTGCTCGGACTCCCCATGTGGCTTTTAGTGCGCGCCGCCTAGGATGCCTTCAGATTATATTTTTGCTCTAACGAGCGTGTCTTTGAGTGATTTGCCCTTTTTGTAGGAGATTATTGGAGGTTTTTGAAAAATAGTTTTCAGCAAAGGCTGGTTTTGTATGAGGCTCCAATGCTCCATAAGTATTTGTTTTAAATTTTTAATTGCCGGATGGTACGTTGTGACAAAAGGAAGTAGCCTCTCTTGACCTCTTTTCTTTTGTGTTAGTGCCGATTGTCTAGAGGCAAAAGTTACCTCTGACAGGGACCTTTCTATAATGTTTTCTGGGTAGCCCCGTAAGCTAAGGCGTTGTTTGAATTTCAAAAGGCTCTCTTCAAATGTTTTTTTTGAAGAGTTCGTTCGAAGCAGTCTTATTGCTTCGCCTTTAATGAAACCATGTTTTACGCCTGGTGGGTGGCACGAGGCGTAGTGTGTATACTGAAAGGTCTCGGTCGGCTTGTAATGAGTTTTTATATCCAAGATGGAATCTTTTGTGAATCTTTCCCCTTTAAACACTGTGGTGTCTAGGAAAGTGATTGTGTTCTCTGAAATTTCGGCCGTAAATTTTATAGCAGGGTGGAAATTGTTAGCTTGTGCAATAAAACGTTCTACTTGTTTTCTTTCGCAATCCCAAAGGGAGAAAACGTCATCAATGTAACGTTTCCATTCTCTTGGCTTGGTATCGCTTTGTTGGATGAGTTTTGTTTCAATTTCCGCCATGAAAATGTTGGCAAAAGACACTGCCATTTTCGTTCCCATTGCGGTTTCGTGTGTTTGGAGATAATTCTCCTCATTAAATTGAAACGAGTTTTCGTTAAGAATTAAGCCAAGCATTTCCCTAAGGTGGTGTGTAGGGATGGGTTTGTTATTTTTGTAGAACTTTTCGTATGCTTCACATACTATGTTGATACCTTCTTTTTGAGGTATATTTGTGTACAAGCTACAGACGTCCATTGATACTAGAACAGTATCTTGGCCTATCTTTGTTTTTTCTATGAAATTGATAAAATCAGTGGTATCCTTGATATAGGATGGTTGTGTTTGCGCGATAGGCTGGAGTAAAGTATCCACATATGATGATATTTTCTCAGTTGGGCCGTCACAACCTGAGATAATAGGTCTGCCAACTGGTGTTGGCTTGTGTATTTTCGTGAGCGTATAGAATATCGGTATTCTTGGTGGTTTGGGAGTTTGTGTTAGCCATTTCTTAGTTATGTCATCAATATGTTTGCCCCGATGCATTTGGTTAATTATTTCGTTAACCTTATCTTGTGTTGTTTTTACTATCGGTGCTTTTAGGGGTTTGTAATGATCCCTGTTGTCGAGTTGCATTTGTGCTTCTCTTATTTTTTCTGTTTTGTTCATGATGACTGTTGTTGTGCCTTTGTCTGCTTTTTTAAGGTTTATGGCAGAGTTGTTTTTTAACTCTTTTAGAGCTATTACCTCATCGCGTGACAAATTGTTTTTTGGCTTATTAACACTGATCTCAGAAAGGTGTGTTTTGACATTTTCCAAGTAGCTTTCAAGGGCAACAGAAGGTTGAACCGGTGGCATCCAGTTTGATTTAACATGAAAAGGATGTGGTTCTTTATTTTGTCCGTGAAAGATAAATTGTAGGCGCATACGCCTTGCGAAATGTTCAAAGTCTCGCAAGAGTTGTTGCCTAATTATTGATTCATTAGTCACGGGTGTTGGTATAAATTTGAGACCCTTTGATAGCACGCTTACTTGGTTGTCAGTAAGATGACAGTCTGAGAGATTTTTAAGGAATTTTTCATTTTTCTCCCTTTCTTTGGCGGAACGCCTGTGTTTTAAAGTCATTCTACGCTCTTTTCTTCTAGATGTTTTTGTTTTGCTTTTGTTTAAAGCAGTATTCTTAGAGTCAGAGAACACACTGTTGTAACGTTCAACATTTTTATTCACAAGTGCAAGTACAAGCTCTTTTAGGACAGAGACACTGCTTCTTATGTCTGCTATTTCGTCATCACGGTTTACAATGTTTGACGATTGCCTTTTCCTGTGAGGTTGCCTTTTTACATTTTTTTGGTCTGAGAGAACGTTTGCCTTTTTTCTTAGGCTCTCTAGTTTTCTGTTGTGGAAGCTGGTTAACGCTTGTACTAAGCTATGTTGAGCTTGTTGTTTGATTTGTCTTATCTCTCTATCGAAAATAGCATCTGCCGTGATGTTCGGCTTCGCTGAGTATTGTAACGATATCGGACAAGTCCGATTCGATAAATGTTTTTCGAGTTTTTCGATAGATTGTTCAGTTTTTCTGATTTTAGCTTCCATGGCGTCCTGGTCGACGTATTTCCTCTTGAGGCCTCGTTTTGGGAGGTCTTTTGGTGGTCTGTTCTCTTTGGCTCTTTGTGGCCTGTTCGGCGTTCTCTCAGGGCTGTTGTTCCGGCCCGGTCTGGGCTGTGATGGCGGAGGGCTTAAATCTTCATCATTATTTTCCTCGTTGTGGTCTGACATTTCAAGTTCTAGGTCGTCGTCATTATGTGGACGGTAATCTGGTGTTCTCGGCGGCGGGATGTCAGAAACATCCATATCATCGTTTGACGCCGTCAGATATTGTGCTAGAGAGTCGTCGAGTGAACTCATGATTGCAACTTAGCTTACGGGGCTACCCAGAAAACATTATAGAAAGGTCCCTGTCAGAGGTAACTTTTGCCTCTAGACAATCGGCACTAACACAAAAGAAAAGAGGTCAAGAGAGGCTACTTCCTTTTGTCACAACGTACCATCCGGCAATTAAAAATTTAAAACAAATACTTATGGAGCATTGGAGCCTCATACAAAACCAGCCTTTGCTGAAAACTATTTTTCAAAAACCTCCAATAATCTCCTACAAAAAGGGCAAATCACTCAAAGACACGCTCGTTAGAGCAAAAATATAATCTGAAGGCATCCTAGGCGGCGCGCACTAAAAGCCACATGGGGAGTCCGAGCAGGTCTGTCATTACCTTGTCATCCGGCCAATGGTTGAAAATGCTATTTCGCAGGCCTCGATGGAAACCTAGATTCTTACTCTGAAATTTAATTAGCCGCCAATATATTTCTAATCCTTAATCAACCAACGTGTGTTGCAGAGCAAAGTTCCACAAATATTTCAAGCCTTAAAACGGCACTTTGCTGATGTTGTTTTCAGTTTAATGTTTGGCAGTAAAACTTTACGTACTTCTCAGCTATTAGCTAATTTTGCAGATCTCATGTTAAAAAACGCTTCATTCTCAGCCGCTGAACAATTCTCAGTAAACTCCATACAGGACTTTACGTCGGACAAAAAAAGCGATACCGATAGACTACTGACACTCGGCCGATAGACCACTGACACTTCACCGATATTCCACCGACACTTGGCCGATATTTCACCGAGACACGACATTCCCTCTGTGGGTCGAGAGTCGGTCATCATGTTGACCACCACGCAATTTTTTGTCGGCCGACTGTCGGCCGACTATCGACCGCCATATCGGTCTACTATCGACCTACTATCGACCTACTGGCGGTCGACTAGCGGTCAACTATCGACCGACATATCGACCGACCATCGACCGACATGTCGGTCGACATATCGGTCGATATGTCGGTCGACACTACCCATAGTAAAATTGATCCCTGACGTCTTATCTGACACAGAAAATGGTGAGTGGCTAGAGCTAGAACTACAATAATTACTATAATCACTAATTAAATGGCTTTTAAACGTTCATACTTTGCAAAACGTGTACAGACCGTTGATACGGTTTGTTTTTTCAGTTTGTTTGTGGCTCGCAATGAGAAAGCATAGAAAGCGATCCTTAGAATAAAAATAGGTCATATATGTGTATAGATATAGATTTGGATAGGTATTGCTCAGTAAAATCCCAGTTCAGTTCAACATACGTATGGCCTAACCCGGCGGATGCATGAATCTCGCATACTTGTGAACATACTTTCCCTTTATCGTATTTCCATATTGTTTGTAGATCTTCCAAAGTATTTATCGTCATCAAGGCCACTAAAGCTGGAGGAAAGCCCTGCCGTTTTCGAGGTAAGACTTTATTTGTAGGGAAATTCTCCCAAGACGTATTTAAAAAAAAAAAAGGTCCAAAGGTTATATTACGCAACCTTATCAATGTTCCTGGGTTCCTTTGACCTCAGACAGACCTCAGAATAGTAGACCTTGAAAAGACTGACCTCAAATTAAAACGCAGTCTGTGTATTACTCGAAAAACCTCAGGAATCTTGGCACTGCTCCTTTGTAAACCATTTTGTTCGTGTTTTTTTCCTGGTCATGTCAGCCATTGTGTTACGAATTTGCTGGGCTTATGAGTCACGTGAGAACACAAACTTCAAGCCTGACGGGGCTATCTTCGCAATTTCTTTAGTTTTTGACCGGCCCATTTCGCAGACAATGACTTATTTTTAAGGGGTATTGGTTTTGCTTTTGATGGGAGCCCGGGAAGTAAAAGACAACATTTCTGGTGGCATGTGCATTTATCAAAGTCCCTAACGGGTGAGCAAAAATTTTCACTAAAATGCCTCAACATCATAAAAATAGTATTCTCAAGCTGGTTGTAGGTTGTGGTACTTGGTTTTAGGTCATTTTATTTTTGTAGCATTTGCGTTTACCAGATCTGTCATTTTTCCCCCGAATGTAATTGAAACCAGATCTGTCATGTCTTCACGTACTGGTCCATTTGATCGCAGTGAGAGATGCTTGTTGTGAATGAAACCGCTCTGTACCAGAGGTTTTTTCTCGCGGTCGCCCGTGCTGGCGGCATGAAATCTTTGGAGGACCATCAACAACTGTTTATACCAAACAAAATATGGTTGCTATTTTGCTTTGCTCACTCGAGTTATGCGCTGTGTCTATATGGGCGGTAAACGGTCAAGGTGTTCAAAACATTAAATGACCGGAAGTCTGGTAGTTTTTGTAAAAATTATGAAATCGGAGAATTCTAGCTACCAATTCAAACCATCGTATGTTGATTAGAGATGAGATGCAATCTGGTGCATTTTGAGACCCAATTTTGAGAAATGTTACAGTGGTATTTTATTTTATTTTGTTAGTCGTGATCACGTTCTGACAATGTTACACTTAGCTCCGATATTTTTGGGGGGGAAGCTGGGCATTTTTTTTTTTGGGGGGGGGAAGCTTTTACCCCTCAAATACCCTAGATAAAACCCTGCTTGCCCTATCTCGGACCTTTTCAGTACTCAGTACTTGGTGAAAAAGAAAGATGTTTTTGAAAAGCAGTTATTCTGTTATATCTTACCTTAGGATTGTAAAGATTCTGATAGTAAGCCACAGCTTCCTTTCGACGTCCCATCTTGTTCTCGGTAAGTGACTATAATTATTATGGCAACTGGTCTATCGCTTCCCTTCAGTATTCACTTACAGTGGAACGCCGATGGTACGATTGTCAATTTAACGATATAACTGATTTAACGATCAACATTCTGTGCCCCGGCCAAAGTTACAATTTGGCAGCAACATGTAAATGTGCAGAAGCGCTTATTGAGAAGCGCAAGATTTAAAGGGAAATCCTCAAGTTTTGTAATAACCAAATCGGACAGCTTTTTGTTGTTAGATTAAAGCAGGGGCACCCAGCGATTATTTTCGGTAAAAATCAGTTTGGAAGCAAGGTGAGCTAGACTTTTTGAATAATCGAACACACAGGCCCTCGCATTTTCGAATCGGGAATCTGAATAGATTTTCAGCACCTAAAATATCACCTAAAAGACTCGCAACAAGGCAAAAGTGGTCCCTTACGTTTCCGAAAATGATATATTTGCAATTTTTGAGCCTCAAAAAGGACACCTAGCAATTTCGGAAGAGAAAATGGTTCGTTTGGGAAGTTTCTAGAATGTGCCTTGCAGCTAGCAATTTCTGAAATAAAGATATCATTCCCTAAATTTTTCAAACACTTAATGTTTTAGCTAAGATATCCGAACAGATCAAATTCGTCCATGTGATAAAAAAATCTCTTTAGATAGTCTTTAAACATTACAAGGAGCCTAGAAATGTTTCTGGTAGGCTCTTGGCTTTAACTGCTCGTTGGGTGCCACTGAGAAAAGGTATAATCAAACCTGTTTTTGAAATAGAATTTATTGTCTATCTTTACATAGCGAGAGAGAAGAAACAAAGCCGACAATGAACAATGAAAATACTGAAAATAGTGTGGAAGGTGATCACCAAAGTCTGATCAACATCCTTCTACAAAATCCGGAAGATTTCAACTTAAAACAGAAACCCTCTGGAATACGCGAAAATAAAATGTTCACTCTGGATATGAGAGAAATTCCAATATCATCCGCCAAAGCTGATGACAATGGAGCATATATTTCCAAAGGCAGTGTTACAAAGTTCTATATGTACAATGAGGAGGGGTCGCGCACATCCCACAAAGATGGAAATGGCGTATGGTATGTCAATATACGAGACTCTAATGGTTACAGGAAAACAATCGTTCCAGCAAACGAAATATATGAGTTGAAACGGGAGTACCACACAAGTAAGAGCAATCCTAAGTTCTCCCGAGCTATCACCACAATTAAAGGTTATGCTGAAAAAGAACCAAGGCCCTTTTATGTTGTCACGTACAAATGGGCAGATGGGGCGGATCAACGCTTCGACCTTCCTCGGCACGGGAATGCTACCAAACCAACCAGTGGCCAATACTACAGGAAAGATCCCAGTCTTTTCTCAAAGGTTGATAATCTGATCGCTAAGGGATTATCAACGGATCAAGTTTATAACTCCATTGCCAGAGCTGGAGCTAGTACTGTTAGTGAAGCTATCCCTGGTCCCAAGTTAATTGACAACAGAAAGCTGTTATCAAAGAAAGAAACTTCGACAAGTTCCAGTAGCAAGAAACAATTCAAAAGTGAAGCAGAGGAGATGATTTCCTGCCTACAATCGGTTCCTTTCCTCCAAAGTGTAACATTCACGAAAGAAAGTTATGTTGCTTTCAACAGTCTCTCCAACATGATCAATGACTTGTACCGCTTCTGCGTAAATGGGAATTCGGTACTCCGAGTAGACACTACATTTGAACTTGTCGAAGGGCTCTGGCTCACTGACACGACGTACACAAACGAAGCCCTAATCGATTTAAAGGGGAAAAATCCAGAGTTCCCTGGGCCAAGCTTTTGGCATTTTCGTAAGACCAGAGAATGCTATCGAAGATTTGCAAGGGGGATTGTCATTAAGAATCCAGAGCTGATCAAAATTAAAAAGATCGGCCATGACTTAGATAAAGCCCTATCTCAAGGACTATGTGACGTTTTCAACGAAGCTAAAAGGCTCTGGTGCACCCAACACATGCAAGAGCGTGATGTCCAGAAGCTCAAAACTCTTGGGTGTACCCAGCGTTCCCAGTCAAGGGTGATGTCTGATATATACGGGACACAAGATGCAGTTCTTTTACAGAATGGTTTAGCAGACGCAGAGGATGAATGTGATTTTGATGCTAAACTGGAAAGCTTGAAGCCGGTATGGGAAGAAATAGCCCCAGGTTTCCACCATTGGTTCAAAAGCAACAGATCTAAGCTGTTCAAAGATTGCCTCGTTCTTTCTGCAAGAGAAAATCTCGGCATTGAAGGCAGATTTTACACGAATGGCCTCGAATTAAAACACAAGCTTCAGAAGAACAGAATGGCCGAAGAGGACGTCCCCAAAGAGATCGCAGCCGTTACTGCCCAGTTGTTCACATGGGCAGAGGAGTTTTACTTGGAAGAAGAGAGGGCAATACAAGGCCTCGGGAAGTACCGTCTTGCTACCAGCTATGACCATTTTCAAGTCGATGCCGTAAAGTGGAACAGATGGGGCCCGGCAAGGCAGGCACAACATCTGGAAGCGTTTAGAGGGTTTGTTGCATGCTCTTATGATACGTACGCCAAGCCGAAGTCTGCTGGTCTGAAGGCAACTCCACCTTCCAAGAAAAGACGAGCGCAGTTACCGGAACCAGAACTATTTAGCGAGCGCACAACACCAGCAGCTTGCAAGAAGGTAGCTGTTTCACTGCTGGTCATTTCTAAAGTCGGCAAAGAAGCTGAATGGAAAGTAAGTAGGTACAAAGAGCAAAACATAGGTGAAACAAATGTCGGTGTATTCAAAGATAAGTTAAAGTGTGATTCTGTGATAAGTTACCTTATTTATACAGGCTGTTAAAACTGGAGAACAATCCAACGTGATGCAGTGAAGCATGTACCATATTTTGTTGTACAAACATAACTTATTAAAAAGTACATTATCCCTTAATTGAAAATATGGTTTTGGTGACCTTCCCTGAATACATTCCCTATAATTAATCACAAAATACTGTCGGTGAACACACAATCTTAATAATGCTACTGAGTCACGTATCATCGAATATCTCACCATTTCTGTCAATGTATTTTCTTTTCCTTTATTCGTTTCATTTCTTAGGTACAACCGAAGAAGGACTCTCGGAACCTGGAATTACTGGATCCAGACAGAATTTCTGGGAAGCAGTTCGAACTTGTTAGCCAACTGGACAACAAACGTTGTCCAAAAAGTGTGCAGAGGTGTGAACAATGCAGAGTCGCATTTCAGCAGGCTGATATTGTCTTGGTGAAGACGGTTGGAGTACGTGAGCGAACGGACAGGTCAGGAAAGCTTGTGAAGTATACGGGGAATGTGTATCTCCATTTCCTAACAAAGTGCCTCAAAGAATTTGATCAGAACTTTAAATTTTCTGCTGTAACCGTGCCAAGTAAAACACTGAAGTTCTTACCTGACGGCAGCCGCGAGAACCTGGAAGCAAAAGGGTTAAAAGTAGAATATGACGAAGAACAATGATGGTATCTGGTGCCGTTTGAAATGCATTCAGACATATGTTTATGCTGTTGTTGTAAACCGGAAGAGACGCTTGTGCCTTAATGTTCAGAGTCGAAGTCCGTGAACTTCACCTGTTTAAGAAGTAACATTAAGCTTTTTCTCTTCGATAATGAACTACATTTAGAGACATGTTAGGTTATCGTTTTCAAGTTGTTAGTACTGATTTGAAATTGATGTCAACCAGAAGAGACACTTGTGCCTTAATGTTCAGAGTCGAAGTCAGTGAACTTCACCTGTTTTTGAAGTAACATTAAGCTTTTTCTCTTGGATAATGAACTACATTGAGAGACATGTTAGGTTATCGTTTTCGTTATCGTTGTTAGTATTGATTGATATTGATGTCAACCGGCCAGAAGAGACACTTGTGCCTTATTAAATGTTGATGATGGTATCTGGTGCCGTTTGAAATGCATTCAGACATATGTTTTATGCTGTTGTTGTAAACCGGAAGAGACACTTGTGCCTTAATGTTCAGAGTCGAAGTCCGTGAACTTCACCTGTTTTAGAAGTAACATTAAGCTTTTTCTCTTTGATAATGAAACACGTTCAGAATTGTGCATCGTTTTCTATCGATTTTCAGAGGTGGAATATCTTTATTAATTCAGTAAGATCATGTTGGAATATGTTAATTCATGGAGTAAATTAAAGGCTTACTATGTGGTGTTCTATGCTTTTGTTCCGTGTTATGAAATGTAGAGAGTCTGACACCAGTCTTGATGGAAAAGGTCTCATGTATATACCCACCACGAGTGCCCAACTACGTAAAACACGTTTCATTATTCAATGCACTATTAAATAACGTCAACGTACCATTCAATTACGTACAGGGGACTCGTGGTGGGTATATACATGAGGTCTCTGCCTGTAAAGGGACACAATTACGTACAATGGAACTAGTGGTAGATATATACATGAGATCTCTGTCGTCGTGATGGTCGTTGTCATAACACTGCAATCCCAGTTTGCTTCGTTAGCGCAGAAATCAGCAAGAAACTATAGCGCGTCGCGGCACGAATGCAGATGGATGTTTACGGAGAACAAAGCTGATGAAACTTTTCATGGGACTTATGCAAATATTTATTCGATGGCCGACCGAAGAGACATCGATCGTACTTACAAATGTGTCTCTGAATGGAGATTCTTTCTCGTGAAAAGCTGCATTTCCTCATTTATTTTGTCCTGTTTTTGACAACCTTATGAATGTGTTACCGGACTATCAAAGGTATTCTGGGTAGTTGTGAGTCGTTATGTTTGCTATTCAGTATGCTTTTCAATTTTTGATGATCGTTGTGGATCGTTGTGGGTCGTTGTGGATCGTTGTGGGTCATTGTGGATCGTTGTGGATCGTTGTGGGTCGTTGTGGGTCATTGTGGGTCGTTCCGGGTTTTAGTAACTACGACATACAAAGTTGCAACTTGAAGAACTGGCAAGCAAGCTAGTGGATATGTGTGCGATCCCAGAGATTGGTTTTGGATATGGTAAATATAATAACATTGACTGTAGGCTATTTATTAGCAAATGAAGGAGGGAAAGCCATCATTAAGGAATTAGAATATTCTTCAACACTGGAAGAGAAATCTTGTATTTCCCCCATTGCCATGTAATATCTTTTATGTCCTTGTCGTTTATCGTTAATCTTTTCCTTATCTATTAAGTTGCGTTTGCATGTGACCATGTAAAACACTCTTCGTTTTTTAGCAACTATTGGAAACTACTGCAATTAGTGGGGTATGCACAGGCAATGCATCTCAGTAGGTCAGTGCTTCAAAATAATTAAATATTATTTTGATGTTGCAGATGCTATAAGGGCACACATTATTCAATGGGGCCAAGAGAAAAACAGGAGAATAACCAATGGTTATGATTATGAGGTAGGTGCTCAAGTATTACATTATGAGTAGCTTGTACTCATAGTTCTGCAGGTCTAGCCATAATTGGTTCCTATTTGTGGAATAAACAATTGAACTTACCATACTCTGGATCACACACTGTTAGTGATTGCTTGCCTTTTGTACAAATTTTGTTTTAATTTAATCATTGCAAATTTCTTTATTACATTAGGTTCAACACAAGCCTTCAAAGAGAGCTAAGGTTTCTCAACCAAGCCCATGTACATCTACTCCAATTTCCAGCTGCCAGAACAGTTCTGGTGAGTTAGAAAAATAAGAACTTAGCTTAAAATTACAAACAGTCTTCATGCAAATAACTAGAATTATTTGAATATCAACTGACGAGCTTACAAATCTTATATCTTGACATACACGGATTCAGATACAGACCATGAAGAGACCCCTTCTGCTTCTCCAGAAGACATCAACCCTCAAAGTGCAAAGATAGCAGTACTTGTTGCATTACAGGCAAACTCTCTCCAAGATCTTGGAGTAAAAACCCATTTGGTGCCAGTTGCAAAAAAACTAGGTGTTAGGTACCGCTCCCTTGGCAAAAGGGATATGCTATTACCAATTGCCAGAGTGCTATTTCAACAAGGCTTTTTAAAAGCCAGCTGTTCAGAGGTAGACTTCAAGCGGCTGAAGAGGCAGAATATAAGTGTTTGTAAGCCTGTTTTTGATTTTTCTCCTTCAAGTCCAGCAAGCTCATCTGATATGAGTTCTGAAGGCTTTGAAGTCGAGGGACTTACTGGGTAGTATTACTTCAGTATCAAACCTATTGTTTGTGTGTTAAAGACAATCATCTTGTTTCATCATGTAAAAGCAATGGACGTCCTCATTTACTGTAGGTTGAATGATGTGGTTGATATGGTTATAATTAAAGGTTTCCTGTTTATATTTACATTGTCTTTTACATCGTTTTTGTAAAAATTTCCTTTTTTGTTTCCTCCCACACACACACATCATTTTGTAGCTTTCATTTTCCAACAAGGTTAGTGTCCAATGCTGGAATAATTGATTTACTATTGGT
>OX393566.1:18332062-18349431 GCA_947652115.1 Blastomussa wellsi | reverse complement strand
CTCGCAGTGTGGCTTAGTTATCAACCAAGAGTACCCTTGGATTCATGCCACTCCAGACTTCTTAGTATCTTGCTCATGCTGTGGACTGGGGTGCGGAGAGGTCAAATGTCCTATTTGTATTGACCGATGTGACTTTGACAGTTATGTTTTGAAGAAGAATGCTTGCCTGGAAAAGGTAGCCGGTAATTTCCAGCTGAAACGAAACCACAACTACTTTTTTCAAGTTCAACAACAGCTTTTGACATTACCTGAACGGAAGTACAATGATTTTGTTGTTTGTGCTTTTGACAGTTCTCACCGTGCAACAATTATCAAAGAGTTAATTTACCCTGACCATGGTCACTGGAAGGAGGTTTTGCCAAAACTTACCACTTTCTGGAGAACATGTATTTTGCCTGAAATTTTAGGCAGATGGTACACAAGGAAGTGTGACATTTCTGATGAGATACCACAAGCAGGTGTTGGAATTTGTTTCTGCAGAATGCCATCATGTGGAAACACTGTGAAATGTGGAAACCCCCACTGCCCATTTGTTGAATTTCATCCCTCGTGCTTAGCAATCTCAACCCCGCTACCAAGGGTGTGGTACTGCCCACACTGCTGCAGGCTACCACAGTTTAAGCGGTCGAAAAAAGGAAAGGAGAAATCTCCAGAAATAATGGCTAAGGCTTTATCTCTCAACAGTATTTGTATTTGCCAAGCAGTGCCACAGCAATCTGACAAATTACTTGAGTGCCACAGCGATGATTGCCAGAGTGGAAAATGTTTTCACTTGACCTGCCTTGGTTACAAGAAATTGCCCAACAACAGCAAGACAACCTGGAAATGCACCAATTGCAAAACAAAACATGCAAAGCCATTTCATGCCAGCACCGCAGTTCCAGGGACATGTCAGGAAACCCCAGTTGCACCTACCACTTGTTCTTCTAAATCTC
Organism: Blastomussa wellsi; assembly: GCA_947652115.1. NCBI lineage: Eukaryota > Metazoa > Cnidaria > Anthozoa > Scleractinia > Plerogyridae > Blastomussa > Blastomussa wellsi. The sequence continues at coordinate 18,348,496 of OX393566.1, read as the reverse complement.
ATGATGATAAACCTACGTCCTATGAACTTGACAATGCACAAGAATCTTATCATGACAGTGAAGAGGAAAGTGCTGATGACGTGGAGGTTACTATGGTTACAACTAGTGAATCTGAACGATATCGTCCACTCAGAAATCTTGATGAACAAGATTATCAGCTTATTATGTCCCCCCATGGTTGGCTTGATGATGCAATTATCCACAGTGCACAGGTACTTTTGCAGAAAATTAACCCCTTGATTGAAGGTTTTCAGCGTCCTACATTAGGTCCAGTGCGAAATTTTAATGTAGTTTCTGGTGAATTTGTACAGTTATTGCATACAGGACACAATCACTGGGTTTGTGTTAGTTCAATAGGATGCCTTCCCGGAATAGTCAGACTGTTTGACAGTCTATATCATGACATCATCTCACAAGAAGTTGAAGATCAGGTCAAATACTTAGTATTAGCAGATAGCTTCCAGAAACTAGAGTATGCACCCTGCCAACAGCAAAGAAATGGAAGTGACTGTGGGGTTTTTGCTATTGCTTTTGCGACAAGTCTTGTATTTGGATCCAATCCACAAAACCTGAATTTTGACATTACAAAAATGCGACCACATTTCGTGGCCTGTCTTCAAGCTGGTCTGATGTCTCAGTTTCCATCGTTTTAAATTTTAGTGACTTATAAGAACCGTTGCAATAATTGCAGCATTAAAATTTTTTTAGCTACCTGGACAGCTATCTCACATTGTAAACTAAATAGTTTTTGAGACACACAAAAAAGCTTCAGGTGTTATTGCTATTTATTTACAAAATAAACTGTTTCAACCAATTGGCCACCAGTAAGGTTTGACAAATTAAAATACTTCCCTTTCATTGCTTTACAAATCGTAATCCCCTTAACCCTTCACTCCCAAGATCTGAAATTCAATTCTCCTAACTGATGACCATACAAATCTTTGTTCTCTGTTCTTGAGAATTTGGTGTAACATAGACACTTTCCCGTAGTTGATAATTTTCCAAATTCTCACCACCTGTCTCCTTGACAGAGTAGTAAAATCGTTAGGAGAATTTATTTGCTAGTCATTCCTGGGAGTGAAAGGTGTAAGTAATAATTTTCTAATGTAGAAGAACTTCAACCTAATGGCTTAAAAAACTGCAGCCATTAAGGGATATAAATCTAGTGGTAAACATCTAAGTACCTTTCCTTTTTGTACAGTTATTAATGATCAATGATGTGGATATCTTTACAAGTAAACAAACTGTCTAACTGGTCATCTCTCATTTGTCTTTTTTCCCTTTTCGAAATATAATTAATTAAAACTGGCTGTTTTTGGTTTTACAAGTTGTATTTTCAAATAAATGAACTGGGAATTACATGACAGGAGAAACCTCTCATTGTTATAATGAATAATGAATAAATTTCTTTCAATTTCTTGGGTTTAACATATAAAATAGCTTTACAAAAGCACATTGTTACCTTTGGGGAGGGGGGGGGGCACTCAACATATCTTTAGCTGGGGAGGTACGGCTTAGTCACTCATCTCCCAATTTTTCATAACCAGCTTGAGTCATAATACCCTGTCTCAGACAAGAATGAACATCAAAGAATATGGACATCAAAAATATCCTCTAAACGCCGGAGTTGCTTGTGGGTCAACTGTCTGGTGGTGTTTCAAAACTAATTTTCATTCTTTAATCTCCTCATTGAACCTCTTAGAATCCCATTTAATTTCAGGCGAAATCCATATTTGAGACAAAAAATCCCTAAAAACCATATTCAAATTGGCCACACAACCCCATAAGGGACTTCCCCCAGGTGGTGGTACACACGTTTACAACATTTTAAAATTAAACCAACAAATTTCGAAACAGCATGGTTTACATAAGTACAATGGAATCCCAGTTTTGTAAATCCTCTATTTTTTAAAGCTTCTGATAACTTGGACTCGGAGTCATTTCCTCTCTTAAACTATTTTTAACCATTGATTTGAACTCTCTGATTTCACAAACCAATTTACACTAGCCTTAGAGGTTAGCAAAATTGGGATTCCATTGTATTTTGCACAGATTAATCTAATCAAATGGGACAATGGGGCCGCATAGATTGACAAGTCCAGAGCAAACTCTGAGTATGCGGTCGATCATAGGTACCTGGATCTCAGGATTTCCAGTTGGATTACAGGTTAAAAAATCTACTGACAAGGTATTCTCAAGAATAGTGTATTTCCTGCGTAAAAGTCCTATAACTCGTTCAACGTGGATCCTAACATGTGCAATCCCCCTTGTTCTTTCAACGTCAACAGGGTCCAGTTGTTCTTTTCCTTTAGTGAATGCTGGAATTATGAGTTTTGCTTGTTTAAGGGCAACACCATCGTGAACAGTGAATCCCCTGTCTGCCATAACTAGATCCCCAGGAAGCAAGTTGTTGAGCAGCCCACAATTTTCCGTGAGATACTTGTCTGAGGTGCGTCCCCCCAGGCTTCTGGGACAAAGGAGATGCAGCCTTGAGGGGTTATGCCGATGAGGACCTTGACTGTGTTGTGGTGTTTGTACGAGCTGAACGTTTGTGCTCTAGCCAGGAGGTTAGTCGGTTTTACACAAAAAACTTCAAAACAGTCAATAATGACGTTTGTCTTATTTCCAAACGAAAACTTAAAACACTGGGGCATGGTCTTCCAAAGTTCTTCCCTCTCTGGTCTCCTGATCAGTGGGGACAACCGCACATCCATGATGACCAGCCAGTGTGCAAATGTCCTTGATACTGTGGACATAGAGACTCCAAATCGGTAGGCCAAGTCTTGGTGTGGAACATTGAGTCTCAATTTCATCAGTACCATAACCATCTCTTGAAATAAAGAAAGGGATTGTGTTCTTCGTTTGACATGGGGTGCAACATGATTAAAAGTGGCTTCCAGTACTTCAAATGTTGGCAAACCAGTGTAGAAAGACACTTTCCCGTTATCCTCTTTGAAATAATTTTTGTCAAAAGGCTTGCTACTCACTGACTCAGCAAACAAGTAATCAAACTCTTCTGTTTGAGTTGAGGCATCACTTCGTGGGCAGTCCTTGATGGAAAGAGATTCCACGGAGCGATATAAATAATCGAACGCTTCTGTTTGAGTAGAGCATGTGCTGTGTGTTGCTTGCTCGTTGGGATCTGATTCTTGCTGGTCTGTAGGTTGCAAGTCTAAGTTCTCCACTTGGACTTGTTCTGAACTGGTACTTGCACTTTCGATCTCAGGAGCAAAATCAGCAAGGGGAACTCCAGGCTCATTTAATTTCTGCTGCTTCAGTGAACGTTTTTGTTCCTGTTGTTCCACGTGACGTTTTCGCCTTTCCTTTGACCTCTCCGCTCGAGCCTCTCGCGATTGCGCTTGATGTTATTCACTTTGCGTCGCCGTTTTGTCATGGCCTAAATTGAGAGTGGGAACCCAGTCAATATTGTAACGATCCCACAAAGGAGCTGCAGTTCCAGAATGGAAATGTTGGTTGCAAACTTTATTGCTGTTCAAGATTTTATCTGTAAGATCAGCACGGCTTATTGCAGAGATTCACAATCGCCGTCGCTCGATACTCAATTCCTCGACTTCTGGGCCTTGATTTGTAATAATAGCTGGAACTCGATACAATCGGACTCCCTTACGTCGACCAGTCTTTCTAGAACAGCCAACGATCAGGCACATAGGCATTTTGAGGCAGCGGAATAAGAGAAAGTCGCGTTTAGGTTCACGAGTTGGTGACTACGTGGTCAACACACTGGCCGCCATATTGGTTTTGGAACCCCAACATGGCGGATGGAAATGGCAAATTGTACCGGAAGTCACGTGACTACAAGCCAAGAATAATCGGAAAACAGACTATTTAAAACTAACTGTTAATAAAAACTGAATGTTGTATGAATAAATTAAAATTACCTACAACTAATCTCAATGGCTTTTTGAATGTCATAATCTTTCTCATCATCGTCATATTGGTACTCATTGCCACCCTCTCCATTTGCATTCTCTGAAAGAATATCTCCGTATATCCTGAAACATTAAAAACATTGCATTTCTACTAAATTGCACTATAAACGAACTGGTAAACTGTAGCAATTTTATGGGTTGACAATGCGCTTTTGCTCACTTTATCATTTTGTGAAAGGAAAGCCCAAATTGCGTCCTGCTGAAATTACAACTCAATAAATTTGTTTTGTGTGATTTACCTCCTAACGTTCCAGTTACAAACAAAATATTCAATAAAAATATTTTAGCTGTTTATTTATACTCAGTCTCATTTCAATTCTCTCAAAAACTTGATGAGGGCTTGGAGGTGGACAAAAACAAAATTTAATTACATGTATTTATTATACCTTGTTGTTTTAATTGGTGAATGCTGGCTTGCAGCCGGTTCATTAACCACAGGAGCAAAAACTGATGTTTCAAAAGCATGATCATCCTGCATCTAGGAAGAAGAATGAAATATGGTGGTAGAAATGACTTGAGAAAGAAAAGAAGCCATATACTTACAGGCATACCTTTATCATTTTTCAGGGCTGCCATTAAGTTTTGCGTCACCTGTAGCCTCTTTCTCCACACCCGTAGCAAGCTTGTTACTTTGTAGTTGAATTCTATCAACAACAGGCAACTTCACCTGTAGCACAAAGGGAAAATCAAACATACTCACCTGTAACTTGTGTTATGGGTTACGGCCCTTAATGACAGCCCTGTTTTTCATAACTGAGCATTATCAAAAAGTGTTAAATGTTCTTCTCCCTCTTCAATGTCCAAATGCTTACATTTCTGAACAACTTTTGCCCACAAAAGCTGCTGTTTTTTCATTATACCCCAACCATGACACTAAAATAATTTCAATAGTTCACCATTAGCATGATTGGATAAGATACGTACATCACCATCTGTCAAAGCCAAAGAAATAGGATGACGGTCAGACATGATGTATAATGCTCCTTGTGAACATATTGATAGTACTTCTGGTGCATTGTAGTTGGAAGATATATTTGGCACTGAAAGCTTCTAAGTTCCTGCCATTGTGCTATTTGTGGAAGTAATAAAACACAATTTTAAAGATTACAGTGGAAATACTGTAAGCGGGACCACCCAGACAAAGTTAATCAATAACAGGGCAGAATACTGTATGATAAACCTATTCAGTCATTTCAGACCCAGGGGCAGAGGAATGTGTCTCACCTGCAATTTACCCATGAATATTACCAATTTGGTTAAACATGGAACTTGATCTTCCCATTATTTTAATATATTATCTTATAATATCTTATTGACCTCTTGAAATTTTTTTACAGTATCTTTATCATAGCTCTCGCATTAACTTTTCCATCTTCCTTTGCATTTAGTTGTCCTTGGTTCCCCAAATAAAACAAAAGAAAAAGATACAATTGCCTACCTCAGATATTGATATGGCAGTATCTCTCCATCTCCAATACCAAATGCACCAGCAAAGACACTGCTCACCTCTTGTTCCACCTCTCTGGCAGACCATGCAGAATTGATTGAGATTTTTCCCACTAAACCCATCTCAGCCAGTTCACTACGTTTTTCACCTCTTGGGATGTGTATAGAAGTTTCAAATGTGTGGGGAAGACACACAATATCTTTAGCATATATTTTGTTGTTTGGAGTACATGTAGATGACCGCCGGCATTTAGCAGAGGGCTGGGAAGTTCCTGTGGATGACCGCTGGAAGGTTGAAGGCAAAGGAAATATGCGTGTCTGAACCTGAAAAAAATACATCAGCATTCAGAACATGTTGAGTGTTATGAAAATAAATTTCAATTTCAATTCTCATTCAAATTTTTAGAACTAAACTTTCTTTTTTTCTTTTACAATAGGCCTAGACAAAAGCAGGTAGTTCACAAATTTGATAAATGACGCTTTTAATTTTGATTACAAACATATTTCTGAAGCACTTCTGTCATCTTTAGTGCAGCCTATCAAGTTTTTGGAAGGAAATAAATAAAACGAAATTACAATAACAATGAATATAATTAACAACACAACAAGAAAAAATAAGTTAAAATGTTTGAAATTAATGTGTTTGACTTGGGCATTGAGGGTTGAGACAGCACATGGAAATGGACAGGGCCTGCCCTCACACATCCACAAAAATCTTAAATGTTGAGCTGTATGATCACTGATTACGTCTCTACGCACTTTGCCTTGATGATCAAAGAAGCGCTTTACATCTGCTGGTTAAAACCAACCCTCAACATATTGTATTTTTGAGTTTTCTGTGGCAAGTTATTTTAAGAACTTGTTTTCTTATTTTTACTGTTGTAACATTTTGTAATAAAGTTTAGGTTTAGCTTAGCATAGCTCCCAGTGGTGTGCGATAGTTACAAATTCTTTTGAACATACTTGATTTAAAGCAGGTGAAGCAGATGTGCTTTGAGAAGAGAAAGGATAACATAAGCACACACTGTACATATAACATCTAAAGTCTTCCTCCTTCCCAACCATTCCTGGTAAACCCAAGTATTTGAACTTTTATAGATTTCTAGTTCTGATTCATTCCCTCTGCCTTTGCAAAGAGAAAACTGCATGAAATTGCTTTAATGGTGTTTACTCATTTACATTTAATGGATTTTATTACACTTTGTGGACAGCAATCCACAATCAGTATTGGCACATTAACACAAAGTGCTCTACAAGAAAGCGATCCTGCTAAGAAAACAAATAATGTTCATTAATACCTGATTTGAATCACGCAGGGTTGAAGTACGAGGGGCACTCTGCAAAAACAAAAGCATCATGACGATGGTCAGGGCATTCAATTGGAATTTGATGCAAGTTTTGTCCTCCAGGTCAAGCATTTGACAAAAAAAAACCCGTCTAAAGCTGGAACGATTAACTAATCTGCTACTGATACCAATGTACAAAATTTGAAATGCCTGGAGAAGCTGAACTGGACTATTTTGCACTTGACTGATATTGTCATACACTGTAACTATTTCAGGTTGTCAGTTACCCTTCTTTTTAATTTAATTTATGAAATGTCACTATGTAATTTAATTTAAATAAGGGATAAATAAAGCTGTTGTTGTTGTTGTAAGATAAGCTTAATAATTGAGATTGTGTGTTGTCATTGGAGCAGAGCGAGGTTTCAAATTGTGCTATGCCATTTAACCCTTAATCTGTCAGAATTTTTTGAATAATTATAGAGATTTCAAGACTGTTTAAAAAAAAAATCATTAAAATTCAAGATTTTAACCAATCATGACTTATTACATATCAAAATAAAGCTAATAAAATGTGCTATCGAATGGACTAGGGTATGCTCGTTTCCTACATAAATTATGCTTCCATAAAATTCCAAATTCCATAAATTTGCATAAATTATGAAACTTTTCTTACTTTTTCAAAACAAATTACCAGAAAACACCTGAAATTTACAAGGAAAATACAAATCTTACAAGTTTCTTCAAAAATGTACTTCTAGACAATATTTAGAAGATATTGTTCTGCCTGTGGTATTCTTCATGACAACCAGAACGGCATAAACGTTTCATGCAAGATCTGCAGCCAAAACCAGTTTCCTTTCGTTTTGCTCCTTTCACTCCAATACAACAGTGGTGACATCTTCCAAACTTCAGGAGCCCCAGGTCAGCAACATTGACAGAATCATGGTCCCTTCCATGAAATGGAGGGGGAGGCATGGCTGGTGCTGGGCCAGGCTGACGTCGGCAAGAAAAATTTCCAATCAGCTTGTGGATGACACCAGCCATAAATTTGTCATGGGACATTGGCTTTGGGGGTTTTTGTGGAGATGGCATGTTCATAATTCGGAAATTTTCCTTGTACACAATGTATGCATTGACCATAATTGCATCCAAAGAGTTAACAAACATTCTCACCCACCATCTCCTGGACTTGCGATCAATTGCATAATTGCGCACCATTTGATCATGTCGATCGACAGCACCCATGTTCTTATTGTAGTCAACTGCACATGGCGGGCAAGGCAAATCTACCTGTTCACCTTTTCTCAGTTTTCTGGTGATTGTGCAATTGCCATGAGAAGAGTGCACATTTGATAAAAAAGAAACATGTTTGGTATCCTTCCACACTGTGCAAACTGTTGTTTCAGATGCCACAGTATGAAATTCACCACGCTTCATTTGTTTTAGCAAGTTTTTATCCTGCAAAGCCTTTGGGTAATCTTTTCGATTATTTCTTATTGTTCCCACAACACTGATTGATAGCTCACTCAACTCTTGCAAAAGGGGAATGCTGGTAAAGAAATTGTCAATGTACAATACAGTTCCTCTGTCCTGAAGTTGCGCAACTAGGTCAGTAACAACGCGATGTGCTAGACCTTTTTCAGCATTTCCACCAGATTTCCCTGTGTACACCTGGAAATCATAAAGGTATCCACAACACGAACAAGCCAATTCCCAGATTTTTGTACCTCTTTTGATTGGTTTCATGGGAAGGTACTGTTTGAAAGGATTTCTCCCTTTCCCCTTTACCATGTGCTCATCAACACAAACTTTCTGGCCAATATTGTATGAATGCTCAAATTTTTCTTTCATTCCATTGATCATGGGCCTTAATTTGTAAGGCTTATCATAGGCATCATCAGTAGGAGCAGGCTGCCTTGTGTTGTCAACCAAATGAAAATTCTGCCACAGTTGCCAGAATCGGTTCCTGGTAAAAACACTCTGCATTGCAGGAACAGCAAATACCCAATCCCGAGAAAAGTAATGATCAAAATTTGGCAGTCTGTGTAAAGCCATGAAATAAAGGGCACCAACAAATGCTTTCATCTCATCTTTATTTGTGTCACAGAGCCAAGTTTTTCTTTGTTTCTGGGCAACATACAGATTTGTTTGTTCTACTAAAATATCCCAGAGTTCTTCAGGGAATACGAGACTAAAAAAATTCACTGGCTCAGAGTCAGCTTCCAGAAGAGTAATAGGGCCGTGCTGCCCTGTGTATTCAGGAAATGAAACAACAACATTCTCATCACGATTTCCCCACCTTATAGCTGAATTGTCTTCATCACGTCGGTTTGCAGGGGATCGTGATCTTGCCCCTCGTGCAGCAGTTCTGCGCGCTCCTCTTCCACGTGATCTTCCCCTACTCGATCGTCTTCTAGTGGAATTTGTTGTTTCATTTCGCTGAAAATCGCTCTCACTATCATCCGATTCCAAATGTGGAATAGCTTCATGTTCTATTTCACTCGCAGAATTGTATGATTCGTCAGAGTCTGTATCAGACTCGTCCATATCACTTTCGTGATCTCCTTCTTCCCCCTCGAAGTCAGAGACATCGCTATCCTCGGGAACATCCATGACAATCCTAGCAACTTCCTCTGCTGTATACGTTCTTGCTTGTCTTGCCGCCATGTTGAAATCGCTCTTTGAAAGTTTTAACAAATTTGAGCGAAAAATGACTGAATTATGGCTTCAAATGCAAAGCTAATTTTACCTACGCCATCTTTAAATACCCTTCAGGGCATTTAAATTGAAGGCTCGAAAAAAAAAAACACCAAATTCTAGAGAAATAATACAGTACAGTCGGTGAAAAAATTTCAGCACGTTCGTAAACAACCTTAGACATGAAAACGAGGCTAATAGCCGACCTGGGAGAACTCTACTTCATGTAAACAACGATTTTTGTCCATGACGTCATATGCGCGGAATAATCCGCGCTTGACAGATTAAGGGTTAAAATGTGCACACACCCGCCCCCCCCCCCTCCACTTTCCTTGTTGAGGGTAGGTGTTTCAGTCTAACCCATAAAGAAATCCATTAAAAACGTCCTCACCTTTAAAAATTGCCCTATCCTGTGAAGAAATCTGTTGAAAAATGTGCTGACCCCTGTGGAAATGTGTTTCAACCTGACGAATTCCACAGGATTTCTGGGTTTCACCCCTAATGAATTCCATAACTGTTTACTGATCACCCCTAAGAATTCCTTTTAATTTCAGTCTTCTCCTTCAGAAATCCACAATTTCTCTCCTCTCCACCAAAATAATTCCACTGTTTCTCAATGGGGAGAGTTCAAAAAACAAATGCAATAGCCCATTCGCAAGATTGTAATCCGATTGCAGTAACAAAGGCAGTAACAAAAGTCAACCGCAGTACAATGCCAATGCTCTGAACTCTACAACATTTCCCTGACCCATCGACAAAACGCCTTCAAAACTCTTTTCAAATCCCCTTTCGAGTGACCCGCTCGTTTCACTGACTCCTCAATACCTGCCAAAGCTTGGTTTGCAAAAGCTCAATATTGATTTTATGTAAGCTTAAGCTTACCTGATTTGGGGTGGTAGGAGTAGAAGTACTCTACGGAAAAAGAAGTTAACATCGTCTCAATGCGTAGCTTACATGGTTGTATTCACAAAAAACCAAACAGCAGTTTAAAATCTTCAAGATGTGAGTATTTTCTTACCGGGATGTTCTGATTCTGGCTTCCCAAAGCCTCATTCATGGCTCTAGGGACGGCTGAGCAGAGCCATCTTGACAGCTCTTCCCTGTTCGCCATGTTTTCATGTTCCGGTGTTCGTTCCCGCCGAAACCATGCGCCTTCCTTACGTCGCAATTCTGCTGGCCAAAATCAGAGCCCGCAAGGTCAGGTCATTTGGTTATTTGAAATAACCACTTTAGGCAAGATTGGTTTTATCAAATAACCAAATAACACAAGAGTGGTTTTGATAAATAACCCAATAATACAAGATCGGTTTTGATAAATAACCAAATAACACAAGATTGGTTTTATTGAATAACCAAATAACACAAGATTGGTTTTGATAAATAACCAAATAACACAAGATTGGTTTTGATAAATAACCAAATAACACAAGATTGGTTTTGATAAATAACCAAATAACACAAGATTGGTTTTGATAAATAACCAAATAACACAAGATTGGTTTTGATAAATAACCAAATAACACAAGATTGGTTTTGACAAACAACCAAATAACACAAGATTGGTTTTGATAAATATCCAAATAACACAAGATTGGTTTTATTAAATAAGCAAATAACACAATTATAGTTTATCAAATAACCAATGCATTTCAAAATGGTTGTATTAAATAACCAACGCATCAAGAAATGGTTCTATTAAATAACCAAGGCATGCAGCACTGGTTATATCAAAGAACCAATTATAGTAAAATTGGTTATTTATGACCATGGACGGTCAGTACGTAATTATCATAAATAAACTAATATATCATTCAAAAATCGATAAAAAATAAAATAAATAATAAATTTACAAACGGCGCCCCATATGCCTGAATGGATGAGAATTGGGTAAAGTCTAACTCGTATGACTATCGAATGTAAGTTATGGCTTTGTCTGTAATACTTCATCGAGAAAGCAGGTGGTGGGAAGTCCCGAAGGTACCAATAATTGTGCAAAACTTAGACAAAATTTATTAATTAATTTAGTCACCAAATGATAAATTTTGATAATATTGTGATTTTTCAGTGTGTCGGCTTCAGCCTTGGGAAATAAATTGATCTGCTTGCTACCGACAAATCACAATATTTTGCTTAACCTTGTCCAATAATTGTTAATTAATATACTTTGCATTTGTCAATTAGTTACACAATGATCAATTTATTATAATTACGTATAATTTGTTATCAGTCAGTCACCTTGCAAGATGCGAACTGGTTCCATCAGCTAAAACTATCAATTTATTATCTTGCCCAGCTTGATAGCAAAACTGCCGTAGAACAAAAACATTTTCGAATATTACTTTTACAAAATTTTGAAGTTCAATTTTCAGTTCAAATTAAGAGCTGGCTTACAACTCCACATCATTTTGAGGTACATCAAAGTAACTAACAAAATAAATAACAAACCTCTTCAAATGTAAGATTTATAAACACCGGCAGTCGTTGATTTACTAGCAGGCAGTGCCTCAGGAGCCTCTCTTCACATGCCAACTGCTCTCCGGACCGTTCAAGTTGAGAAGTAGCTAATAGGGACCTTAAGATTGAGGGTTTCCCCTTTAACCGCAAACCGCAAACGTCGGCCAGCGGTTTATAGTTTGAAGTTCACCATTTGCGCATAGTTTGGGCTTAAGATTGAGGTTGACTTTTTACCTAGTCATCATGGGATACTCGTAGGGAAACAAGATGGCGGCTGCACGGAGGTAAGTATTCAGATAGCTGTTGTTGATCCAAATCGTCTTCATTCGACTCATAACCACTAAGGATACTCTTTTCGCTTATGCCAGGAAAAATTCAAGGGAAATTTTGGACATCATGCTTTTGGATGATAGCGAGAGTAGTAGCACAGAAAGCAGTGATGACGATCTGGACTTGATTTTGTTAGATGCTTTTGGCTGTTTCGATGAACCACAAAGGCTTGGCCCACGCCTAAACCTAGAGGATGTTGGCGAAATTGAAAGCGAGCAGATGTTTAGGTAGCACTAGTTGTTAAGTTAGTCGCTTTTTTCCTTCGTAGGGACACTGATGCTAGCAGGGCACCTGTACTTACAATATTTACAGTATTTCCTGCTTAACAATATACCTCATTCCTTTTTGTATTAAATATTTTGCTCTGTTAGGTCAGCACGTGCTTTGTTGAGTATGATTTTTAAATCAGCACAGCTGATCAAAATGTATATTACCCTAGTATGCAACCTTGATTCTAATAAACATGAGTGTTTTTTTTTTGTCTGCTCTGTGATATATACTTTTCAACCCATATATTTGTAAACATCAAATGCTCTTTCAGGTTTCATAAACAGGATATTCCTCGTCTGCTTGGTGCTCTGGAAATACCTCAGTTTTACATCACACATCAAGGTTCTATGTATTCAGGGATGGAGGCTCTACTGATCCTGCTTCGCAGGCTCAGTTGTCCAAATCGATGGTGCGATCTTGTACCCATCTTTGGCAGATCAGAACCAGAGCTGAGCATGGTCTTTAATATGGTATTAAAAATTAATCAAGTCAATTATAAAAAGGCCTTCTAGTTCCCAATTACCATGGATTCTGGCCATTGCCATTAAACATTGCCTTTCTGGGGCAATCAAGATTTTTTATTCTTGATAATGTTTTCTTATTCAGTGTACAGTCATACTCAATTTGAAAAAAGGCTTTTAGTATTTTTTGTTTTTGATTGTTTACACATACCTTTTTTTATTAAAATGCTTCTTTCTTTTCTTTCTTGAGAGTCTGGAACAATTTCTTAATTTCCTTTGCCTTGTGTTAGATAACAGATGATCTGTACACACGGTTCAATCAGCTCCTTGACTCCCTGAATTTAGTATGGCTGGACCCTGGACTGTTTGCCGATGCAATACACAGGAAGGGGGCTCCACTTGACCAGTGCTGGGGCTTTATTGATTGTACAGCCCGTCCTATTGCCAGACCAGTTAGGAACCAACGAATTATGTTTAGTGGGCACAAGAGAGTGCATTGTATTAAATTCCAAGTATGTTTATTTACTACTGGTATTTGTTGTCAACCTGTAAATTTCTTCAGTGCTTTTAAGGTGGTACTTACCAGCCTTTTTTTAAACATTCTATGGACTTTATTTTTATTCCTGATTGCTCTACTATATAGCTATTGATTCTGGATATGAAATAAAAACAATTAAATTAAATGAGGGCATGTGTTCCTCCTACTTATTTGTTTGCTTGTTTGTTTTTTATTTTTTCCTAGTCTGTGGTGGCTCCAAATGGTATGATTGCACATATGTTTGGGCCCATCGAGGGAAGGCGACATGATGCATTTATGTTAAACGAGAGTAATTTAACACCAAAGCTTGCAAGACTTGTAAATCCAAATGGTGATCCCTATGTAATATATGGTGATCCTGCTTATGGGATAGCTAGAAACATCATCCCCCCCTTTAGGGGAGCCAATCTTACAGATCAACAACAAGATTTCAATAGTGCAATGAGTAAAGTGCGCATATCTGTTGAGTGGGGTTTTGGTAAGATTATCAAGTATTTTGGATACTTAGATTTCCACAAGAATCTCAAAGTACTTCTTCAACCAGTTGCAAAGTATTACTTAGTTGGTGCCCTTTTGACCAACTGCCATACATGTCTTTATGGGTCTGTCACAGGAACTTATTTTGATTTAGAGCCTCCCACCCTTGAAACTTACTTGTCCAACACCTAGAAACAGTCAAAGCCAAAGAGTTGTATGAAAACACTTACCTTTTATAAAACTTTAATATACAACCAAATGTATATCTCAAATACAGAGAATGAAATAAAAACAGTAAAAGTATTACAGTTAACAGCCTTTAATTGGTCTGTTCTCTCATGTGTCACTGGAGGGTGAAAGTGTTTGAGTATACTCCTCTGTTCCAAAGGCCTCCAGTGGACTGGCTACAAAATCTAACTGGGCTAGGTTATTTGCAAGATAACCAATGCTAACAAGGAATTAAAAATTTACCTCATGTTTGAAAAAGCAAATCTTGGAAACTGATTGTAAAGAAAGTTGAATTGAAACTGGAAGACAAAAAAACTTTTTGCAAAGACCTTCAACAACCTGGCCCTGGTATTACAAAAACAACAACAGTAACAGCTGATAACCACTGAATTAAAACCTATCCTTCAAGAAGTTTAAAAACATTCTCTCTTCCATTTCTAGTTTGAGTTTCTCCTTTCTTTCGTCAGCTTCAGCACCGAACTTCCTCCTCTGGAGTTCAAGCTCTTCCGCTTTAAGCTTGAGCTCCCTTTCCTTCAGGTCTGATTTCCTTTCATACTTTTTCTCGAGCATTTGAATAGCAGAAAGTTTTGTCCCTCTCTTTCTTGAAGCTTTCCCATTAGAATCTATAAATTAAAACAATTTTACTGAATAACAAAAACACTGCATGGTTTTAAAGAACAGTGGCCGTGTTTTCACGAGCGGTTTTTCAGGTCGCTTAGCGAGTGATAACCGGAAATCCAGTGAAAACAGTTGCTTTTGCAACTCGCTTAAAGTTAAGCAAATCGGCAAACTTCAATGGAATTCTCATTAAATTTAAGCCACCAAACCAGGTAGCTTAAGCGAGTTGGCATTTAATTTCGGCCAATCAGGAGTCGTTTGAGGTTATTATTTGACAGGGCTGTCAAATCGGAAATTCAACACGCGTGCTATTTTTATTCCTCCTGTGAAACTTCTCATGGATAATCACAGAGCAAATAGTTTTCCTTTTTACGATCCAAGAAGTATCCCACCAAATGATGCACTATCAAGCCATGCAAGGTGAGTTTCTTTCCTTTAAACATTCAAGATGCAAAGCATTCGGCTAATGCAACATTTCATACGCTTTAGGACATCTCGCTTTGTCATTCCTCCTGTGAGTGATCACTTTGCCGATCCCGTTCCTGCACGTGGTCCATATATTTTTCCAGCCTTCCAGAACCAACTGTGGCTTCCACAACCAAGATTTGCCCGACCAGATTCGCCGGCCGAATCACAAACGAGCCCACACCAGAGTGCCTGTGTTAGTGGTGTAGTTGAAGGGCACGCGGTTGAAGATTCCAGCGAAGATGCCAGTACCAAAGGTCGCTCCCCTAACTGGTCTGATGCAGAGATCCGTTTTCTTATCACAATATGGAAGGATCACCATCCAGTTAGCAAAAGACACAACGCAGCTGTGTGGGAATCTATCGCCAGAGAACTGAATGTTCTGTTGAAGGAACAGGGACTCACGACCATCCGCACAGCAGCCCAGTGCAAGGCTAAGATAAAAAACCTTGAAGACGAATATAAACGTGTGAAGGATCACAACAACAAAAGTGGAAACGGCCGTGAAACTTTCACGTATTATGAAGAGTTAAATGAGATACTTGGTTGCCGAGCCAAAATTACGCCGAAGACCGTTGTTGAATGTGGCATCAGAGACGACAACTTGGTAATTCCTGGACCATCACTGAAAGAATTATCAGAGTCCAGTGACGACAAAAGCATCAGGGATGGAGAGGAGCAGACTCTTTCAGAAGCGCTTTTCCGGCGCGAACCAGCTGTCAAAAAGGGCAAAAAGCGTTTGGCTTCTACACCGAATTCCACCAAGCAAAAAGTCGAAAAATCAGCCAAATCTGCTGAATCCGGGGATGAAGACCTCACATTTTCCGAGTCGCTTTTCTTCAAGAATAAGCGTGGAAGCGATGGAAGCCAGACTGGTAAGAAGGCTAGTTCATCAAAGCAACCTCCAGTTAAAAGATCCGGCGGAAAAGCGGAATCGAGTGGCAACGCAGAATATTTTGCCTTCTTAAATGAAAGCCAAAAACGCGACCACGATTTTTTTGAAAAGCTGGCTGAACGGGAAGCGGGGAGGGAAATGAAAAGCCAGCAAATGATGTTCTCCATGGTGAAAGAGGTCGCAAAGATCTTTAAGGGAGAGTAAAGTACACTTGAAACTCTTATGGACAATATAAAGTCCAGAACAACAACTTTGTTTTTAATATTGTTTTGTTTACAGTAGAGTAATTTTACATTTTAAAGCTCATAATATTATGACT
>OX393566.1:18294562-18327062 GCA_947652115.1 Blastomussa wellsi | reverse complement strand
AATGGTTAATGTCTGAAATACATGTAGGTTAATCATCATACCTGTTTCCCAGTCTCCGTCACAAATTCCAGTTACACAAGAACCAACACTGGTGGTACCAGATGAACCAGCAGACTGTATAGCAGACATATGTGACAGTAGATGGGACAACGTAAGAGGCGGCAGATGGACCGGTAGACTGCCCAGCAGACACAACAGACATGGCAACAGGTCAGAAGTTACAGCAGGCGGGGCAACAGATGTGGCAGTAGATGTGACAGCAGATGGGATAGCAACATTTGTGACACTTGAAAGAACATTAGATGTGATGGCAGGCGGGGTTGCAGACTGTACAGTTGCAAAGCTGGAAACTGGAGAATCAGGCACGACGACAATAGTTACATGTGCTGTATAAGTAATGCTCAGGGTTCAGCACTGCTCACATTTACCTTCTTTCCTTTGGAAAGTAAATTTACTTCTTGGAAAACTAAAATTAGCCAAAATACTTACCCCATCTGGAAAAGCATATCATATTTTTACTTTTAGCTTTGATACTGCCATCCATTTTGAGAAATACAATATTTGGTCAGAAATTAAAATTTTTCAAGCTACTTTGCAAAGTATGAAGTGGTGCAAAACATTCATGTCAAGCCCTGAGTCTTTTGACATTTGAATAAACAGTTGTTAAATTTAAGCCATTGCATGCATTATTTTAACATGAAATTTTAAAACAGTGAAACTCATCAACAAAATTTAAAAATTTAGATTATTAATAAGACACCCAACATGTTTCAGAAATAGAGGGGGTAAGTTTCTAAAGAAACTGTGGTGCTGTGTCGGTGGGAAGTATAACAATATAATTTGGTTTTATCAACTGGGTTGATAATGTCAATTGGCCACCGTAAAGAGATTCAAGAGGTGACGTTTCGAGCGTTAGCCCTTCGTCAAAGCGAATCAAGGAATTGTGCGTCGTGTGTTTTTACATACAGAAAGATGGAGCTTCGCTATTGGCTGGTGCCCGTTAACGTGAAAACTTCGGAGCAGATTAGTTGAATGAAAAGCGTTCGTTGATACCGTGAGGATTAAGAGTGCCGATTTGAAAAATAAATTTTTGTTCTAGAGTTTTACGGCTTTCCGTGTTTCCTTGGTGAAGGGAAAGGCCGCAGACTGCCATATGTTGCTTAGAATGATTTGGGAGATTGAAGTGTCTCGTGACCGGCTTCGATGCATTTTTGTTATCTTTCTCTACGTCACGAAGGTGTTCTCGGAATCGGTCGCCAAGTCGTCTCCCTGTTTCGCCGATGTATAACTTTTTGCAAAGAGTGCAAGTTATACAGTAGATGACATTGGCTGAGGTACAGGTGAAATGATCAGTGATTTTGATAGATCGCTTGGGTCCCGATATTTTGTCAACGTTGTAAATGAAAGGGCACGTTTTGCATCGTGCGCGAGCGCATTTGAAAGTTCCGGGTTGATCACTAGTTTGGAATGCACTTCTGACTAAAAAGTTACCTATGTTTTTGTCGTGTTTAAATGAAATTATAATGTTTCAGGAATGTTGTTTTTGTAACAACACATAACAATAAATTTCAGGACATGCTCACAAAACTCCAAACCACAAACTACAGTAATTACTGTTGCGGTTTGCAGTTCAGTTTCTCAAAACTGATTTGAATAGAAGGCCACTAAAAAAAGAGCCCACATAGCTGCTTGAAGAGGATTTTGTCTGTCAAAAAGATGCGCGATGCCAACTAGCAAACGCGGTGTTATGGGGGGCCTTACGCTGAACTGCGATACCTAGATGACGCTTAGCTCCGCGCAACAAAAGTTTGTAACGATAATCACTATCCCATGTCAACTCATGCCCGAGAAGCTTGTGCATATGTTTGATACTACTAAGATGATTTAAGATTGTACCGTAAGCACGCCCGAGTGACACGAGATAAGCTACATATCTGGTTATTAAAGTAACAGTAACTGGAAAGGGAATTAACTTAACAGCGTCACAAAAAGAGAGATAGATCTTAATGTGCGAGCTCAAATTCCTTTGACTTGAGACAGCGTAAGCTGAGTTTATCAAATGTTGTCCAATGGTATCCAGTGTGGAAACATCCGGAAAAGAACGCTGTCGAGGCTGTCCTGCAAAAGAACATGACAAAGTGAAATCAGGAGATCTCGAAAGACAACGCTTCGTTGGTAATGTCTAACATGTGAAAGGTAACGCCTCGTTGGCGCTCAAGTTCGTGAAATCGTCGGGGATATGAATTGTCCATGTCCCATTGACTCAGACAGTCAGCGAAAACGTTGTGAATCCCAGGAACATGAATGACATGGACCTCGCAGTCGAAACGAGCTTTAGTCAACCAGAGTTGTCGTAAACATCGCCACTTCGTTGTCACACGAGATTTGAAACTGTACGCCTGCTAACTTAGGGGCCCAAATTTTGACAGCGACGACGAGTACAAACAATTCAAGGGCAGTAATGTGCAAAGCCAAGCTCTCAATATGATGCGGGAAGGCAAACGAGATGCATTCGTTGAAACAAGTAGCGCCACCGCGATGTAATGAAGAATCGCATGTGAATAAGACGTCTTGAAAGTCAGACGGATGCAGATGGAAGCTGTTCCGTTAAACGATGGTAAAAAGTTTAACCACCAATTAATGTCAGCCAGCATCTCACTGGAGATAGGAAAACATGACCGGCTGGGCGGCAAGCTGCGAAGGCGATTCAACAAGCGTGACATAAAAATCCTACCCGGCCTGACACATGCAGTAACAAAAGAAAGTTTGCCCAAGAGCGCTTGTAGCTGACGTTTCGAGAAATCAGCAAGAGTGACCACTGTAATAATTCCTCATGAAGCTCGAGTAGTCTGTCCTGTGGGACTTCAAATACCATTCGCACAGTGTCGACGAGAATCCCAAGACAAACCATCTGAGTTGAAGGTGAACAAGCCTTCTCTGGTGAGGATTGTAAACCCAGTTGATCAAATAAATTCTGAAGTCTCTCAAAGGCAGCGGGTGCGACTGAGGGATTCTCAGCACCATAAAAGTCATCCAAATATACGTCGGCTGAAAACCCCTCCTGTGTGAAAATGTAAACAACGGCGCACGTAGTTCTTTGACAAATCATTGCAGACGACGGCAAACCAAAGGGGCACCTAGTGTCAAAATACAATGCCTTGTCCCAGCAGAAGAAGAGAAACTTGTAATCCTTGGGATCGATCGGAAATTGCCTGTAAGCCCACTTCAAGTCCTGTTTGAAAATGTAACAACCGGGTCCTTTTTCAATAATAAAATCCTGCAGTCGATCTATACCGGGCAAGCGCAACTGAAAGGCCATGTCCAAATAATGTGTTTTTGAAATGCCGTCATTAACCAATGCTGAACATGGAAAACTCAAATCCATCATGACATGACGCGTAGTTGAACCGCACTTAGGGACTGTTTGCAAAGGCGAGGTAATTTAGATCTTCGTGTAAGGGATTGAAAGAAGATAGTTCAGTCTGCAAGTAGTGATTTACGTCATCGGAATATGCGAGAGCCGACTGGTGATTCTGACAAGTAGAAGATGGCATTTGGCCCGCACCGTAGTTGATAGGCCAGCCGAATTCTAAAAAGTCCAGACGTTTTTATCAGCGTAATATGTAAGATAAGCCCTCCAAACTGCAATGTTAAGTTGAGAAAAAACTGGAACTTTCACCCCAAATGCGTTCGGCTGTGGGAAGCGAGAAGCAATCAAATGGGCAATGACCGCGCTTACACAATGCGGTGAGAGACGATCGTCGCTTAACAATAAGTCATTAGCCGTAATCGTGTCCGTGTCCAATCCAAGGTCTGACTGTGGCGTTAAAGATAACCAACGCTCCTGTCCGTTTAGTCACTGTTGCGGTGGAATTGGCATTTTCCTTTTCGGACAAGGCAGCATGGGGTGTTCAGCCGATTTGCAAACCCGACAGACATGAAGGGATGCATAATTAGAAGCTTCAGCCTCGCAAGAGCAAGAACTGCGATAGTTCCAAGTCTGGCATCCTTTAGGTTGCTCGGTGCCTGCAGTTGAATTCGACGGTTGAGGGGGCAGGGAACGAGTAGAACTGACCTTGGCCGAGCGCAGATGTGAATGCTTGAAAGAAATGACCGCCATTTCACGAATTGCAGGGATATTATTCCATTCTAGCCGACGTTGCTCAACCTGGCGAGCAAGATAATAATAAAAAGAGCGCACACAAGACCAAGAATAACTCATCGCTTTAAGCATTAATAATTCAAGGATGTCAAGCATATGCTTTGTGGTCTCCGGGTCATAGTGCTTGATCATGGCCAGGTAGCCGGCCACAAAGGTAGGTAGATCTAAAGTATTAAAGTCACTTGTGACCGACATACCTGGCGCAAAATCTTGGGGCTAATCTATGGTCCTCTTCTTCAGTGAACTACCACTGGCAGCTCCGTTCTGTTCGCCTAGTCCGCTTTGCCCGCCTTTTGCTTGAATGGTTGTAGCTGGGGGCATTGCCGTCATTTGGCGAAGATGTAGCACTTCTAGTTCGAGCTGGAGTTTTTCTTTCTGCTGTTGTACCAATGCGAGTTCTCGATCAAGGCGATCGCCACGAGCAGATGGTGGACGTTCGCGAACAGTCAGCGGACTCGAATCGTGTTCTTGCACGTCCAGATGGGCTAACTGATCGAACAGGTTAGAGTCGGGGAAGGTGTAGTCTGGTTGTGGGATTGTAGCTTTTGACCTAGTGGATTTGGACCTTGACTTCGATTTGGCGGACATAATACTGATGAGCGTGGAACAGCTAGACGTTAGAGCTTGACTACAGCGAGTCGAAAGTAGTTGTTCCGGATGAGATTGGATAAAGAAAACGAGCGAGCACACTGGCTGACAGGATCGAACAATCTGACATCCGATCCTCAAACACGAGAAAAGAAGCGTGGCCGACATGACACGTGGGGCATGTTATCTATCCGTAATTATCAATCATCACTTAAGGTGATCATTATTTCCTTCTTGACTTCTGGATCCTCGTCTGAAATCCTTTCAAGAGTTTCTGTGCACTTTGGCCAATAGTCTTCTGTTTTCAGCAAGAACTCCGGCCCCAGTAACCACCTCGAACTTCCAAGGAGCACATCTGCCGTTAATCCTCTTGATGAGTCATCAGCGGGATTCTGTTTGGACTGGATATATCTCCACTGACATGGGCTTGAACCGTCGAGAATTAAGGCTACCCTATGGGCCACGAAATGTATGGAATCTTCTGTCTTCACTAATTATATACTTAAGTACAGAGGTACTGTCGGTCCAGAACACTGAGTCGTCAATGGGGAGCTCAAGTTCCCTTCTCATCATCTTGTCGAATCTGATGGCTACTGAGGGCCTCTTCATATGAGCCCGGTAACCGGGCCAGCCCGGTTACCGGGACGAATTTTGTCGTCTGTTCATATGGGAAATTTCAGCCCGGTTACCGGGATGAAAAAGAGTCGAAAAGGGCGCGAAACGTGGACTGAGGCCCTGGGAACGAGTTTGAGCGCGAAATTCAAGAAAGTAAACAAAGATGGCGCCACGTTCAACAGTTATATTGTTCGCTCCCATCGTAGCGTTATCAACGCTCGTAGCTCTAGTGCTACAACTTCACGGGGTCCTTTTGCTATGGAAAATACATCAAACCAGGCAGATTGATGCAATCCGGATCGGCTTGTTGCGGAAGAAAAGTTATTTCTTCCGAAATGTAAAGCAGCTGAAGCAGAGAGATTTGTACAGAAAAAAACGAAGTTGTTGGCATAAACCCGGTCAAACTGACTTGTGGTGGAAAAACATCTGGACGGGAGTAGCACCTGAAGAATGTTGGAAAGAGAACTTTCGGATGTCAAGGGCTGCTTTTGTGAACCTGGTATCGGAGCTAAGGCCATACATTTCACCAAACCCAAAGTCACCTAACCACAGGGCATTGAGTGCAGAAAAAAAAGGTTGCAGTTGCATTGTATTTTTTAAAAGACACTGGTTCCCTGAGAATGACAGCCAATAGTTTTGGAATAGCACTCAACACTGCATCAGCTGTTGTAAATGAGGTTTGTCAAGCTATTTCAAACTATCTTGGCCCGAAATATCTCCATCTTCCTGAAGATGAAGAAAGCATGAGGGAGAAGGTAGCAGAATTTGAAGCCAAATTTGGCATGACACAAGCTTTTGGTTGCATTGATGGGACACACATTCCAATTCAGTGCCCATCAGAGAACTCACAAGATTTTTTCTGCTATAAGCAGTTTTTTTCATTAAGTGTGCAGGCTGTGTGTGACTATAAAGGCTCCTTCATGGATGTTGAATGTAAGTGGCCTGGAAGTGTCCACGATGCAAAGGTTTTTGCCAATTCTTCCATCAGTGCCAAATTAAGAAGTAATAAATTGCCCTGTACATTTCAGACTCCAATTCCAGGTGGTGTCAAAATACCTAATTACCTCATTGGTGATCCAGCTTATCCATTGCTTCCTTTCTGCATGAAAGAGTATGATTCATGTACCAGTAATGAACAAGTTGTTTTCAACAACATGCTGCGTTCTGCCAGGAACCAAATTGAATGTGCTTTTGGCCGGCTTAAAGCAAGATGGTCCATACTCACTACAAAAGTGGACTTCAAACTTGAGGCAATACCAACAATTATTTATGCATGTTTTGTATTACATAATTATTGTGAGAAGCATAACATGTATGTTGATCAGGACTTGGTTGACTCGCAAATTCAACTTATGAAGGAAAATGAAGATCAGTTTAAAAACACTCCTGATCCAATTTACTCTTGTGATGTGGGAGAAGGGAGTGTTGTGAGGACAACACTCACACAATTAGTACTGAAGAATCTTTAACGTAGTACTTAAACTTTACCCTATTTACATGTATTGCTGTACTTAGTTTAATTAACTTAAGGGGGGAGACCCTTAAATACAAAATGCATGCTATGGATGACTTCTAACTGTCATATCTTGAGCTCCCTTAGTATCCTCGATTTAGTTTTTGGCCATATTTGTTCTATTGGAGGTCGCCTTCACTTTCGGTAGTCATGATCATATTTGGTAAGTCACGTAACCATAACACAAAAACCGTATAAACTCACACAGCTTACATCTTTCCCCAATGAAACAAAAGCCAACGGGTAGAGTGCATTCAGGTGCAAAATTTGTAGAATGGATTTGTTAAAATGTATGTTATTGAAGAAGCTATGACATCACAAAAACTTCATGACGTCATAGCTTTTTCAGTAATGCGAATTTTAACAAATCCATTCTACAAATTTTGCATTTGAATGCACTCTACCTGTTGGCTTTTGTTCCATTGGAGAAGGATGTAAGCTGTGTGAGTTTATACGGTTTTTGTGTTCTGGTCACGTGACTTGCCAAATATGGTCATGACTACCAAAACTGAAGGCAACCTCTAACAGAACAAATATGGCCAAAAACTAAAGCAAGGATACTAAGGGAGCCCAAGATATGATGGTTAGAAGTCATCCATAGCTACCATTTTGTAGTTAAAGGTCTCCCCCTTAATTTGCTAGCTGAACATTGTCAAGACATGAAAGATCCTAGCATATAACAACAACTTGATATTCTTGAACACAAACTAAGGCCACTTGAATGTTGGTAGTGTTCATTGACCAGCCCCTATATGATCGGCCAAAACCGATTCATATTACAGTGTAGGTACTGTAGGTGGCACTTTTCAAATTTAATTGTAACTATAAATTTCCATTTTTTGAACTAGTGTATTGGTTTCAGTTAATTACAAAGAAAAATTTTAACTTAAAATGTTTGTCTTAAACAGCACTCAGTACCAGTACAAAAAATATAGTTGGGAAAATAACCAAGTAGAGATGTAATAAGAAATCCTTTTCTGAAACATCCTCAGATTTGTGCAATCAGGCAACTATGAATACTATAGTGAGCAATCCAACTGTGGATTATGGCCTGAATTTGTCAAACTCAGTATGAAAACTTTAACAACAACACGTACTGAGGAAGTCTGAAATTTTGTTGGATACACTAGAATGCTGTTTGGAACATTTTCTGTGGGCCAAATTATGCCAAACAAGGCTGTTTACATTTGAAAAACAATGAATAAAAAATACTTTTAAAAATAATTATCAAAAATTCCCCACTGATAACAGATTAAATCAAAACAAGGCAGGGCCTTCTCTGAGTATTAAAATTGAATTAAATGTCAACAAAATGCAAATGTTGGCAGAAAAATGGAAATTAGCAGGTCAACTTATTTGCCCATAGAATAGAAAATTTCCATAGCATCAAGTTGTGTTTGTATATCTATATACAATATAGATCTATTAGACAATGTCATAATGTCATAACTCTATGGTTGATAATAAAAGCTTCCACTGCTTCCTGGATCTTGCTGGCTACCATGTTGGCTAAACAGCTGGGCATAAACACCCTCAGAAGCCTGAGGTGCAACTTGCATTGGGTTTTGATAGAACAAATTCTGATTTACAGGTGCACGTACTGCATAAGGTTGTTGCAATGCTTGTGATAGCATCTCGATTGATCGACAAACTCCTGCACCTAGATCAGTCATAGCTTTACTAACACTTTCAATACTATGAGAAAAACTTGCTGTAGACTCCCGCATTGCCTCAGCAAGGTCCTTTCGAAATTGCGCATCTTCCTTAGCTTCTTTAATAAGCAACCCATCCCTCTGGGCAGCAGAAAGCTTTTTTTCCAAATGCTTTCTTTTGTTGTCGATTAGCTTTGGTACACAGTTAGCTTTGCGTTTGTTACCAGGTGCCACATCGCCACTTGCACTACCCCCATCATCTCCAGGGCCTAGATCACTTGAACCAGCTGAAGTACCTGCAGTTTCCAAATCCAAACTTAAGCTGTCATCTTCTGGATTGTGACATTGGACAACTTCATTGTCTTCCAGAAAATCATCTCCTCCTACACCATAAGAAAGGGGCTCTGTTCCGGCAGAACCATGCCACAATGTTATCAGTTTTTCGTAAAATTCGTAAACAAGTTTTCCACTGCCACTCCTACTTTCAGAAACTACAGCTTTAGAGAAACTCTGTCTGATTTCCTTCACCTTTTCCATCACTCTCTTCTGTCCTTTCATTATCATATCTTTTGACTCTTTTACACGATGCTTTGCTTTGGCCTGCCCTTCCTTTGAACGGGTTTTGAAATCATCCGGTAACTTGAAAGCAGCCACAGGACCAAATATAGATTCATTGTCCTCATGAAGCTTCGCCATGTCCACTCGCAGTTCTTGGTACTGAATTTGTTTATCGGCGTCGAAATCAAGGTTTCTATAGGCCATTTTTGATTTGTATTCAAGTAAACAGTCGATCAACTGCCTTACCGTGTCTGTTTCCCAACGGAATCTCTTCGAAGTCAAGGTTTAAGACACTTCGCCATCCGCCATGTTTGCACGCGTTGTAGGTCGCGTGAGCTGCGTTCCGTTTAGTCAGCGTCCTTACAAGGCATGCGTAGTTGAAAAATTTTCATCCCGGTAACCGGGCTGGAGTGTTCATATGGGAAAATATTTCATCCCGGTTACCGAGATCTCGGTTACCGAGCTGGCCCGCCTTCTCATATGAAGACATCGAAATTTTTACAAAGGAAATAGGAGTGAGGCGAGATCTCGGTAACCGGGCTCATATGAAGAGGCCCTGAGGCAGCTGATAATTCTAGTCTGGGGATGGTAATTTGTTTGAGTGGCACGACTCGGGACTTGATTGTCATCAGGGTACAGCTGATGTTACCATAAGAATCGGTCAAGCGCAGGTAGGTCACAGCTCCGTAGCCACTGGTTGAAGCATCAGCAAAATGGTGTAACTGGCTGGTCTTGATATCACTGAAATTCTTCGGCTTGATGCAGTGGTTAACAGAGAAGCCTGACAGTTTCGGCAAATCGGCAAGCCAGACGTGCCAGCGGTTTTCATCATCTCCAGGTATGGTGTCATCCCATCCTAGCTTTCTTCGGCATAGGTCTTGCAGAAGGATCTTAGCAGTCAGCACAAATGGTGCAGCCAAACCCAACGGGTCATATATAGAACTAACAAAAGCCAATATCCCACGTCTGGTCGGGTCCTTCGGCTTCACGTTGATGATGAACTCAAATCTGTCTGTGTGGATGTTCCACTGGATCCCCAGTGCATGTTCGCTTGGTAGGTGATCAAAGTCGAGCATCTTAATTGATTTGACTCCCTCACTTTGTGGAATGAACTCTATAACTTTCTTTGAATTCGACACCCACTTCGTCAGTCAGAATCCACCATTCTGCAGAAGTTTACTAAGCTGGTCAGCTAGAGTGATAGCAGTGTCCTCAGTCTTGACTGATTTTAAACAGTCGTTGACGTAAAAGTTACGTTTGACGGTTTCAATAACATCACAGCTAAACTTCTCTTCATTATCTTCGGCTACTTTTCGTAATACAAAATTTGCGCAGCTGGGCGAGGATGTTGCACCAAACAGGTGAACTTGCATTTGATAATCCTCCGGGGCCCGATTAAGGTCACCTTCTGGCCACCAGAGAAATCTTAAGGCATCACAGTGTTCAGGGGTTACTCGCACCTGGTGAAACATAGATTCAATGTCTGCTATCATGGCAATGTGCTCCTGTCGAAATTGAGTTCATACTCCCACCAATGAATTCGTCAAGTCAGGTCCCTGCAATAACTTGTCATTTAGTGATGTGCCACGGTATCTGGCTGAACAGTCGAATACAACTCTTGTTTTGTCAGGTTTTAGTGGGTGGTGCACTGGATGGTGGGGTAAGTACCACACAAACCCATCTTGACGATTATGTTCTTCTTCCGGGACTTTCTGGGCATACCCCTTACTAAGCATGTCGTCGATCACGGTTGAATATCTTCCATGCAGCTCTGGATTTCTCTGTAATCTCTTTTTCAGGGGTCCCAGTTGTGAAGTGCCATAGGTCTGCTGTTTGGTAAGCATGGTTGATCATCTCTCCATGGTAACGATATTTCATAATTATTGTCCTTCAACTTGACAGATTTCTTCATAATAGAGATTGCCCTTTGATCATCTTGGGATGGCCCTAGTTCACTATCTGCAATGCATTCGCTGAACTCTTGATTGCAAAAGTTCTTGAACTGCTCATTCAGGTCATGGTCTGTCCTGATAAGATTTGCTGTGCATTTACTTTCCTTGTGGTCGGAGCCAAGTGGGCCATTAATGGCCCAGCCAAATCGGGTTTTGGTTGCATACGGTCCACCGCCTTTGCTCTGTCGTATCTCCTTTGGTTCTAATGCTTTGATGTTGTCATTCCCCACTAGCAGACTGACTGGAACATCTAATTCAGACACTTGAATTCCATGTAGGTGGGGCCACCTGTCAACATCATCTTGCTTTGGGACATCTTCCGCTGACACTGGTAAGGATTTAACTGAGAACACTGTGGGCAGTTCAACAAGGTTTTCCTCTTCAAGGTCAAACAACTCAAGGCTTACTAAGCTGCTCTTTGTAACACTGTTTTCCTTTTCAATGGTCGTTAGAGAGAATTCTGTTTTCTTGCCATCGAGGCCCAGTTGTTTCAGGAGTGCTTCGGTACAGAACGTTGAATTAGATCCTCCATCCAGAAAGGCACGAGTCACTACAACATTGTGACTACCTTCGGCTTTCACTTTCACCAGCACAACAGCTAATCCAATCCTTGATCTGCTGACCCCAAAGGAACTACATGGTGTCTGCTCAACCTCAACAAGCCCATTGTTTATACCAGTCGTCTCACTTTGATTGGTATCCTCTGACTGTCTTTTGCTGTTGGGGGGAGGTAGAGGGTGTAGAATCATGGCATGTTTCCCTCCACAGCTTCGCAAATTTACCAGACCAATTTTATGCTGCGCTATCGATATTTTCACCACCGAAATGTGGGGGGACTCAGCCCCCCCAATTTTTGTTTGGGAGGGCTTCAGCCCCCCTGCCCCTCCCCCTCCGCTGCCTAATTACATTAATTTACAACAATATGCTACCTACAGACTTGATTTCCATGAATGCCGTGTATTTAAAAATTTTGATAGAGAAGGGGTTTGAATTGATTTAAAGAACTAGACTCTCTAGACAGTGTAAGCTGTTCCAAAGGGTTGCGCCGCTGTAACTAAAACTATTTTTTATGTAGTTTGTTCTCGGAAAGGGAACAACAAGTTTATCAGAGCATAGTTTGATAGTGAAAATGTAGTGTTCATGATTTCTTGTGCTATATATGTAGTCGCTGTTATTCGTGATATATAGTCTAGAAAAACGCTCAATTGTGAGTACACGTGCAATAAGTCGGCCTGTGCAAAACCTTTTTAACGACAAGGTCGCTATGACAAGTGGCTATAGCTAAGTCGTGAGAAGCGACGGACTTCGCAGTCGCTTTCAGAAAGTTTAGGTGTTGAAACAACGTCTGCCTTTGCTAGTTTCACAGAAATCAATATTTTATCTACATTCTGTACACAAAATGACATACTTGTGGTCGACGAGGAGTCCCGGGGGTGGGGAATTGTCTGCTTCTGTGTGCCCGGGGGTGGGGAATAGACCACTAAATAGGAAAAAATGGCAAGTGCCCGGGGGGATGGTAACACGTAGAATTGAACCATGCATTAGTGCACGAGCTAATACAATCAGCCTTTGCAACTGTAGTCTCCATCGCAAGCCGTTTTGTGGATGTCATGCATTGTGCGACATCCTAAAAACGGCTGCGAAGGAGACTATTGCAACTGCTCTTTGAAAGCGTGCTTGCTGAAATATTGATAATGAGGAAAGCAGTTGACAGAACTCCGGGTGAAACTTGTACACTGACTGTCACCACTTCCAAATGTTTGTAAACTATCGCATTGCTGTTACAATAAATGCTGTTTGTAACAAAAGTGGATCCCATGCTCGAACACAATTTGAAAACGAGGCATTCCTGCATGCAGATTTTTGCATCCTGTATCAGGGTTATTTGTCGGGGGAACCTAGACTTGCCCCAAGTCGCTCGTTTTTCCTTTGTATTGATAGACACAGTAGAGTTATTTGAAACAGATTGTTTTGAAATCGCACGCGATAAGACAAAATCTCTTGGAAATCAAGCGCGAGATCATCACGCAACGCACGAATGGCTTGTTCCACGCCGCCATTTTCATTTCCAAGCCAGCGCCCGCCCTCCGTATCACAATTGCGTTTTAGTATATTCTCAGCTCTGACTATTGCATTTCTAGCTTTTTGATTGGCTAAAAAACTCCGACTATGAGCCAATAGTCGGAGTTTTACGTCATATGGAAAATAGTGCCCCAAGTTTTTATGTTACGCTTTGTAAAATTGTGGAAATAAAAATCGGCGGCAAAACCCGGTTTGAAAATTTACTAAAACAATTATTCCATTCGCCCTTGTTGGATATGAAGTGATTATAACCATTATTGTCCAACGCGGGCTCATGGAATAATTGTTATATATCCCCGCCAAAATTCTAGCTGCTCTATGCAACATTGTTGTTTAGAATTAGTGCTGAATTAGAAGGGCAAAGCATCACAAAGGAGCTAAAATGTCGCTGACATATTCATTGGAAAATACGAAAACAAAAAAGGCAAAAAAACAGATCAAAGGAAAAGGCAACAATTGGGTTAATCCTGTCTTCCACCCATCAAAATACTAGCCCTGCCCAACAGGGCTTAACTTCAGTGATTGAACTTGAATTTGTAAATTTGTGCTTCCTTTTGCAGTGACAAAGGGTAAAGTAGATCTTTCGTTTAATTTGGCACTCGAGCTCTAATATGTTCTAGACTACCTTTTGTTTTCTGATTTACATGACCCTATAGAGCCTCTTTGTTCATTGTCTCATGTGGAACCAATAGCACAAGGAAGCATATCTTTGTCTGCCGACAAGAAACTGTATCACCTTGCGGAGGTTGCAATTCTAATTTTTTTTTAGACTTGATGACCATGTTAACTCGCTTAGAGCCAAATCATGGAAACTCTTATTCTTCGGCCATTTCAGCTTGAGTAGACATAAAAAGCAAGCTGCGGGCACAAACATTACAAAACAACGCATGTTGTAAAAACTTAAGGAGTTAACGAGCACTTAATGGAAATGTTGGCAGTGAGAAACTTCTTCTCTACTAGCCATTTATATGTTATTTTCTCTCCAGCAGATTTTGAGTCGGTTCATTTTCATTTATTTCTTTCCATATTTGGTGCTGTTTTCCTTATTAGGTACTATTAAATTTATTGTAATGTAGCTGACCGTTCAATACTTCATTCATCATCATTTATTGGAATATCTAATATAATACAAATTTACAGATTTGTACAACCCGCATATAGCAAAGCTAATCGAGGCGGGTTGTACAACTTACAATGAAATTTAGCAAAAATACATTAATATTAAAATTAGGTAAATGAATAAAATAAATAAGTAAATAAATAAATAAATATAAATAGGTATACACATATACCAATAGACATATACAAATACACATATACAAATAGCTAGGATTTACAAAACATGAGAAATTAATAATAATAATGGCTACTGAGTTTAATTAGTAATAATTAGTAATTTTTAACATTAAAGTAGAGACATCAACATAATCATCCTCACTGCCAAGTACCGCGAGTAAAAATTGATGAATTTTATTTTTGAAAGTTTTTTTTCTAAATTTACGTAATTCAGGTTTCAGACAATTCCACAATTTAGCTCCGAAAATAGAAAACGAATTAAGTTGAATTCTCAGCCTTGATTTATTAACGTATAGATTACCAGCATCAGAGAATCTAGTGTTATATGTATGAACGTCAGATGAACAAGTAAAAAGATTACAGATATTCTGAGGCACAGAATTGGTAGATATGTCGTGCATAAGAGAACATACTGTTTCAAAATAAAGCATATTAAGGGGTAAGACATTAGCAGAGACAAATAAAGGAATAGCATGAGATCTGTTACCAGCATAGAACATTAGCCGAAGAGCTCCTTTTTGTAAGATAAAGACCTTCCTCAAATAGACCTGTGCAGCCTGGCCCCAGGCAGCAATTCCGTAGTATGTATATGGAAAAATCAGAGAACGGTAAATTTGGATTAAAGTATTCAGAGGGACAGAGTGTCTTAATCGTGATATAATTCCAACAACCATGCAAATTTTAGAAGCAATGTAATCGATATGATATTTCCAAGTTAAGTTTTTGTCGATGAGCACACCCAGGAATTTTACATAATCTTTACATTCAAGAGAAGTATCACTATTTGAAGCATTATTGTATATCCTTATATTAATCTGATAGCTAAGCTTCTGTTGTGATGGTCTAAATATAACAAAATTGGACTTTTTTGCATTTAAGGTCAGCTTATTAGCATTCAACCAGTTACAAACTTTCTGCAATTCGATGTTGATTACACTTTCTAATGACTTCAAATCCTTGTCAGCATACAGCAGGTTTGTATCATCAGCGAATAAATAAAAAGAAAGCTTCTTAGAAGAATTATAGATATCATTAATATAAATCAGGAAAAGTAGAGGGCCTAGAACAGAGCCTTGTGGGACCCCAGTTAGCACATTTCTTTTTGATGATATTTGATTATCAATTTGAGTAGTTTGAACACGGCCATTTAAGTAGGATGAAAACCATTCGTTTACCGGACCCCTTATACCGTAATGATATAGCTTGCTCAAAAGAATTGAATGATCCACAGTATCAAAAGCCTTTTTAAAGTCGAGGAAAATACCGCACGTGAACAATTTGTTATCCATATTGCTTTGAATGGAATTAGCAATATCCAAAATTGCATGCTGAGTTGACATATTCTCACGAAAACCATACTGGCCATTGTACAGAAGTCCATTTAATTCGATATAAGATTTTAATCTATTATACATAACTTTCTCAAAGAGCCGATTGAAGAGCGAAAGAAGAGAAATAGGACGGTAGTTACTTGGATCCGTTTCATCGCCACCCTTGAAGATGGGAATAACTTTTGCATGCTTTAATTTAGATGGATATTGTCCTGTTAAAACAGAATTATTCATTATATATGCCAGTGGTCGAGAGAGAACATTACTTAAAGATTTCAATACGCGAACAGGACAGGAGTATAAACCATGTGATTTGTTAGTAGGGAGAAGCAAAATTTCAGTTTCGAGTTCCATGGAACTGACTGGCTGGAAGAAGAAAGAACTAAATGAAGTAATAGCAGGGAGATAATCACTGAAATGATGATTAGCAGGAGGTACTGATGCCGCAAGTGTTTGACCCACGGAAGAAAAGAATTCATTGAGCACATTAGGAAGCGCAACAATAGGCTTACATCTTCTCTTATTTCGACCGATGAGATGATTAATACCAATCCAAGTTTTTCTAACATTTGTCATATGATCATTGAAATATGAATGATAGTACGACTTCTTACTGCAGCGAATAAGTGTAAGTATTTTATTGCGATAATGTTTATATTTTTGATAATTTCCAGATGCAAACAGAGCATTTTTTACTTTTATTGACTCACGTATCCCCCTAGTGATCCAGGGTTTGGAAAATTGCTTGGCTTTGCGTTTAGATAAAGGTTGAAGGGGCGCATGCTTGTTTACTATTTTGTTAACGTAGTTAAAGAATTTAGAAAAACCAGTATCTGCATTATCTCCACAGTTTCTCATGGCCAAATCCCAGTTGATCTCAGATAACTCAGAATTAATGTTTGTCTCCGTGTCTCTTGAGAAATTCCGATACATGGTTTTTTGGGGTAACTCCTTTACCTTAAGAGACTTAATAATGCAAAATTGAGAATAGTGATCGCTTATATCCGAGATTATATTACCGCTAGTGATTTCTCTATCGATTTGGTTTACGAAGATATTATCAATTAGCGTGGCTGAGTTACTGTTGACCCTGGTTGGTTTATCAATTGTAGGAATAAAAGAATAACTTTGCAACGAAAGTAAGAAGTCTTTAGTGAAGTTGCAGGTTTCAGCATTGAGAAGGTTTATGTTGAAGTCTCCCATGACATATATAGGCTTGCCTGATTTACTAAGTTTTTCTAAGGTTTCATCAAAATATATCTGGAAGCTCTCAGGGGAGTTGTGCTGCCTATAAATTACACAACAAATAATGTTACTTTGCAATTCAAATTGTAATTCAACCCAGAGGGCTTGAAAAGCGCGTGACGATATTTTTTCAATGATTCTATATTTTACATTTTCATCAATAAACATTCCAACACCTCCAGCAGCAAGAG
This sequence comes from Blastomussa wellsi, assembly GCA_947652115.1. Lineage (NCBI taxonomy): Eukaryota > Metazoa > Cnidaria > Anthozoa > Scleractinia > Plerogyridae > Blastomussa > Blastomussa wellsi. The sequence goes on along the minus strand of OX393566.1, from coordinate 18,309,877 downwards.
GTGTCGAAGCGAATTCAAAACTATAGCCAGGAATACTTGGATGGTAATCAGACCAATCATTTTCAGTAATTCTGGTTTCAGTTATCCCTATAATATTAAAAGGAAATCCTAGCTCATTAAGTAGATGAGTCTGTAGATTTTCAAAGTTGCGTTTTATACTTCGAACATTCGCATGAAACAAAGAAAACAAATCATTGGTATCGTGGAAACTATTTTTCATCGCATAAAAACTATGAGGAGAAAAAATACGTACTGCGAATATTTATATCTACGAGATTTTGGTCCGGGTTGATATTGCTAGCTGTGTTCAGACTGAATAAATCAAGGTCATGAAAACTGGAAAGCTTTTCTAGGTATTTTTTGGTAGGAAGAGAAATAGTATTGAGATTATTGAATTGGCCGTGGAGCGGTACAAAAAAGTTGACACTAAAATACGGTAACTCCCGAAACAGAGATCTTATAGTTTTCCGATATTCATCGTCATTCATCGTTCGATAAAGTTATAAAAGGATACACATCAGTCAGCCAAGCCTCGTTAAATCGGCAATGTCTCGTATCTTCAATGCTCGGGAGCTTTCGTCTTTCCGTAAATAAACGCAAGAGTTTTAAGTCCAGCAAAATTGATAGTTGTTTCGCTCTTTGAGTTTCTAGAAGCATACGAAACGTTAAATCCTTAAAATCAAAGTTTTACAACATGCGTTATTTTGTCATGTTTGTGATCGCAGTTTGCTTTTTATTTCTACTCAAGCTGAAATGGCCAAAGAACAAGAGTTTCCACGATTTGGCTCCAAGCGAGTTAACATGGTATCAAATCTCAAAACAATGACCGAAGACAATGAACGAAGAGGCCTAGGGTCATGTAAATCAGAAAATAAAGGGTAGTCTAGAACATATTAGAGATCGAGTGCCAAATTAAACGAAACATCTGGTCAGATCTACCGGTATTTAAATCATGCCGTTTTCTCTTTACATGAACTTTACTAGCATTTCGATGGGTGGCAGACAGGAATAACCCAATTGTTGCCTTTTCCTTTGTTATTTTTTTTTCCTTTTTGGTTTTCGGATTTTCCAATGAATATATCAGCGACATTTTAGATCCTTTGTGATGCTTTGCCCTTCTAACGGCTTCTTAAATTACACTTTTTTGTGTAATCGACTAATCGTCCAAAAAGCGCAATCAAATCAACGACCGTCGTTTCTTGTTACTTCTTCGACATTTTGTTGGGCTATCATGAACTTTACTCGGGCTCTAACTCAAGTGACTCGAGCTACGAGGAAACTTGCTTTGAAATGATTTAAATATAAAAATGTGACAACAATAATAATAAAAATTAAACTATTTAAAATTCCGATTCCGGTTCCGGATTCTTTGTTTTCCACACGCCCCTATTTTGAGACCACATATATTATACAGCGGAGTACATCCTCAAGGTCAGTTCACTCAAGCGTGAAGTGCAATGTCACAACAAGAATATTGGATTGCACTGCAAGCATATTGCCAGAGGGGGCCAGCAGCGAGGCCTGGAACCTAGTTTACATGATTGCCCAGGTTCATTCTCGTCCCCATAGCCCTTTTCGTTTCTCTTAGCCGGCAGGGCCTTGGCACGAAAAACAAAGGGCTCTGGAGACATACGATTTCAAGTCCGAGATTCTAGGACTTCTGGACTTCATGTATGTGGTACTGATTTTTCTGTATGTTGTGTGCTGCAATATGGCGGCAGTCGTGGAAGGATTCGAGGCTTCGTTGTCTCATGCCTTACGAGGTCTCAGGCTAGAACACATCTCGCTCCTACAAGAACAAATAGAGGTGATCAGAAATATTGTTCTTTTTAAGAAGGATACTCTAATTATTTTACCTACAGGCTTTGGAAAGTCGTTAATTTTTCAATCATTGCCCTTCGTTTTTGACAGCTGGATTGGAGAGACTCAATCTTTTATTTTGGTTGTTTCGCCATTGAATGCGTTAATGCGTGATCAGACAGTGAAACTGAACGACCTACAGGTCATCTGTCTTGTGGTTCGTAACAATGAGTCAATAAGTGACACTGAATTAACCAACATTAGGCATGCTAAGTACAGAATCATATATGGCCACCCAGAAGCATTTGATGGGAAGTTAAGGAAGCTGTTGGACTGCGAAGAAGTGAGGCGGAATATGTGAGCTGTTGTAATTGATGAAGCTCATCTCATTGTTGAGTAGCAAGTATTGATTTTCTGTTTTGTAGAATGCGACAAATAAAAAACTGAACTTGTCACATATGTGCATTACTGAGGTTATGAATTATATTATCACAGTAAAAGTTGACACAGTGACACCATAATCCAGGCTCCTATCCCAAGTTATGCACAACATCAGTCTTCTCTAAAAACTAGATAATCTAATCCATTGAAATTCATCCTGTGAAAAATGCAAGTCATACAAGTTTATTTTCTGGCCAAGACTGAACTGTTATTGACTGGAACAGTCTCCCACCTGATTACCTTATTGATGGACTAAATCACAAAATTCAGGATCACTATCTCTGACGACAGTTGTACATGCTATTAGGCCTGACTGGCACATAGCTGCCAGTGCTTAAAACAGTTTCTGTGGCATTGAAGTGGCTAGGATTATTTTTACTTCCCTGGATGGATTGCTAATCTATTGAAGGTTATTCCCCAGATTTTTGTCAGGTTGCCTCAACAGATTGCCATTTCCCATTTATACTCCTGGGAAAACCAGGGAGGAGGCGAGCGTGGCCTAGTGGTCAGGGTGCTGGACTTGTAATCAGGTGGTCCCGGGTTCGAGTCCTCCTCCCTGCCCAACATGATCTCGAGACCAGAATATCTAATAGTATTAAATCATTTTTGCCTTTCAATTTACCCTATGTGATAAATCAGTGACCCATCCCATGCGGGAAGAAATATGAGTAAGACTAGGACGAAAGTGAATCAATTGATCGATTGATGGCCTCGGTCAAGTATGGCGGGTGAGTAATCCATGGAATTTGATCTTTTTCTTTTGAGCTGATTTTTGTATAATCAACAATGAAATGGAGTAAATGGAATGACGTAACAGCGATTAATGGCTCGTTCTTTTTACCCATTGTCAGGTTAATTTTTCTCTTGTGTTTGATCTTCTTTTTGCATATGCATAGATGCTAAACAGCGGTTGTTACTACATCGAGAAATAGCCTCTGAATATGACGATCCACTTTCGCTATCCCGGTGATAGTAATATAAACTCTTAATACATGTGGACGCCTACAATGATGGAATCCAAAATGGGTATTCTCCAAAATGTATGCTGATTGTTAACTTCTCACTAGCCACTGTAATGATGACCTCACGTAAATACTTCACCAAAAGTTGCCCACAAAGTTATTGCGAGGAAATCAAATGCTTGTTTTCCTTTCTCTTCTGAGATATGCCCTAAAAAGTACTAACTGCAGTTTATAAACATTTAAGCTTATCCTTTTCCCCACAGGATAATGCAGACTGCAATCATATTTAACGTTCATTAAAATCGGACTACAGGCTAGACTGTATGAAGTATTTCTCCTTGTAAACCTAACATGACTGATATGTTTCCGGCTTTTTGTTCTTTAATAATTCTTATTTTTTATTCCCTCTGAGTGCTTTACTGTACTGTGGATGTACTATATCTAGCTGATAGAGAAAGACATGATTATTATTTTGGATAAAATGTACTCTTATTTTCATTTAGCAGCCATGTGTTGTTATCACTGGGAATTTTTATTGTACTATGGCACAAATAATCCCTGAGTGATCTATGGAGACATCTGCTGAAACAGCTCCCAAATCAGCAAACTTCAGGCTGCTTTCAATTGCCTTCCTGGTTAAAACTCAGTCGGCAGTCCATAATTTGGAAACTTTACAGCTGCAAATAGTGCATATTAATATTAATGTTAATTAATGTCCTTATTTTTCAATTTTGCAGACAATGCAGCATGTAAGGTGAAGAGAGGATATAAGGCAAGAGATTTTAGTTACATGCTTTTCAGATACTTTGAGCATTGCGTACTATAATTCTGCACTTATCGTATGGCAAGCAATTTTAAAGCTGAATGGAGTGCTCTGATTGGCTGTTTTAATGCCAGGGTTTTACAGAGTTGTCCTTTCGCTTACCGTATATAGCCATGTATTAGTCGATCCCGTGTATAAGTCGACCCCCAATTTTTGAGGTCAAAAACTAGATTTTCTTAATTTCCAGGTAAGAGTTTCTTGGAAAACTTATCTTGTATTTCTCAGAATTTTCTTTCAGCTACTATGGAAACGTGAACAAATCACAGCAAGTTTTAATATTATACACGTATACGAGCATTTTTACCCAGTTTAGCAACGTGTGTATGCGTGCATTTTGACGATCATTATTGTAAAATGCTTACAAAATCAAACACGATGATTTCAAACGAACCTTTTTAAGTGTGAAGAGATAAAAAGTGGCTTTAAAAGACAGGCAAAAAACCAAAGAAGCTCAGGACTCTTTATGTAATTTAAAATATATGTTGCAGACTTTGCTTTCATTGTTTGCTTGTCTTGTCCTTAATTGCCATAACTTTCTCATTCCATTCACGGCTTTTACAACCATAAATATACCCAGTCTACTTTTGATCTCCTTGCTAATTTATCACCATTTTGCTGGATTCTTGCCCCAATTCGTAACATCAATTAACTTACTCCAGAACTGCATGTCAACTATCAAAACATATCCTTTTGAGTTTTCCATCCTGTTCTCTTGTCACTTATTCTCCTTTTTTACACACATATTTTCAGAAGTGTTCCAACTGTGGAGTACAACAGCGAGCAGCTTTGAAGAGATGTTCAGACTGCCAAACGGTTTTTTTGAAATTTCCCAAAGATCTGGAAAAGCTGAAGAAAAGAAAAGGAAAAACAAACATCACTAAACAAAAGCGTCTCATGGAAGCTCGTGTAAGTAACTTACAGTCGGTCTTATTAGTCACACTGTGTCATTGTCATGCACAATGTCTTCTTACATGTACTTGCTGAGTTGCTGTACTGGTCTCCTGTGACCGCATACAAAATAGACTAAGGATCAATAAATTTATTAGGTCCAATCCTAGATACACCATGTTAACACACATGTGTGCAAGTGAATTGTTATGCTTGACTACAGACTAAGCAGCATTTGAAGGGAGTACTCATCACCCTCTCAATAAAAATTGTTTTAAACTTTTTAATTAGGGTCCAGCACCACAGTTTCTTTAGAAACTTACCCCCTCTATTCATTTAAATATTGCTTGTCTTTGAATTTGTTGTGTGAAAAAGTCATCACTTTTGTTTAATATGGTGCTTAAACTGGTTGTTAATATTAATTACTATTTTTTTAATTTAGATAGCTTTTGTTTGAATGGTTATTTTTACAGGCTGATATTCTGCAGTGCTTACATTCCTGTGATGTAGTGATACTCATGCATCACAAGCATGGCCTTGGCAACACAGTGACCTGCTATGGAACACAAGGGGCAGGGGTTTCTTTCATTGGCAATAAAATAGATGTAAAAAGATCGGAAGGGGGTGAAATGGCTTTGATGATTTTTAAAAGATTCATGCAAGGTAAATTTACTAGTACTAGAGAAGGATTAATTGTGCACTTGCATATTGCATTAATGTTATCCTACGTTTTTCTCTAATTTGAATAATTATATTAACAATTTAATAATCGTTATTTAAAATTAGTATACGGTAATAATATTATAGGTAGGCTTATACAACTGCAGTGTGACTTTGTACTCTTTTTAAAAAATAAGAAAACTTAAGAACAATTGAGTTTAATCTATTTCAGTTTCTTATCATATAGAGACTGAAAGGATGTGGATTGCAATTTATTACCAATAATAAGCATATATGCATCTTTATCATATGTTTTATTTTTTGTAGACTACAAATCCAATTCAGTTAATGCCTCTTCTACGATCACTCAGTTGAACTCTGCTACAAAGACCAGCCTTCAGCAGAATGGTTCATCCGATAAAGCAGGTTAAACACACACAGTCTTTATTTGTACTAGTCATTCCTTATTTTACAATTTACAACATGAAATAAAATTAGTAAGAGTACTGACTGTCTGGAATAACCATCATTAGTATATACCACACAAGTGAATAGTGCCTTTCGCACGCACTGATTTGCTACTTCGGAGGTGATCGTGATTAAGCAAATACTATTTACCTCCTAGCAACCGAATGGAAACAAGATTGCTTCCCGTCTTGCCACGGTCACTAAAGAAAACTTTATTTTCATAAATGAGGCAGCTGTTACAAAAATGGTAACAAAATTTACTTTGATGGTATATATTAAATGGTAAGATATTTAATCTTCCCAACCTCATATTCTAAGGCAAAAAATGAAAATACAATGTCTTGTTTAGAAAAACTGCCAAGCACTATAATTACAATGTAAATAATGAAACATCTAAGTGTTTTGCATCATATGGTTTAAAAAACAAGACGAATTTCAAACAACAATTGAAAAAAATTACAGCTTAGCAGCTAAACAAGTGCCTCAAAAAGTTTTATTTCTTCGCAAGAAAACAAGACAGAACTTTCTACAACAAGAACTCGCTAACCACGTGGCACACATTATTTTAAAATTTCCCACCATTTGTTGGTATACTGTCAAAAAGAAAGGAAATTTTTGGCCCGCTAGTTATTCAGTTTGTGTGGTATATACTAATTAAAAACAATTATTCACCTCAGTGTCGGTGAAAGTGGTGGATATTTACCTCCACTTCGGTGAATAATATTATTGTTAATTATTCTCTTAATCATGAGGCTGCTGACATCGGCACTATTTCTTGAAGTCGATCGATCCCTTGACCCTTTCTGCAATGCACCATCATGGACATCAACATGCAGCCATCTAGCCACTGCTGCAAATGATTTCTCACTGTCACATTACCACAAAAGCTCCAACAATGTAAAGCTAAGCCAACTTTATTTACCTTATTCTTTAATTTTACGCTATACAGCTATATAGGTGATCCTCATATTTGTCCAGCTTCTCTCCTTTTCCTTGCTCCTTACAAGCCAATCCACAGAGTAGCAATGTTGATTAATGAAAAAATCCTATCCTTTTCTTATTGCAAGTGTTATACTTGTGGCAATTCCCACAATTTCCTCCAAACCTTGAAACTTTGTCATTACATTGCATCATGTTTACAGATATCAATGATGGGAGAAATCCAGTGACAGCTCCATGTTCCACCAACTCTTGCCAGCAAGAAGCCTCATTTACACAGTTAGGGAATGCCACATATAATTGCAGTTTTGAAGAAAATGCTTTATCAGCCATATCCGGTTTGTTCTATATTTCTATCACACCAATTTCCAAGGCTTTAAATAATTCAGCAGTGCTTTGCTTTCAATTATTTAAAGTGCCCCTTAACTCAAATATTTTCCATTGTCATGAAGATATATAAACCTGTCCACCTTTAGCCAACATATTCTATGTTTCCCCTCAAAATTTCACTTTTTATGTGCCCCATGAGTTACAAAAAGTGAAAAAAAAAACTTGGGGTCATTTGTCCAGTGCATGGTATGAGCTAATTAATGAGAGGCATGTGTCTATTCAGATCTATTTGGCTTCACAAATTAACTGCTTTGGATTCCTATTTCAAAGACTTTTTACACTGCAAGGCATGCAGTTTTTGATGTCAAATAGACCCATGTCCATGCCTCTCACTAGTTCGGTCGAGAGTTAAATTACTGCATAGTTTTTGCTTACTTGTACAGTCCATTAAAGAGAAATTTCAAGGATAAATTGGCAAATTATGGTCGCTTCGCTATAGGTGGAGAGGTTAGTCTTGAAGCAACAGCAAAAGTATTTGGGGTTATATAGGCACACTTTAAAGCATATAGCACGACTGGTTGATAAGCAGTAATTCTTGATATTGATTATAAATAATTATCTACAAGAATAAAACATAATAATTAATAATGACTGTTCAGTGTTTTTTCAAGACTAGTGTGGCATGTCATTGTTGGTCTGTTCTTGCAGATTCTGCCTTGATAGCTTGTTTTTCTTTTCAACATTCTATTACTTCCTCAGTTACATAACTATGAAAGTGCACTTTTGCTTACCAAGATCTTGTTCAGCATTAGTGCACTTTGATAGTTATGTAACTGAGGAAGTAATATATTAAATAAAGGCCTTTTCATTCACCTTGTGTTAGGGATTGTGCTTCAGGCATACTTTTTTCTTCTAGTAGTTTTAGTATTGCACTGAAGAGTCTTGATTATGCAAGTGAATTACTGTGTAAATGCTTTCCAGCCATTGGGTGACATATTTATGTTTATGTTTTTTAGATTACGATTACTGGCTATTTATTTTTGTTTACAGACTTCAATATGAATGCAAATTCAGCTACCGTTTCCTGTACCAGTACCACTACTACACACCCAGTTGCTGCTATATCCAGTTCCAGTAATAAAGAAACTTCAGCTGAAAATGACCATGGTTTGTTTGATGTTTTACTTTTGACGACATTAATTGTTCTAAGTTTCAGTGCCTGTAAAAGTTATTTGCTGTAACATGATATTGCGATATTCTGCATTTCCCTTTATTCTAAAGCTATGTCAGGTACTTTGTTTCAAATGCCCATGTGAATATAATATTGATTTGTGGAGTTGGACTAGTTCAAACACATTCATTTGCTACTCCGAGTTTCATTCTTCTCACAAAGCAATCATCAGGCAACTGACAACAACAACGGTTACATTTGAAGATATAAAAATTGAAAATACGGAACAATGCATACTAGCGTGACATATCAAGAAAATATCAAGATTTCATTGGATGGCAGAAGCGCTAAATGGTGGTGTTAATTTTCTTAAAGCAATCACGGAATTTAATAGGAATTTTTTAGAATGTCTACAGGTTTATTTGAGGGTCCCCTATACCTCTTGTGAAAACAGTTTCATGCAAAAGTAATTGGCCTTTTCACGCATCACAAAAAATTCGAAAAGCAGCTTCACGTTCACAGAAAAAAGTAAGCAATCACGTTTCACGTAAAAATGCAAAGGCTAAATCATGTTTCACGTAGAAATAGAAATTCTATTTACGTTTTGCAAAACAAATGCAATAATTACAAAAATGGTCAAAAATGTGTCTGGCAATACTCAAATGTACTCACCACAGTAGATATAGTTGCATATGGCCATCGTCTTGTAATTTCAGACTCTGTTCTGACCCCTGTTCTCGCCTTCAGCATGCCTACATCTTTTCAGTTTGTGGTTTGGGTATTTGAAAACAACTTTGTGGGAGGCGCAGTGGCTTAATGGTTAGTGCGCGGACTCCGGATCGAGCGGCCCGGGTTCGAGCCTCGGCTAGGGCACTACGTTGTGTTCTTAGGCAAGACACTTTACACTCACAGTGCCTTTCTCCCCCCAGGTGTATAAATGGGCAACGGCGAATTTACTGCTGGACTAACCCTGCGATGGACTAGCATCCCATCTGGGGAGGAGTAGAAATACTCCTGGTCGCCTCATGCTACTGAAACAGGGATAAGCTCCGGCCTGATGGACCACTTGGCTCGAACGCAGACTTTACCTTGTGGCAGGGCATAGGATGACTATCCGCTAACTGTAGTTCAGCTAGTTTAGTTGATTCCACTCATTTCGACTTCTACCTCATGATCAATCTCGACATGCATTTCATTTCATCCAGAGCCACTACAAATAACAACAGTTAAACACCAAACTTCTTATTGATCGAGATATTGCGTCCTGAGCGAGTGGGTCTCAAAAACGACAAGTTTTGTCTGGTCAGTTCATCATCACTCAGATCACTGCCAGGGTCACTACCACTTTCATCACTATACTTGTCACCTTCAATTGCTTCTTCCCTGTCATCACTTGCCCCGTCAAATTGTAGTTTCTCTCCAATTTGTTCTTCAGTCTGATACATGTTCAACGGAAGTGTGCCTGATCTGTATTTCGTAGTCTCCTGCCTAACAGTTCTTTGTCGCACAGTCTTCCCATTATTTCTTGCCCATTCTCTCATGAAATCCTGATACACATTGCTCATCGATACGGCTGGCAGTGGTGCCAGTAAGGGAATATCCCAAAATCTCAATGAGTTTGTTGGAATGGGGTAATACGACTTCTTGTTGGTAAAGTAGTAGGCCGACCACATCGTTGTTCGCTTCAGTCCTTCTTTAACGGTATTTCCAAATGACCGTGCGTAATCCAGGACATGAGCTCCGGCGTCATGTTTGAGGTGGTGTGTTGCATGAAGCGATTCCACTTGCTCAGTCATGCAGCTTTCCAGATTTACCTTGTAATTCCCGTTTACTACTTTCAAATTGCCACCTAGTTGAAGGACACCATCAGCAATCATCTGAACAGAATCAACCGTCTTCGACGCAACTGTTCCTTTTGGTTTTCTGTGACCTCCCTAACTTCGTTAACTGAGTGCTTGATGTAACTTGCAACGGACATCAGTGTTTCTTCATATTTGTCAGCTTCCATTGGTGTTACCACTTGGTGCTTCTTGTGAACACCAAAACAACGGTACAACTTGCCAATAACTGAAAGAAAATCGCAGGTGCCTTGCAATCCAGTAACAATAGAAATCTCTCCGAGTTGTGAGTCACAGACAAACAAATTGCAATCAAACTCCGAACAAAGTCCAGTTGGTTGCATGAAGTTTGCGAATTCAGCACGTCCTTTGCCCCTTCCTTCCTCACCATCACCAGCTAACACAGAAATGCCAGTGGAAGGGCTGTAGTGCTTGATTTGGTGTGCTTTCGGGTCAGAGAATGCTATTCCCCCATTAAATGCAGCAACCCCATGCACCTTACATTGTTCTGAAGCTGTCACAAGGCACGATGTAACACTATAACCAAGATTGAACTGGAAAAGCCCTCCTTTGGGCCCTTCTGAGGAAAAGTAAAGGTTTCCACTGCTAACGGTCATGCTGACGATTTTCTCTGTGCATTCAGGGTAGGCAACTAGCTCTGTGACACTGCCAGTTAGTCCAACACCATCCTTCTCGACTGAAATCTGGTAAATCTGTTTTTGTGCGTTGCAACTTGCCAACAACACTTCATCTGATGCAGAACATATTGCCTCAAAAACAGCTACATCCTTATTTAAATTAAGGACATCGTCGCGTTTCTGCTCAGAAGTGTATTTCGTTTTCAGCTGCAGAAATTGTGCATTTAACCTTTCTTTCAGTTCCTTCACATTACCAGTAGCGTCGATTCCTCTCTTTGTTAGCTCAGCAATAAGTTCTGGTTTTTTAAGTGACTGTACCTTGATAGCTCTTTGGTTGGTATGCTCCGCAACAACAATACCAACGGCAGTGCACACAAACACAAAACCATTGCAAGCACAAAGTGAGTGAGCACCCGAGAGCTTTTCCATCACAACTTCTGTCCTCACTGGATTATGCAGCTGCAGCTGAATAAGCCTACTTTGATTGCTTATAGGAGCAAAATCTAACTGAACAGTAGTCCATTTCCAGCATTGGTAACATCAACTGGGTGTGGATAAGTACCCACTTTGTTGTCTTCTGTAAATTTGAATCTCTCGGGGACCAATGAATGAACAACTAAGTTGATATCTTTCAGCTCATCAATGAATGCTTCAGCCGTTAAATCAAGGACAGGATCAACAGCCATTCTATCCTTGTTCCGCACTGCGTCGCTGTCCTTGAGTAGTGTTCGAAACACTCTTCTTGTGTTTGGATGATTGTGTTCTCGAAGCGTTCTTAGAATAGCCAGATTCGCCCCCTGTTTTTGAAGTAAAATGAACCAGTTAGCAAACGAACATGAATCGTGTCAGGTAAGGCTACCATTAAGGCTAACTCTGGCTCAATAGACCCGTCTTTAACTTGCTGGTTTAAAGTCTCCATTGCCTTTTTATTTCCTTCCTCGCAATCACTAGTAAATACAAAAGCAGCCACTTTAACGCATTCTTTATCTTCCTCCAAGCACTTTGTGCACGCCCTGCATGCTGGATAATGAGAAACCTGTCCTTTAGCTTTACATTGTTCACATACACCTTTTTGAGACCAGCAGGCATCACAATAACATTCACAGATATTTCTGTCAGCAATGATGATATGCTCGTCTGTTTTTGCTCTAGAAAGACAGTTGTCGCAAATCTGCAGCAATTTAGCATCAGTTTTGAACTTTTCTGTCAAGCATTCACCTGTCTTACCAGTTTTTGGTACATAATCTACGGAGAAAGGCATAGAAACTTCGTTTTCTAGTGTTGTCGCGAAGGATACAGTTGCTTCTGTTATCACAGACTCTTTAAGGAACTCTGGAGTTGGTTTAGGGTTCTGTTGTACAAATGTGAGATCCACGTCCACATTTAGCCCTACAACTCTTTTAACGCGTTCGTCGAACCTGAGCCCGGGTTTGAGGGCAGTGCCATCATTAGCTATTGCTACTGGATATATCCTGGCTATGGTCGAGTGTACTAGTGGTTTAACAGAAGTAGAGTTATCAGCAAGTTTGATCATGGTGGTGACAAGATCCCGGATCACACCTCTTTTAACAGTATAACCTGCTTGCTGCTTTGCGCACGTTGCTGCTGATGGACCATGAAAATTACCCCTTTTAGCGTCTTCCTCAAAATGGCCTTTGCCTTTTCTCCCTTGTCCGTGCCAACCTGGGCCTCTTAACAGGTTGACAGTGCTTTCCCCACCAAGATATCTAATTGAATTATAAAATTCAATCACCTTGTTGTACTGACGATGTTTTGGATCATGCAACTGGTTTACAACATCTCGGATGTGTTTGTAAAAGATGCCTTCTTTAGACAATGTTCCATTTCGAACTAGCGCATCAAGCTTAACGCAAACTTCGTCAGCTGCTTCGATACTCAAAGGAAAAACTGAGCATTCATCATCAATGTCAGAATCATTTGCACTATCTGGTCTATCTGCCTCATCTGAATAGGGGCCATGACAAGTGTCTTCACTGGAAGAGCTGGGATTATTCAGGTCACTTTCACTGCTTACGCATTGAGGGTCACTTTCCCCAAAGTCACTCTCACTACTGCGTCTTTCAATGTCAGAATCCCTGGTGGTAGAAGATCAACACACAACATGGATAAACTGATTTATGTGATTTATTTCAAACCAATTTCACAACATCTCTATAAATCTGATACTTGAATAAATATAGTATTCAAATAAAGCAAGTGACAGCTGTGAAGTAATGGAGATCTTACACTGTGGCAACTGGCTGGGTAATAACTAAATCTAGATCAACATCTGAGCCTTGCGAATCTGCAGCCACTCCATCAACTTCAGCAGTACTAAGAACTTTTGTCACTTTTGGCTTTTTGGTCACAAAGGAAAGCATCTCTGTTTGTCGTTTTCTCTTCCTGGGATTTTGGTGCTTCTTTTCACATGCTCTGAAGTGTTCTGAAAATACAAAGTATTGTTTGTTTAGCCTTCATGTGTTGGAAAACATACATGCACAACTTAGAAGCAATATTAAGCATCCCGTCATTTATAAACAAGTTGTAGCACACTTTAATTATAAGGAGGGGCCAACTAACTTACTTTTTTTGAAGTAGCCGACCTTTCCCTTTACTTTACGATCAGATGGCAGGGCAACAGTATTATTTCAAAGACCACATCGAGCACTGATTTCTGTTATCTCTTGGGCACGTCCACATTTTTGCAGTTCTAAAAAAAAATCAAGTATTTTATTGTTTACTTCCATGTTCACTTATTCAGTGTCACATTCATCCTGTTAAATGTCACTGTTATTGTCAGACAGACAGACAGACAGACAGATAGACAGATAGTTTATTAGACATATTAACATTGCAGGAAAAGGCTGAATTGTGTGTATTATTAATGATATTTCTGATAAATGTAGCTTGCAGAATTGACAGAAATAGATACAAAGTTAAAAAGTCATATTTAGAGAAAGAAAAAAGTAATAAAAAATATTTTTATATTCTAATCTTACTTTTAAACGGTAACATCAAAATTTTAAAAGTCTCAGTACAAACCTGCTTGTAAATATTCCAGATTTTTTGCTTGGCGTTCATTTCGTTGAACAGTCTTCCCACACTTTAGTGCTTCTACTAGCAAGAGATCTTCCTGAGTGCTTGACTTTCGTGGCCTGCCTTTTTTTGGCCCACTAGCTGGACCTCCTGGAACACTGGAATTGGAAGGTTGTCCAGTTGTTGAATCAGCTGTGGCTTGCTTGAGGTTGCTCCATACAATTTCTTTTTGAAGAAGTGACACTAAAAATCAGAGAAAGAGAAGGATATTGTCTGTTAAGTCTGATTCTGCTAAATGCATTCTGCTGGTTTCTTGGTAATCCATATGACACAATTTAATAAGTATTAATAAATGATTTTTCTTACAAATGATTAGTATAATTATTAAACAGTCATGGAAACCTCTTAATAAGTTAGCCATTTATTTAAGGATAGAAAGATGTGCAAGAAAAGAAGCACAGATGTGCTTAATATGTTCATTACCTAGCAACAGCACATTTGGATGTACTGCGATTTCTCTCTTCCATAGACACCACTGCTCCTGTGTTCGCACTGTGAAAATTTCTGTTTTCTTAGGGTTACGTTTGTCTATGACACTGATGGTAATATCAAATGCCCCGAGCCCTTTTGAAATTGCAAGCTCTTTCAGGCCCAAACCTCTGGTTAAGAACTTTGGTAACTAGAATGGATGATGAAAAAAAATAAAGCAGTTAATATTTACCCTGCATTTTCAGTCCAAAAGAGTAAATCAAAGCACACTTTAGTGAACTAACCATACTGATGTTGTCAAAAGTATCAGGTGGAATTTCTAATTTAGACTTCTCTTTAAAGGCTGGCTCACTCTGACCTTTGAGATATCCCCACAACACAATATTAACAGGCATGTTATCTTTCTCCTAGAATATCAAAGAAAACTAATAAGCAAATATCAAAATCAAATTTTAAATTTGATTATATTTATAGGCTAAAGGCTTACATAAATACTACATAATTGTTATTTTCAAGTGCAGTTTGATCAAAAGGACCAAATGGTTTCAATCACATCCTAGTCTCAGTACATACATAACTTCAGAAAAATTAGCATCTGCCAGCAGGTTTGACACCATTTGATATGTTTATTTAATTTTTTTTTATTGAAATTTAATTTCATTTAGCTAATTAACTTGTTCTTTTCACAGGAGGTATTTATAATCATTGTGGTTAATTTCAGGTGTTTTGCTCATGACAAGAGAAACAAATTATAATTGGGATAAGCAATATTTTAATTCTTGTAGGCTTTGACAATTATTTTCACAGAATTTCAGGAATTGTAGTTTGAGGC
>OX393566.1:18223652-18291862 GCA_947652115.1 Blastomussa wellsi | reverse complement strand
GGGCTTGATAAGACTTAAAGCCACTGGTTTAATTTTTGATTTGGCTAGACTTTCATAAAGGGTGTTCATTTCAGTCTCCGTGGCAACTTGTACTGTTAGTTCTCTTCTGCTGCCGGTGAAGGATGTTGCCTGAGCCTCTCCTAAGCTATCGACTTTTTCATACAAATCCGCTTTAAGTTTTCTGGTGGAGGTCAAATTTATGTCGCGCATTTTTGCATATGGGACATCTTTTACAAATGATGGCAACAACCACGTACATTTAACTTGGGTACAGGCCAACTTACCGCGAATCCTCATCCATGCTTCGATATAAAACAACACACTTGCAACATGCGAGCACGTTTCCGAGAGCCCTGCTTTGCACCCTAAGCAGTGGGCTGATTTGACTGTTCCGTCTTTTTCGGCAACAACCCACACACAGATCAAAGGGTCATTCATTCTTTGTGAATGTCTCACTTTTCCTGTAAGAACGTGCTTTCCAGCGACAACACAGCCTTGAATGCCTGATAAAAATCCTGAAACCACAAAGTTGTAGGCTTCCAAACTCTTGTATGCTTTGAACTGCTCTTTCGTGTAGAAACTCGTTTCCAAAACCAAGTAGCTAAGCAAATCCATCGCTTCGATAGGTGGAAGGCACTCCGTGTCAAACTGTTGATCGGGAATGGTGATCGGATCAACTCCAATTTCGGAGATTTTTTTCAACGTATCTTCGTTTTACGTTGTCGTCAAGTTTAGCACAATACTCCGACAATATTGGGATCTTACTGCAAAGCTCGTCAAGCGAGAGGACGCGTTCATTTTCCAAAGAACTCATCGTATAGTACACAGCGATGGCATATATGCATAATAAACACATGTAAATTTTACCCGTGGTGGAACCCCAACATGGCGGATATCCAAATATGGAAAATACAGTGACGTCACGTGCAACCCAAGAATAGTACACTCAACAAAATTACTTTATTCTGATTGAACGAGAGCAGTACAATTAATCCCAAATTGTAGTCCACAGACTACCTGTCATGGTTGTAGAGCAACCATGTCTAAACGCGGGCAAGCGCGGCGAATTTGAATTGGAGAGACAGACGGCCGACAGTCGTTTTGTTTTCTCTAACAAGGACAAGCTTTAAAAGCTTATTTAAAGAAACAGCAGCAAAATACAAAAAGCACACACACTTAGATAAATGTGCGGTGCAGCTCCGCTGGAGAGCTTGAAGAAAATTTTAGGCTGGAGAACTCGGATAAATTCTCCGGCGATTTTACCCAGAGGTGACAAAAAAACAGCCTTTTTTTCTTTCGATTTTGTTGAATTTACTGTAAATAAAAAAATCACACAACCTTCTTGAACAATTCGTGATTAATAAGGTACTCTTGGTGTTTTGAAAGTTTTCAAATTGCACAAGTCTAAAGGCTTGTGTAATTTTGAGAACTTTCAAAACATCTCTCGTGTCTATTAATCCAAAAATGTACGCAAGGTCTTGCAATTTCCTATACGATTATAGACTCTCAGCTTCTTTAAGTTGACCTCACCAATCTTAGAGAATGGGCTTGTAAATGACAAGCAAGTTTAATCCAGACAAGTGTGAATCCATTATTAGCATTATTATTGCTCTATTATTATATTTTTATTTTACATCGGGTGACCTTGTGACTATCTTTTTTATTATACAGTTTAGTCTGCATTTTGAATGAAGGCATTTCCTTTTTTGTATGTTTATGTTCCAGAGGGTATTGCATTGTTTTCATGGTGTAGTAATCAATGTTTCTTTGTTTCTTGAAGAGAAACATCTGTGGAACTGGAAACATTACTTTCTGTCCATGTGGAGGAAGTGATGGAAAAGGAAAGTGAAGAGGGACCAATTGTATCAAGAAATCTAATTAACCTCAGAAGAACACATGTCCTTGAAGATGGCTTAAAGAAGTTGAGCAAGTCCTCTTTTGTAGCATCACACCCCCTGTCTGTGAAGTTTTCTGATGATCGCGGCACAAGTGAAGGTGCAGTTGACTTGGGTGGACCAACAAGAGAATTCTTAAGGCTGTCAGTACCAGAACTGTTCCAGTCATCTGGAATGTTTACTGGTAGTGATTTCTCCAAAGTCTTAATTCTAAACAGTGAAGGTAAATATTTTTGGCTTCCACATATAACACACCATTCAATACCATCTGCTCTTTCATTGAAATCGCTAGCACATGCCTTGCATATCTGGGCGAAACACAAACACAAGTAAAAACAAGATGGCAGACATGGGTGTTTCCTTTCGGGTTCGCAAATATCAACTCTGCCGATAGAAGGACTTCAACGGTTATCGACCTTCCGTCAAAATAGCCCTGGTTTTCTCTCTACACTGTGCAAGTTTGGTCTTGTTATGTCAAATTGCCAGTGAGTTATAGAGCTAAATGTGTCCCATACAAACCTCTCTAATTTTCGATCCGCACTATATTTTTTAACCTGTTTTAACACAATAGCTGTCGGCCGTTACGTTTCCTGTGCAAAGTAAAGCTTCTGTTATTGGCAGCACAATGTTTACTAACAGTCTACGCGCATTGATGACTTCTAGAACAAATCGCTAGAGCATGGCTGGCAGTTTTGTGCGGAAAAGAAACACAACTCAAAAACAAGATGGCGGACACAGGTTCTGGCGTTACAGTTCGCAAGTTACAACCTCGCCGAATTAACGAGTTCAAGTCATATCGAGCTTTGGTCATGCTGCATATCTTTCGCTCTCTCCTCTACGCAAATTTCGTGCTATTCTGTTGAATTCTCAGATCGTTAGCGAGCTACATGTGTCCCATACAAAAGTCTCTAATTTTCGATCCGACTTTTTTTTTTACCGCGTTTTCTCAAAATAACTCGCCATGCATGTTTTTCTTGCTCGTTTTTGGGGCGCAAACGCCTCCACCGTGTTCAGTCCTACAAAACTGTCTGATTTTCAGGGTTTTACAAGCAATTTGAATCGCACGGCGTCTTTTTTAGCTAAAAAAAGAAACACAACCGGTCAAAACATGTGACGGACTCCATGTAATTCAACCTCACATATTTTGAACTGTGTTTAACAGGCCTGTTTTCCTTCCTTCATTTATCACTCGTTTAGAGCTGCTGCATCGTGAAGTTATCTTCCTTGCTACTCCGTTTTTACAGTCGAAATCTCCACGCTTTAGTTTGTAATAATTCTGTAAAAGGCTTGCTACTATTCTTCATTGGAAAAAGGTAAGTTCTTCACTCGCTTATGGTTTGCGTGCAATTTTCTCTGCTTTTGAAGGTGTCAATTTCTTTTACGTTGACCTGATATATTACAGCTTGACCTCAATTAATTTCTGGCCAGTAAACACTTACAACGTCTTTCTTTTAATGCCTGAAAATAGGAACTGAGCCTGTTATGTTTACTCGGTTATGGTTTTAGTGCAATTTTCTCTTTTTTTAACGGTGTACATTTCTTTTAGGTTGACTTGATCCATTACAGCTTGACCTCAATTAATTTCTGGTAAGTGAACACTTCAAATGAATTTCTTTTCATGCCTGTAAACGGGAACGGTGCCTGTTATGTCATTGCCTTTTTTTTTTCGGCACGTTAGTACCGTCGATGCAGCGATTTTGCTCTGTGTTTCATGCATTTCAATTTCGTGTTGCCTCAGTCCGGGAACGGTGAATTGTCTATTGTTGTCTGCATGTTTAGTCACGCTAGTACCGTGACTGCGGTCTCTGGGGTTGCTTTTCTGTTCTCACTATGGGTTGGCGGGATACGCGAACACTGAGGGTTTATGTTATTGCCTTGTTTTTTTTTTAATTTGACATATTTTGCCTTTTGTTATTGTATTCGTTCCCCTTGTTTGTTCAAAGATTCGCAGTACAGTTTCAAATAGTTGTCTCCACAACTTCACTTCATGTTCTACTTTAAAACGATTACATAAAGAATTGCTAATGTCATTACCGCCATTGTCTACATTTTGTCACAGTTCTCTAGGCATTTTCCATTTGTTGCACATATTTTTACATTCGTTTTTTACTGCGTTTCCCTTTTTTACTTAAGGATTCGCCATAGATTTCAAATAGTCCTTTTGAGAACTTTCATTTTATTTAACCCGAAAACGATCACCTGAATACCAGCTGTTATTGCCTTGTTGTTTTTTTTCCTTAGACATATTCTGCGCTTTTTTTTTCGTTTCGTTGCGCTTGTTTGTTCAAAGGGTAGCAGAGCAGTTTAAAATAGTTCTCTTGATAACTTTACTTAATGTTTTACTTTAAAATGATTGCATTAATAATTCCTAATGTTGTTAGCGCCATTGCTTACATTTTTCCATAGTTTTGGCGGCATTTTTGATTTGATACACATATTTCTACATTTGTTTTTCACTGCCTTCTTCTCGCTTACTGACGGGTTCGCGATACATTTTAAATAGTCCTTTTGCGAATTTCCATTCACGTTCAACCCGAAAACGCTCACCTTAGCCGGTTTTTGGCGCGCTGTTGTTTACATTTTTTAATGGTTGGCGCTGAGGAATTCACTTTTGGACATATTTTCCCTACACATTTTGCCTGCATTACTATTCGCTACCTATTTTGAGTTCTTAACTGCAAATACTTCTACAGAGAACTTCAGTTCATGTTTAACTTGAAAACAAAAAGGTGCTTACTCGCCAACAATTTTCGCGCTATTGTTTACATGTTGCATCTGTTTTGACGGCATTTTTAAATGTTTCCAACATATGTTTCGCTAAGTTTTTTACTGGTTTTCTCTTGCTTGCTCAAGGGTTCGCCCTACAGTTATAAATAGTTCTTTTGACAACTTAAGTTAATGTTTCATTCCAAAGCGATAACGTGAATACGAGCAGTTATTTTTCGCGCCATTGTTTACATGTTTTGACAGTTTCGGCGGGATTTTTCAATTTCTGTACACGTTTTCAACTTACTTTTTGGCTGCTTTCCTCTTGGTTGCTCTACGGCACGCCGGACAGTTTTAAATAGTTCATTTCCCACCCTCTGTTTATGTTTAACTTGAAAACGATAAACAGCATAGCACAGGACAGTTTTGGCGCCGCTGTTGGCATGTTTTAACAATTTTGGCGGCCTGTTTTAGAAATTCACACATATTTCTGCCTTGACGTTCTCGGTGCGTTCCCTTCGCATAGACAACGCAACGTTGTACACTTTTAAAACAGATCTTTTTCAAAGTCAAGTTCGTGTTTAACGCAAAACCGAGAGGCAGCATGAATGCACATGCTTCTGTCCCCATTGTTTACATGTCCTAACCGTTTTTTGACTTCCTTTTTTGGCAGCCTTTCTGTTACGTTCTCCTTGTTCGTATCAGAAGTTTTCATATCATTCATCTCTCTTTCAGTCCAACGGGTAAGTTGTTGAGTCCGTCTTGGTTTTCGCGCCTTAGTTTTTGAATGCTTTCCTATTGCTAGCTCAAGTGTTCGCCATGCAGTTTTAAAGACTCCTTTTACTAAGTAAAGTTCATGTTTCACTCGTAAACTAAAACCTCTCAAATCGCTAATGGATTTAGCACCATTGTTTACATATTTCAACCCTTTTGACGGCATTTATTTCCTTCTTAGACAGACATTACCTTTCCCTTTTCCTCGCCTTTAGTAGCATCATCAACGGTTACTACAACAGTTTAAAATTGGGGTTTTCACAACTTCATTTAGTGTTTAACAGGAAAACTACTACCTGTATACCTGCTAATTCTTTGAGCGCCATTGTTTACATATCGTAACCTTTAATGACTTCCTTTTTTTTTCAGTGTTTCTGTTGTGTGTCTACTGTTCGCAACAAATCCTTAAATAGCTTTCATCTATTTTCAAGTACAAGGGTAAGTTGTTTTATCTTAAATCATAATCTAACTATCAGTGCAACTGAAACTAGCAGTGGGCTCACCCTTTGCCTAACCTCGTGTCACGTCAGTTGCAAGGTCACGTTAATTCATGTGCTGTGTGCTGGTCGCTTTTGCACCCGCATTGCCTCACGCTACAAACATGTACTTGGCTAGACTCATCATGTGTGCATCGTATGCTGCTGAAACGGACTCCTCTTCGGACAGTGACGATCAATCCACCGTCAGCTCTTCTGGTGATGCTTGGAACCAATGACAAGCCCAGACCATAAACGACTACCGGGTTAGTCCTAGCCGAGAGAGGGACGTAAGCACTAGTCAGGCCAACCGCAAACGTGCCTTTGAGCATCGGCGCGAAGTGTTCCTTGCAGAGTTCGACTGGCAACAAGATGACGGACCCTCCCTAATAAACACAGAGGAAGCTGAGCATCTCCGCAATTGGTGCGTTAAAAACAGCTGGTCCTTCTGTCCCAAATGTGGCCATCTAGGATTCAATAAATTGCTGTCCTTTCCCACAAGCACCCCTTCGCCGCTAGACCGGAGATGCAAGTGCGGCAATGGCATTCACAGTGTACCTCAGGCAAAGGATGTTCCTTTGTTGCTACGCAACCTTACCAGTGAAGATATCCGTGCATTACGCCCTTTCGACATCCATTGCGGCGACTACAAGCGCGTGGTGCACGGGTACCGCCAAAGGACTGGGCCATTTCGCATCACCTGGTCTGTCCTGAGCGTGCGCGAAAAGATCTTCGCAATAGAGGACCGTGCAAGGCGGGCACGACTACGACGCACCTTCGACTTCTTGATGGCCAAGGAGGACTCAAGCTATTCAAAATTCGTTGTTATGCAGTCGCGTGGAGTGGCCCAGCCCTACGTCTTTCAGATTTTAACGGACGAAGCTTTCCATGGGGTAGAGTGCGCACTCTGGCCGTCTCTGTACCACTCCACTTCCCTCTGCGAAAGCATAATAGCTGGACAGTCCAATCGTAAGAGTGGCAAAATCAGTTTTATGCACAAGGTCCTCTCCCCGATAGTCGACTACAGCCTGGACTTTGAACTGCTACAGTACCAGTACGACAGGTGGCTGTTCAAGACTATAACGGGAGCAATCAACTCGTCAAGGGCGTCTGGTTGCAGCCCCAACGCAGCTCTCCAGCACAAGTCTTTTTCCGCAACGTTCTGGCAGTGGCAACATCTCTACCTGCTGGACGCAGTGAGGCAGTACGGTTTTCCGTCCTTCTTCATCACCATAAGTCCGTATGAGTGGACCTTTCCGTGGCCGCAGTTCGTGGAGGAGATCAGACAGGAACACCGCCTAGAACCAACAGACCTGCCCGTGCTAGAGACACTCCATGTGGCTCACGTGCTGGAGCAAGTTGCTCGCGGTTATCTCACTGGGGCCAATACGAACCGCTGGCGCCAGCACGTGTTAAACAACCAGCAGCAGCCCAACCAGTCCAACCTGCTCACGTACTTCTACCGCATGGAGTTCCAGTCGCGTGGTACGCTCCACCTACACATGCTGGTGTGGGTCAAGGATTTGTCCCTCATACGTGCTGATCTCCTCCACGCCTCCATACCCTGGGGCAACAGAAACGGCGCCTTCCTAATGCCAGACACTCAGAAGTCTTCTTCCACGTGTCTGCCACTCTGCGGGGCTCCAGACTCATTCTTGACGACTAGCGACGGAAAACCGTACTTGCAATTCAAGTACACTGAAGAAGACACCTGACGGCAAAGGCATGCTGCTGAAGTACGTGTCCTCTTATGTTACCAAGATGCACGAGGCGGCGACGGTGGCGGGGCTCTACTGCACAGACGTGACCGGGTTCCAGGCAGCTAATTCCTTCTCGAGGAGCGTACGTCCACTGGCTCTGGAGATGGCCTTCCAGCTTTCAAACATTAAGGTGGCCTGGACGGACAAGCAGACGAGGCAGTTCCATGTTCCCCATCCTGGTCAGGAGGACGACAACAAGGACTACCAGCTCTATCGCCAGCGAGATGCTAGTGAAGAAGACCAATCCCTGCTGGAATGGCTGCGGTGTCACTCGACCGTTGGCGCCAAAGCCAAGGCCTTGGCGTCAGACAAGTTTCTGGTCGCCGTGAAGTTCGTATCGCCCTTCAATCCGGTGTTCTTCCAGCATCTCCTTGTGAACCATCCTCATCGTCACCCTGCCCAGCTGAGACACCTGGAGCAAGCCACCATGCCTCCTGCTATTCAGCATTTCGCCCAGGCCATTTCCATCATGCCAGACCACTGGTCCAGACCGGAGCAGATCCGCCAACAGTTTGACCATGAAGGGCACAAGACGAGCTTCATGACCACCTTAGTAAGCTACGTCATGGCCCTGCATGACATTCTTAACCTATGGCAGCGGAGGATAGTCGACGCCCGCATAGGCTGTCTGCAGACCCGGTCCGTAGAGCGCCTCTACCCTCTGTCGCCTCTGCAGAAGGCCATCTTCCAGGACATCGTGGACAGCCTGGCGCAGCGCAAAACCTTCCTGGAGCAGCCTGCGCAGTCTGCTTCCCAGCAAGATTCTTCTTGGCGCAAGTACCGCGTGCTCTTGGGACAACCTGGTACCGGCAAGTCCCAAGTACTCATAAGGGCAATACACGAGGCCTTGCAGCGCGAAGCCGCAGTCCTTATGGCAGCACCGGTGGCCCTGCTGGCCCAGGGTTACCGTTCAATCTTTGGACCGGACCTGGAGTGCGACATGCTGCACGCAGCTTTCCGGATCCCTGTACAGCCTGGCCAGGCTGCTGATGTCAATTTCGATCTCAACCGCTTCGACATGGTCGTGGTCGATGAGGCGTCGTTGGTGTCGCCAGCGTCTTTCAACACCGTGGCTGGCACCCTCAACCGCCTCAACTGTCGCCCCGTCGTTGTCATCGCCGGCGATCGAAGACAGCAGCAGCCCTTGCAAACTGTTGACGGCAGGGTGTGCAACACCGTTTCCATACTGAACGATCACACCTTCAGTCAGGACAACGCGGTGAAGCACGCCCTCTATCAACAGTTCCGCATCATAGACCAGGAGTACCAGGGATTCATAGAAATGTTACGGTACCTGCAGCCAACTCAGCAGCAACTGGACCGATTCCAAGAAGAACTGGTGCTCTGTCCTGCTGGATCCATTGACGACGAGGACATCTTCCGTGCGAGAACACCACCATCATGACGGTCTCGTGCGCCGCTGCACAGCGAATCAATCGCATAGTGGTGGAACGCCTCTTTGCCGGCAAGCAACCGCTTAGCAATGTTCCTTGCGCTCAAGTCGCCGACGGTCCACCTCTACTTCCGTACGCAGGGATGTCGATAGTGATAAACGAGAACAGGGACAAGGCTTCACGCATTGTTAACGGCCAGGATGCGCACTTGGTATCTGCGGAGGGGAACACTCTCATAATCCGTTTCCCAGATGACGAGCGCGCCTTCCTCTACCCGGTGACTCACTACGTAGAAGGAGAGGGAGACGTAACACGCTACCCCATGACTCCAGCCTACGCAAGAACCGTCTCCAAGTCCCAAGGACAGAATCTAAAGCATCTCCTGGTCTGGCTGGACTGTCCTATGGTTCCAGCAGGTCTCGGTTACGTCGCCCTCTCGCGAGTTCACAGAAAAGCAGATCTGGCAATAATGCAACCCATGCTGGCCTGCCAACTGACGCCAGTACAAGTGTAAAAGTCCCCTGTTCTCGTTGCTCAATAGCGATCCTTTTGGTTTCTCCAATGGACACTCTGCAACCAAGCGTATTTCTCTAACCAGTGCAGTGACATCCTCTGCCTTAGGACGACGGGGCCAAATCGTCGATGTCCATCGCTTTTAATGAACTCTCCATTGAACCATGCATGCAAGCTGATGCTCACATCTTCACCCCAACGAACGGCGCCTACAAAAATGTCTAACAATGTGACTCTGTCTTTTCAGATGGCTCACAACACCTCGACTTCGTCGTTCACCTCAACTGGCAACACTCAAAAGCCATCCTACAACAAACATTTCCCACGGAGTTTTCTACTGAATTATGGTGGCGCAATCCAAGATATATCGGAGGTGGCCATATTGTCCCGCATACACAACTTTAATTGCGAGTGGCTCCAGCGCCCAAACATCGCCCTGTCAGAAATGGCACAAACTTTAAGGGAGAACTTCCCAATCCTTTCCTCCCAATCACCAGACGTCCTGGACCACTTCCGGCCACTGAATGCTGTCCTGTCGCGCCTTGACAACAAGGACAAGAGCACCAGTGAGCCGGCCACCAGAGAAGATGTTGTAGCACTCATGAAAACCATCAGTGGGGACCCTGAACTGGAAGAATGCCTGAGGGAAGGTCTCAATGCTGCGGGAGCACTGTTTATGACATGCATTCACCTTCTCGTGCCGATAACGCTCATGAGAAACCTGCAAGACTTCGCGGACAAGGCCAGAAGAACACCCGCCAATCAACTATTTAAGGAAGACCCAACTCCAAGAAGAATGCGTGATTTTATTCTCGACAGTGTAATGAAAAAACGCAGGCCTGTACCCGGCGCATCAATTTGGGAGGCTGTCGACGACGATGGAGACGACTCTCGCAGGTCTGCTAGATCCCGTCAAGCAAGAACTCTTCCAAGTGCCTGGGACGACGAACCAGACGAGACTTCGCCAGAACGCTCCAGGCCGCCTCCAAGAAGAGCGGCAGAGGAATGGACCTCGCCGCCTCCATCACGAAAAGGCAAGAGACCGGCCAAAGCACCACTGACGTCAACCCCGGTCAAAGCGTCTCGAAAAAAAGTGAGAACACCTGCGCCTCTTCCATCGTCATCAGAGTCCTCCTCCTCCTCGTCGGAAGACTCGGACGACGAAGAACAACTGCCACTGTCTTCGGCAAAGGCTGCGAAGACGACTACTGCAGATACGGTGACCAAACCCACCTCAAAGAAGGCGAAAAAGAAGGTTGTCTCCTCCTCGTCCTTGTCGGAGTCTTCGGACAAGGAGACGAAAGCGCCGAAGACTAAAAAAGGGACAGAACCTAAAGGCAAGAAACCATCTACGCAGACAGTGGAGGTCCCCACGTCCACTAAAAAGAAAGACAAGGCCGAAAAGGAAAAGAAAAAACAAGACAGACCTGCCGCAAAGAAGAGCACAGATGATGACGTGTGGGCACAGCTCGAATCGATAGCCAAAAAAAAGTAAAGCACATCAATGAACACTTGCCCAGACCAACGACGCTATTGACCAGACAAAGGCAAAGTCAGTGAGAGCCGAAAGCAAACACTCAAGAGAATGCCAAAGTTACGGTTGAAACATGATAGAGGTGGACACTAACACTGCCATACACTATGAACAGTACGGAACTCTAAAAGCTGCGGGAATCAGAACTCTTAAACTAAACGCAAAGCTTTCTTTGCGGACTTTCTTTTGTCGATCATATTCAAAGTGAGCAGAGTTCATACAAAGCAAAATTAGATTTCACACATTTGAACAGTTTTTGCAATTTGTTGTTTTTTTTTTTGTTCTAAAGCCAGAAGAAAGGATTGGTATCATTTTGGGGGAAAACTACTAGCTGTCTCTCTTTGCAATGGAGGTGGAGCAGGAAATTGCCTTTCAAAGACTGTATATGACTTCATTAGCAGAGGAATCTACTCAAATGACATATCAGAGCAAAGGGCTCGTCTTGCTGTAAAGAGAGTATGTTTAATATTGTTTATATCATTAATGGCCATAATATTTTATTATGTTGCCAAGCTAGTTGTTTTCCTTTTGTTTTCACTTGTGGATTGACCTTATTCTTTTAATTGTCAACACTGGGACACAACATATTCAGTAGCATTAATTACACTTGAAAGTGAAGAAATATGAATTTTCTTTGGAAATACACCTTATTCATAAATGGCAGATGCGCGGTTAAAGCTTGGGCCGAGTACATGAAAACGAGGCTAGTGCGGCAACTCTTCGCGGGAAATAAAAAGGTTTGTATGGCAGATTTCCTATTTTTAACTTTAATCTTTGTTTTTGACAGTATTTAAAGGTTTATCACTAAAAGCTTTACAGCACAGCTTACAGTTAACTGCGCATCCGCCATTTATGAATAAGGTGTATAAAACAAATTAAACAGGTGCTCATAATCCTGTTGATAGAACGAGGAGCAAGTTTGTGAAATTTCATTTATATATTTAGTGTTTTTGGCATAGTATCGTCTAAAACAGTGGATAGTGTTGTCGACTATTCAAACATGACATCTGATGATCTGAAATAATCATTTTTTAGCTATTAAAATTTTATCTCACTGTTTTAGGAAACTATAGCCAAAAACATCTAGTCATCACATTGTCAGTGGCCAGTGGTAAACATTAAGTACCTGGCCGCACAGTAAATATCCACCAAAAGCCACCTCCACTTTGGTCAGTGGACATCTACTGTATATCACTCTTGTACATCTCAGAATAAATAAATTATGCTGTTGTCCAGCAGGTTGCAGATGTCCAAGACGAAAGCTCTTTCAAATCCGCAATCCATACTGACTAGATGCTGGATTGCCTTGAAATTGTTGGCTTTAATAGCATGCCAAAACTTGAGAAAAAAGAAGGGATTCTCAGGGATGTATGCCATTTTTACTTAATTGATCGAGTTCGAAGTGCTATTGAAGACTTCAAAGCCGGTTTACAAACTTTGGGGGTCCTGAACCTTGTAGAGAAGTATCCGGATGCCATGGCGGAGGCTTTCTGTGTAAACGGCACAGTGAAATTAACTGCTGCTGCCGTGGATTCCCTGTTTATCCCAACGTTGGCAGAGGAAGGTTCAAATGCCAGGGAACAGCAAGAACTGGTTATCATGCACTGGAGAGATTACCTCCAAGATTGTGAAGGTAAAGAGTATTATTTCAGGCCGGTGATGATCTTGTCTAATGAAAGCTCAACCGAAGAGTACCTTTTAACCCTCCCTTTTAACCCTTTCCTTCACAGGTAGCCCTGTAGGGGTATCTGGACCACACACAAAAAGCTCCAGGCGTTCCTCGTGTTACTACCGTGAAGTCTGAGTCTGGGTACGATTAAAAGCCATCAGTGTTGTTTTGAGACTTATTCTGGCTGGTTTGGGACGTTTTCCTCGCAATTTTTTTCCTTTCTCGGATAGGTACACCTTTCTTGTTTATCATCAGAATATTTAAAAATGGCGACTTGTCGAATTTGAGAAAATTTGTCTGCAGAAGAAGTTTTAGAGCGGCTAGATGCGATGGACGCCGATCCATCGATCGTTTATGACTCGTCTGAGTCAGAGATCGAAGATGACGAAGTTGTGGCCGTTTTTCCTGAGAATTCAGTGGGAATTGAACATAATTCTGGCAAAAGTCCTTCTTTATCGGATGAAGAATGCGAGTCTTCGAGTGAAAGTGAGGTAGATCCTCGCGAATATGTGAGAGAACAGCGACAAGACAGGTCTCGACAGCTTCCAGAAGCCATTGGCAGAGCACGTGGTAGAAGAAGAGGCCAAGGAGTGGTGAGAGCCAGAGGGAGGAGAGGAGGAAACCCGAGGAGCCAGAATCCAAGATGGCGGCCAACAATATGTTTGGTTAGAGGAAAACAGCAGGAGAAATTTAAAACAGTTTACAAGTGCTGTTGGGCCAACAAGATGAGGTGAGAGGAGGCAGGCAAGTGCTCTTGAGTACTTTGAACTGTTTTTTGACCACCATGTGTGGAATTTGTTATTAAAAATGACAAACCTGAATGCACAAAGGAAGAGGGCTGCTGGTACTGATGGTGGGGCCTGGAAAGATGTGACCCTGGAAGAACTAAAGGCATTCTTTGGACTAAACATTGCCATGGGAATTGTGAAATTGCCTGAGGCTAAAATGTACTGGCAGCAGAAATGGCTTACTAATGTTCCTGCCTTTGGTCAAGTGATGCCCAGGAATCGCTTCTTCCAGATTTTGCGCTATTTGCATGTCTCTGATGATGCTACTATTGTTCCTGCTGGACAACCAGGATACGATAAGTTACACAAAATAAAGCCACTATTGGAACTGCTTTTTCCCAACTTTGAAAAAGCTTGTAATCTCCATAAGAACATGTCTATTGATGAATGTATGATTCCTTGGAGGGGGCGTTTGTCCTTCCGCCAGTTTATTGCAAGTTGTGATGATATGTACTTCCGGTGATGTAAGCAGCAATATGATCCATTGTGCCTTGCGACCTTTTGTATCTAGTGCACGCCATGTTGTGTTAGTTATTCACTGAGTCATTAAAAGCAAATAAGAAGATCGCCTCCAATATAGCTCGCGGCTATTACATGGTGTCAGAAGTAAACCGGAAACCTCAGAAACATGGCTTTAAGTGGCATCGAATGCCCGGTTATGCAGTGGGAAGGCGACAACCCGAAAGAAAACTGGCGGCGTTTCAAGCAACACGTCAAGCTGATGTTTACAGGACCTCTCAAATCCAGAACAGAAGAGGAGAAATGCAGCTATTTGCTCATCTGGGTCGGACAGAAAGGAAAGGATATCTACAACACGTGGTCTGACATCTCCGATGATGACCGTAACAAATTAAGAACATACTACCACCATTTTGAGAATCACGTCAGTCCCAAATCAAATCCTGTTTTCGCCAGGTTCAAATTCCACAGTCGAGTCCAAGAATCATCAGAAACGGCAGAGAAATTCATCACGGAATGACGAATTCTAGCTCAAGATTGCGATTTCAAAGACCCAGAAGGAATTATAAGAGACCGAATATTCTTCGGCACGAACTCAGTCAAAGTCAGAGAAAGGTTAATCTCAAAGGGCGCCAAGCTAACGCTGGATAAAGCTATAGAGATTGCAAGGTCACACGAGTCCTCTCAAGCCCAGCTCAAAGCCACAATAGGAAATGTAAAACATGGGACACCAGAGTCTAGTCGAGATGAAGTGTTTGTATCCATTCAGGTAAATCTGGCGCAGAGCGTTAACAGGAAGACCACATTAAGAGCCAAGCTTGACACTGGGGCCCAGGGCAACATACTTCCCATGAGGCTTTACCGTGAGATGTACCCACATCACGTTGACAACAATGGTAAAATCAAACCTAATGCACTGTTGTCCTCGAATGTTGTGCTCACTGCCTACGGAGGCTCGCGAATTAAAGACCATGGCATAGTCAATATACCCTGCACTTATGGGAAAGAGGGCACACTCGCACCCTTTTACGTCACTGACACCCCAGGTCCAGCAATCATTGGTCTGCCAACGTCCACTGACCTTAATCTGCTACAGTTCAATTGTGCTATACAGACACAACATCCCCACACCAGTAGTCATGGATGCCTAAAGGACAAGACTCTTGAGCTAGCCAAGGAAACTACCCTGATAAGAGACAAGCAGGATCTGATTACACAATACCCCGAGTGTTTTAATCGCATCGCGAAGTTTCAAGGGGAGTACCACATTACAGTCGACCCTAATGTTCCACCAGTGATTCATCCTTCGCGACGCGTACCAATCGGCCTCAAAGATGACATCAAAAGTGAATTAGATGACATGGTCAAGAACGGCATCATCACAAAACTTGAGGAAGGTGAACCCACACCCTGGGTTAACAGTGTAGTCTACCGACGGAAACAAAATGGGAGGTTGAGACTCTGCCTAGACCCCAAAGATCTCAACGCAGCCATTCAGAGAGAACACCATGTTACCCCCACTCTAGAAGAGATCCTACCCAAATTGACCGGAGCTACGGCTTTCTCCATTGTTGATGCTAAGCATGGGTACTGGAACGTTGTTCTCGATAAGGAGTCAAGTTACCTCACCACATTCAACTCTCCTTTCGGTAGATACAGATTCAACCGCATGCCCTTTGGGCTGAAAATGTCACAAGACATCTTTCAGACCAAAATTGACCAAACATTTGAAGGGTGCAAAGGAGTGGCAGGAATTGCAGATGACATCGTAGTTTTTGGGACAACCAGTGAGGAGCATGACCGCAACATGCATGGTATGCTAAGACGATGCCAAGATACAGGCCTGAAACTGAACCCTGACAAATGCTTTGTCAAGCAGGAGAAAATCAGATTTTATGGTGTTGTCTGTAGCCAAGATGGGATCCAGCCAGATCCAAACAAGATCTCAGCACTGAAACAAATGTCAGCTCCAACCAGCCGCCAAGAACTGCAGACCTTCTTAGGTCTGGCAAACTACATGGGTCCCTTCATCCCAAATTTAAGCACACTAACAGCCCCACTTCGAGAGCTCCTAAAAGAAAGCCATCAATTTGTCTGGAGCCCAGCACACCAAGAAGCCTACAACAAAATCAAGGACTCCATCAGTAGTGAAGTCACTCTAACCTACTTTGATCCAAAGAAGGAGATCACCTTACAAGTTGACTCTGGGCGCAGTACTCTTACAGGGTGATAAACCTGTCGCTTTTGCAAGCAAAGCACTAACTGATGTGGAAACGAGATACACAAACATTGAACGAGAACTACTCGCTGTGGTGTACGGATGTGAGAAGTTTCACACTTACCTGTTTGGTCACAGTTTCACAGTCAACACTGACCACAAGCCCCTTGAGAGCATTCATCTAAAACACTTGACAGCTGCACCCCCGCGTCTTCAGAGGATGCTACTGAGACTGCAACCATATGACCTTGCCATCCGCTACCAACCACGCAAGAGCATCGAAATCGCAGACTCACTCTCCAGGTTATCACCAGAAGGAAAAGAAGCTATCCCTGGGATGAATGTCCAAGTGCACAACATCTTCCCCCAATTCAGTAACAGTGTTTGTTGTATACAGTACAGTCTACAAATTTATAAAGATACCACAAGAGCCACCTTCACACTTACCGTATGTCACTTACCATGCTGATTATGTCACTTACTGATGCACCAGGGAGCCCCCACATAGTACTTTGTCCAATCACAGTGGAGCGTTCCCACGCTAAGAAATTCCAGCATGGGAAACGTCACGTATTGAAACAGCTGATGTGCTACATGTTCATTGAAAAATCAGTTTACAATCAATCACACAATGGTTTAAAATTGACATACTAGTTAAATATTGCAGTGAAGCTAGCACTTGTGGTGATATGGCCGACCAGGCAGTTTCTCACAAAAGGAAAGCAAATTCAGAAGTACACTCTTGCATTCAAGAAGAATGTCATTACTTATGCCGAAATAAATGGCAATTGACCTGCCTCTAGACGATTCGCAGTAGATGCAAAAAGAATATGCGAATGGCGGTCTAAGAAGAGCAATATTGAAAGTTTGCTTGAGTGGAGGTGGCCGAAAACCTTTAAGCACAAAGTTAGAAGAAGTCTTGTTGGAATGGATCGAAAACAGACGTGGCCGAGGATTAAGAGTCTCTTGTAAGCTTATAATGAAGAAAGCAGAAATAACTTATCGCAATATGACTGAAAGTAATACGGATGACGACAACTTTAAAGCGTCCAGAGGTTGGCTTTGCAGATTTATCAAGAGAAACGGCTTATCTTAGAGACGAAAGACCTCCGTTGCTCAACAAGGCCCGGAAAGAATGATTGGAAAACTTGTGTCTTATGTAATCCAGGTGAGACGACTACAAACGAAGCACAATTACAATGCATCTGACATAATTGCAATGGATGAAACGCCCATTTGGTGTGACATGATATCAGAAACAACCATTGACTTACCTGGGAAAAAAACGATCACTCTAAAAACGACCGGTCACGAAAAGTCAAGGGCATCAGTCTGCTTAGCTGCAAAGGCCGATGGAACCAAACTGAAACCTATGGTGATATTTAAAGGAGGAAAGAGAGGAGTTGCGGTTTTAAAGCAAGAATTCCAACAACGAGCAGTCGTTGCAACTTCGGCAAATGGATGGATGGACAGTGACTTGACCAAAGTCTGGGTTGAATCTGTTCTTGGAGCATTTTCATTTAATCGTAGGTTGTTAGCATGGGATTCCTATGAATGCCATATAGAAGATACCATTACTGAGTCATTAAGATCTAAGAAGGTTGATAGTGTAATTGTACCTGGGGGCTGCACTAAATATATACAGGCTCCAGATGTCAGTTGGAATAAGCCATTCAAGTCCTCATGCACCAAAAAGTACAATACGGACCTTTAGCAATGATGACGAAGACGTGAACGTCTACGACCGGAAGTTGGGAATACGAGACTCGACGCTACCACGCATGCCCCATCGAGCATGACTCGTCGTCCGCACCTCGTTCAGAACGTCATTTGCCGCCATTTGCCGTCGTCTAGTGAACATGAGTATGTTTGGTATATTTTTTTCATTTTTACTTGGTTCTTTTTACATTTCTTCACTCTAAATGGCTCGTCAGTCAATAACAAAGCGTCCATAACATATTTGATCGCACCATAAGGAAAAAACCCTGATTTCTTTCCACCTGCAGGCAGAGGGTTACAAAAGTATATAAACTTGGCCGCACTGTGGAGATCTGTGGAGATATGGCGGCGGAATTTGCAGAATTTGGCAATAAAAATACACCAGGGTACGTATGTAACTTTATAAGTGGTCTTGAATGCTGTAATTTTGTAATTTCAACCTGGCTTCGATTCATTTTTTAATTTGGAAGGCTTCCCGGCTTTAGAACTGCAAACTAAAGTTGTGTTTATAGCCTTTATACAAATCTACGGTAAAGTTAGCTTTGTTCTGAATCGCGTACTACTTACATATCGTTGATGAAACACCGTATAATTCCGAGAGTCTTGCAGTTCTTTTCTTGCCGAACATTTGATTGTGTTACCTTAATATCATGATTTCTAGCCACAGAGAAAAATTAGAAATTCGTTTAATAGTTTACAAATACATACAGCGCAGCAACCTATGATCATAAATTTCAAGATAAAATTAATTACACTATGAAATAGCACTGAGTGTGAAAATACTTTGGTAGTTAATGCAAAATGATGTTTGTTTTTAGAAATTACCGTAGTTATTTACCTATAAGCCGAGCTATTTTTTCAGAAATTTTGGCTTAGATCTACCGAAAAAAGTCCAAACAAGGGGGCTCGGCTTATAGCCGAGACTTTGATAGATTTTTTTTTTATCTCAGTGGTCAAAATCAAATGAAATATCGCGAAAATTCCGACATCAGCTTGTAGTCAAGTTCGCAAATATTGAAATACTATAAGACACAATAAAAAGAGACACAAAGTGAAATTGTTGGTCATTTAACTTTTATAGATTTGGTGGCTCCTAAAGGATCCGTTTTTTGTGTTTGTGAAGCTTTCAACTGACAAGTTTACAGTTTACTCGGGACAAGGGATATCCAGTTCGTTTCCTGGCTGCTATGATGAAGCGGTGGAACTGCACGACTTTCTCTTCCATGTCATCAGGCAGTCGCTGAGCGAGTGTTGTTTTGGCGCAGAAGCTGACTGAGTGGCGTCGTTTCCAGTTTTGGTACCAGCCAAGGGAAGCCTTGAACGCAGGATCGGCGGACAGTTCTTTTGCTTTCTGGCGTAGCATCAATCTGCTGACGGCAAAGCCTACAAAAACAAATTAAAACACATGTAAATAAAATTGAAGCGACTACATTTTTGATTCAAAGCGCTAAGCTTTTACGTGCTTTGACAGTTCTTTGACAGGCATTGTTAATTTGTTATGACAACATTTGAATCTGACCAATAGGAAGCGTTGGTTCCCACGCATTGAAAACAAACTCACGTGCGTGTTTCTGTGTCGGCTCGTGTCTCGAATTATTTGGTTTGATTTTAACACAAAAGTTGATCAAACACTCTTTCTTTTTTCAAACAATTACTCACCTTGATCCCTTTGTTCGGTAAACCACTCCAGGATCTGCTGGTCCATCTCCGGGAATTTTGGAACGTCATACGCTTCGCCGACATCTTTAGTTCGCCGTTGAAAAGTTTCGCCTGATCTTTTCGCCAGCGACGGACCATGGACTCACTGAGTCCATATTCTCGAGCGATCTCTGAGTTGTTTTCGACAGCCTCGGCTTCAGCAACAACTTTAAGTTTGAAGGACATGTTGTATGATGCACGGCGTGCTTTTGGCATGATGAACGATCGTGAGCGATTGACTATTAACTTCGGTAAGCGATGCGTATTGTTTGTGACTACAAGTCTACCGGCATTCACTTTAAGTTTTTTCACTTTATACTGTGGTTAGGATCACATTAGTATTCACGAACATGCTGGTTGGCTAATTGTTTAAAATAAATTAATCGTTTTTCATTGTTTTTAAAAGGTGTAGTTTTACTGTTTCCTAAGAGGAGCGCTTTAGTTTAATGATGATTTAGAAAAAAAGTTTCTGAGAATGCGAAAAAAATTAGGTCTCGGCTTATAGCCGAGATTTTTCCGATTTTTTTTAAGAAAGACTTCGGTCATCATATTTCTCTCAAGTTAAGGGTCTCGGCTTATAGCCAAGTTCGGCTTATAGGTAAATAACTACGGTATTCCATGAAATGGTCAGAGGAACACGACCTTATGCTTTGCAGAGAAGTTCTTGTTTTGGAACCATTTAAGCACCCAAAACAAAGCAAAGAGAGAGGAGAAATCTGGGGTGAACTGGCACAAACGTATCAAGAAAAGTGGCTCAACTTTGATAACAATAGGCTTTGTTATACAGTCCAAAAATGATTGTAAAAGGCCATTTTTAAACAATGGCGTCAGTAGCGGCTGATTACTCGAGGGATTTAATGATCACTCCGATTACCATACGAGCGGCAAATTTGAATTATCGGAAAGACTGAGGCAAAGACAAAATGTTACCCAGGGGAGGTGGTACCGGTAGGATTGTTTTGGCGAAAAAGCTACGGTGAGGGGAGGAGGGGCAAAAGTTCGGAAA
Source organism: Blastomussa wellsi (assembly GCA_947652115.1). Lineage (NCBI taxonomy): Eukaryota > Metazoa > Cnidaria > Anthozoa > Scleractinia > Plerogyridae > Blastomussa > Blastomussa wellsi. Next base: position 18,271,253 of record OX393566.1, on the reverse strand, counting down.
GCTGTATCGTGGTTAAAAGTTTGACTTGACCCTATTTACTTTTTCATTGCTCCAGTAACCCAGTAATTAAGCTAGGCGTTGGAAAAGAGCTTGCATTTACTCCGTGAAGAAAGCGCTTGACGTTAAATCATAAACTGTTTTGCAGTTGAAAGGAGTTTTGGCAAGGGTAAATGGTCGCTTGAAGATTAGAGGCGGCCACTTTCTCTTCGCCTTTTTATTAGAATTTTCACTGTTTTTTACGTCAACCGATTCTTAATTCACGACACTACCTACCTAATATTGATCTATTCTCATATATGAGAGCATTCAAATGTCGCGCGCATTCTCCAGACCCAATATATGCAAAAGATTCTATTCACTGAAAAGTCACACCTGTTATTGTGCCGCTTGAATGGCACGGGCTGAACGAAAATTCGAAAAATTGCGCGGTTTGCACGCCAGGAAAACATGACGAACATATTTTGAAAACCACTATATAGTTTACATTGATTGAAACGAATTTGTATGTGAAAGGGCAACCCGTGCGCGACAACTGAAAAAAAATGCTGTGACAGAATAAGTTCTATAAAGATTGCCAGGTTTCAGAGAAGGATTTAGACGCGCGAAAACAAAAATTTGGTCACACATTCTTCTCTTAAGCACTCACTATGCCGTGCCGTGATAGACATTGCTTCATACAACATTAAAGGAATCATTCGAGAGGTGTCCGGAATATTGATAATTAAAACGCAAAAACGAAAATGATTTTAAAAAAATGGCGGACGCGTTGGTGTAGTGTTAAGGGTAAGGCTCCTGTCATGTCAGTCCGGCTTTTACATATTACCTATCTGACAAAGTTGACTAACGGCGGTAACTTAGAGTGGTGTGTTCTAAATTACACGTTATCATATAACTTTTTGTAACTATCGTAAACGACCAAGCAAAAAAGAGTGCTTTTGTCAACATGAGTCAAGACATTCACTTATAATCCTATCTATCAGAAGAAAACATTTTTTTCGCTGGTGGCCTCCCCCAGTCAGTCTGGACAGTTTCCAACAAGCCGCCACACACCGCTAGTTGTGCCGACAGTTGGAGGACCATGCGGAGATCCAGAATTTTTGTGCGTAATATGTACGTTTCAGTTAAACTCACAATTCTCTTTGGGCAAGGAAACTCTGCTCATCTCACCTGGGAAACATAAGGGAGAAATAAAATTTGCCCAGAGGTTTTTGAAAAACCTGCACGAGTCAGGAAGTTAAAAATACCACCATCGTACCAGGGCGGCAGTGCGTGCAAGATAACACCATAAGTCGGTATTCCCAAAGCATTCCACTGACAGCAAGGAGATGCTGGAGGTGACTAAAATTTCGGTTCAAAATTATTGTGTAGTTATCAAGGAGACTCCGTAGTTATTCCGGGCGCAAGTGTTTACGCTTTAATTTTAGCGCCTTTTTACTGCGGACTGAAAGCCTTGCTAAACTGAGGACTATGATCTTTCGTCTTGACAAGGTCTGGGGAATATAATCCTGGAATATATAAATGAGCTTATTTTCCAACCTTTTGTTGTTTGAGATAAAAATCAGCTCGAATAGACTGGAACAACTGTTTTCAACATGTTCAAGTACTTATCAAAGATCTCCAAATTTTATGATTGTAAAATCGTGTCAGTAATAGGCTTGAAATTTAATGAAGCTTCAAGAACAAGCAAAACACAGACAAACAATAAAACACTGATAATTTCTATGGTGGGTTGTAATCTTATTAATAAAAACAATAACAAAGTGAATCAACATAAGTTACATTTGTCCTGTGAGCGAGATAAAGATTTCCTCTTCATCGATCGATAATCGTCTTCAGTAGAGATCACCTGAGAAGTTTGTCAATTTTTCACCACGTCAATTTCAATGTCTTCAATATCATCGACTGAAGATGATTCGTCAGATTCGCAGTGGTCAGTTCTAACCGGTTTTGTTCTGTTAGTCAATAACTTTTGTAGCATTTCGTATTTTTTCCTGGCCTCATCCCTCTCTCTCTTCAAGTTATCGTTCTCTCTGGCAAGCTGCTCTAAGTCCCCGCTTAGCTGCTGTTCGTATTTTTTCCTGGCCTCGTCCCTCTCCCTCTTCAAGTTATCGTTCTCTCTGGCAAGCTGCTCTAAGTCCCCGCGGAGCTGCTGTCGTTCAATCTCAAGAACTTCTTTTTGTCGCACCCGTCTTATCCGACAGCTTTGATTGTAACTACGGTTCTTCAGTGTTCTTCTCCTCTTTTTTATTCGGTAAATGTCGTCCTTTGGGCAACCACGCAGAACAGAGTTTAACTCCTTAACCGACAGACTCACTATAGCCTCGTCAGTTATTGTAGGCTTCTTGTCTTCTGCCATGATGCAGTCTTAGCAATTCGACTCTTTGTTGTCATGTGACGTAACACAAATTTTCTCATGTCCTGGCGAAGAAAGCGGGGGAAGGGGGAAGAGTACTTACAAAAATTAGCACTCGCAAAAAAAAGGAAGCAAAAAGAAAGGATGGATTGATTTAATGCCTGATTTCAATGACTGATTCCCTAAAATTGGGTCTTTCTGTGCGTACCAGATGCAAATGAAGTCACATTGTTTTACTTTTGTTCGTTCTTTATCCTAATTCTCTCATTACTTTGTGCAGCTCTGGTATATCACGTGCCCCAGTTTTTAGAGAAATTTGGATCTCTTTCAAAGTTCAACTGCCAGCCAGTAGAAAAGAAGAATCATGAACAGTCGCGGATGTTTCACCGTGCAACACAGAAAGGTGGCCGCCAGTCGAAGTATACCATACAGGTGATGGAAGTTGCAAGGGTTCACAACCTGTACCGCACAAAGAGAGGATATAACAAGAAAAGTACAGAAGACCGTGGCAGCCTTTCTACCTACAATGACAACGAAGAAGAAGGATAGAGGTAATTTTAGATGCATTCCAAATAAAACAACAGTAAACAATTTTATTTCTGATGAAACAACCATCAGGTGCTCAAACGGAATCTGGTTCTTTCTTAGTGCTTTTCCTCCCACTTCTATCCCTGTATGTATACACTGGCTAAAATTTAAAGTTTCGCTGCGGTTATTTGGCAAAACTTATTTTAAATGCAATACACTTAATTCAGACACAGTCCCTTTAAATATCAAACGTGATTTAAGACGTACCTTTCTTAAAAGTCGAAGCTTTAACCAACAACAGAATCACACTGCATCCGATCAATTCATGTAAGCCGCCATCTTTTTAACTCGGTCGGTGGATACCACGCATGCGTTGCAGAACTTTTGAAATTAGGGAGGGGTAGGCTAGGTAGCAGCTTGAAAGACAGGGAGTCAATACGGTTTTTCACACTCTAAAATTCGATCGACATTTGGATATCCTGGTGTGTGGGTGGTAACAAAAATCGAATAAAGCATTTCGGATTAGTACTGATCCGATGAGCAGTGAGTAACTTCAGAATGAGGGAAGAAAACATTGTCAATAAACTCGAAGCCGAAATTCGATGGCTGGGACGGCACTCTGGTCAAGCCCACCCACTTCCTGGAAAAAGACTCGTCTCCGTTGAAAGAAATGGGAGAATTTTTAACTATTTCGGTAAGCTTTTCGAACTTTGCCTTCTATCTGGTCGTCTTTGATTTGAATTTCTTTGCTAGCCTATCCTAAGGTATATATAGACACGACAGGAAATGTATTTTTCTGTTGTAATTTCAGTTTTCCGGCCAACAAGGGCAGATAACCTGTTCTCGCAAAGAGTCCCGAGGCCGAGCGAAATACCAGAGGGCCCGAATCCGCCACGAGGGTGTTTAGACTTGAGTGTGCTACTGAGGTATTGGAGTTTACTTACCAAGGTAAATATTTTGCGTGTGTAAACGCCAACTGATACTATGGTAAACACCTCCTAAGACAATAGAAAGTTTACCACGGTAAAAGCTCGATTAACCATGCGAGCAGGCATGGTAACCAAGGTTTGGATGACAGATATATCCGCTTGCGGCAGCATAATATTTCATCACGCGTCTGATTTCCAGGCCGCTTTGGCTTCATGCGGCGACTGCTGCCATAAGAACAAACAAATTATCCTTATGCAACTGAAATGATAACTGGCAACATATTTGTTTTTTTCGCATACGAGAACATTCAAATGTCGCGCGCGTTCTCCAGACTCTATTCATGCAAAAAAGTCACACTTTTCATTGTGTCGCGCGCTTGAATAGCACGCGCTGAATGGAAAACTTTTTTAAAAGAAGAAGTTTATTCATGTGCTATTTTTCTTTCATGCAAACAATAGTCACACCTTTAATTGCGTAGCGTGCTTGTGGCCCGCGCTGAAGGACAATTTGAAAAATTGCGCGGCATGCACACTAGGAAAAGAAGGCGAAAATATTTTAAAAACCATATTATTTACATTGAATACTACGAATTCGTTCGTAAGTTTTACAAAATTAGAAAAGATTTGTTAGCGAGCAACACCTTTTATCCCGACCTTTTCATAAAAAAAAAATAATTACACCTTTGTCGCGTGCCGCGCTCGTCAGTGAAAAAAGAAAAAAATACACGCAATGGTTACAACTCTGACATATTTCAAGGCCGTCCTTTAATGTGTCCCAATAAGTTACTTACTGTATTTTAGCTACCGCTTTTTATTACTTATAACCTACTAGCTTGTTTCATGCGATCTATAGGAAGTCTGAAACCAGTTAATTAGTAAAGAACAAAGCACTTTGTTGAACAAAAGTAAGGGTCGCCAAGTGTAACCTTACAATAGCGCTACGATTGAATAAACACTGCCACAAACCTTTAAAAGGTCTTCGAAAAGAAAAGACGATTAGTCTAGCTTTACTTGTGCGACAACAATGTTCTCGAAGTTTAAAGTCACGTCCGCTCCGAGCGCGTATTCCACACACTTTCCTGTTGTGGAGGTCTACGAAGCCGAAATTCAGCGATTACGTCTCGAAAATGAAGTTTTGAAACTTCAAAACAACTCGTTGATCACTAAGTTAAATGAGGCTCTAGTTCAGCTACAGAAGCAACAGAATGAAAGTGCACCATTCAATACCACCCAAAAAGGGTACTTCCAACTGTCAAAAGCAGCAAGGAACAGCAAAAAACGAAGGATAAAGAACCTGGTGGTTCAATCCATAAGCGGACTCCCGGAATTTGTTCCCATTGAAGTAAGTTAACTTTTCCTAATACTGAATGAATTGTGAATTATATACACACTCCACGATCGAAATCACATGCACACTCACCTAACTGGCGATCATGCCCACTCTTTCCTATGACCGAAAAACAAATTGACCTGAATATTTAACAAGTACGTACTTGACAAACAGAATGCGTATCAATTTCCTAGATTGGTTTCCAGTGCTGCGAACTAATCAAATACTGTCTTTTTATATGTTCCAGATAAAGTTTACTGTACAAGGCGAGGAGTTGGTCATCCCTCTTGGGTCTGCAGAGGACGAAGACGTTTTGCCCTCGTGCCAAGAAACTGTGCAGCGTGTTCTTGTAGCCAAGGACTCAGGCCTGGTTTCAGACGAAGCTTACCACGAGCTGAGAATGTCCCTTTCAGAAGAAGCCAGGCCTGTGATGCCACCAATCAATGTTCTAAAAGAAGAGAGGAACAGGCAGAATAAGATCATTGACATCCATCAAATCACTGAGGTAGGAGGGTCACTTCTTGTCATGGCATAGAACTTACTGAGTCCAAATCACACGATACTCTGTGAATTGTTGAGGGGGGGGGGGGAGGGGAGGGGATGCAGTTTGGATTTTAAGATAAGATAAGATAAGATAACTTTTTTTAGAGTATTCTAGTGTACAAGCTGTCAATATTTTCAGTCATCAAGATCTCACTTATGAAAAAATGTGAAAAAATGTTGTAAAAATACATGTTTAGATTTTTTTGATATATTTGTAAAAATTCTATTAAATTATGCACAGCACAAATCTATAATGATCCCTCATGCAGTGGCTTGAAAATGGATTAACTATCCCTTTGCAAAGGCTCAAAACTTGTTGACCCACCCCCACCCCCAATTTTTGAACCACTCCCTAAACCTAACAAAATAATTAAACTGATCTGTGCAATCTCAACCTCCATAAAAAGCTAAAAGTCTAAAAGGCCAAGCTAAAACATTTTTCATAATTTCACTTAAACCTAACAATAAGAACCTGCTTGGATTTTGCTTAGCTAAACAGTTTTTTTTTAAATATAAAATATAAATAAAAAGCTATAAAAAGCTAAATAAAAGGCCTAGCTAAAACATTTTTCATAATTTCACTTAAACCTAACTATAAGAACCTGCTTGGATTTTGCTTAGCTAAACAGTTTTTTAAACATATTTTTGGGTATTAAAATGGCAAGTTCTTAAACCACTATGTTCTGACACGCTGGCTTTTACTGTATCTTATTCAGGCAAAAAAAGGTGATGGTGCACAGCGCAACATAAGTGAATGTCTCATACAGCTAATGTTAATCCAGGAAGTTAAAGAAGCAGTGCAAGCCAACGGTAATGTTATCAACCTTCGCTTTGCTGCTGATGGTCGAAGGACAAGCAACAAAATTGGGACAGTCATGGCTGTGTTTAACATATTAGACGAGAGAAACCATGGGTGCGACCACCAGTACACTGTGGCATTGTATAATGGTAAGGACATAAATGGATTTTGAAACGTAATGTAACTGGATTCTTTTTATTTTCTTCAACAAATGCAGATAAAACATCAAATTTAATTTAATATTTATTTTAGTGTTCAATGTCCCTGGTATTTTGTAATCAAAGTTATCCCCACATTTAACATTTACACTGGTTACACTTTTTCAACTGCTCACACGCGAGCCCTGTTCTTAAGCAAATATTCTGTAAATAAATAAATGAAAACTAAAGGCATTGAAGAAATATAACTTAATATCAATTGTTCTAGGGAAAGAAGATTACGACGAAGTGCAGATCTGCCTAAGTGCCACGTTGGTGCAAATTGAAGAACTTGAAAATAATGGGATCATAATAGATGGTGTTCACTATTCAGTAAAATGGTATGTTGATTCAGTGATATTTAACAGTAACACTGCTAGCCCAAGTTTCCATTGAGCAAATAGTCAGTGAGGTGCAGGCGGGGCGATTATTACTCATAGTAAACAAGGCCAAGTAGTCTTATTGTTTTAAAAGAAACTCATTATGTTCTTTTAAGTCAAAAATCTATAAAACAAACTAGTGTTTAAAGAGCTACCTGAGGGATCTTGGTACATGTACACTGTAAGTACACAGTGTATGCTCCCTAGTAAAAAGAAAACAAAAATCTTTAATTCTCTTTATTTAATGTCAATGGCTCTTACCAGCTGACATTTTGCTTGCAAATGTGGAAGAGTTCAACTTAAATCTTGCTCGTCCTCTTAACCCCATTTTTCTATTCTATTCTAGACTGCAGTCAGTACAACTGAAACTTGATGTTCATCTGTGTTGTAACATGCTGAATTAGTTTTCTTTTGTGAATACAGGCATTGCTGTGCTGATTGGAAATTTTTAGCCACAATTTATGGTCTGAATGCAGCCACAGCAAAATTTTTCTGTATATGGTGCTACTGCATAAAGGCAAAAATTGCTGACTTTACAAGTAAGTTAAATGTGATATGTCACGTATCAAGTTATAAATTTAATGCCACTATTTTCCAAATTGGTCATATATATCAGCCTACTGACAATTAGTTGATGCATTATGCAATCAATTCCATAACTTTGATTATGTGCCTTTCTCCACCCAGGCTGACATTAGGCAAATTTCATTCCTTCAATTTCTACTTTAAACATGGTATTGAAAGCTATTAAATACACTTGTCAACATGACTGTGCTAGGGCCACTCTTATTTTTGTATTTACTATTGTTGTCCAAAACAAAAATTACATCTGACTTTTCTTTCCTTTCAGTACCAGACTGGCCCATTCAGAGAAATATTGATCAGTGCAAACATCTGAGCTCGAAGAAAACAACAGATCAGAGAAAGGGCTGCATAAACAAGCCACTGTTGTCGATTCCCTTTGATCATGTCATTATTGACACCCTTCACCTCTTCCTGAGAATAATGGGGCTACTTTTTAGACAGGTATATCTATACAGTGGTCTATTCATTTTTATATGTATGTGTGTGTAATCCAGAAGTTCCAAGTTACCAGAGCTTAACTTAATAATAAAATGGGTCTTTTACATGGGATTTTCCCAAAAATCCACTACAACAGTGTATAATGTTTGAACATTGACTGATATGACAGGTCAATCTCACTAACAACAGAATTCTGTTATCAAATATACTAGTCTGGTCTCCCAGTTCTGGTCTCCCAGCTTATTACTTGCTGAAAATGGTGCAAATTTAGTTAGTGTCCAACACCCAGGGCACTTAATAGGTTATTGAACTGGTTATCAAGAACAAATGGAAGGAAGTGCTTGAGACAGAGCTAGAAAGGATTGGAGTACCATTCAAATTTTTCGAGGTGCAAAGTGAAGATGGTACCTCTACAACAAAGTGGACAAGACTGGATGGTAATTACATAACAATTTTCCAATAACTTATAAGAGACACAAGGCTAAGTCTTTCTTTGAGAACAATTAAAGATCACAATTTGCATCAAGTGAACAACTCAAGATTTTAAAAGCACGCAAGCATATGCTGCCTGAACTAACTAACCTGACATTGATTTTAAATTTTGTTTTAGGCAAAGATCTTCACAACATCCAGGAAAACCTTGACCTTAAGCCAATCTTTGATGGCCTGCCCACCATAAGAAAGCAGATCTGCCTAAGTGCCACGTTGGTGCAAATTGAAGAACTTGAAAATAATGGGATCATAATAGATGGTGTTCACTATTCAGTAAAATGGTATGTTGATTCAGTGATATTTAACAGTAACACTGCTAGCCCAAGTTTCCATTGAGCAAATAGTCAGTGAGGTGCAGGCGGGGCGATTATTACTCATAGTAAACAAGGCCAAGTAGTCTTATTGTTTTAAAAGAAACTCATTATGTTCTTTTAAGTCAAAAATCTATAAAACAAACTAGTGTTTAAAGAGCTACCTGAGGGATCTTGGTACATGTACACTGTAAGTACACAGTGTATGCTCCCTAGTAAAAAGAAAACAAAAATCTTTAATTCTCTTTATTTAATGTCAATGGCTCTTACCAGCTGACATTTTGCTTGCAAATGTGGAAGAGTTCAACTTAAATCTTGCTCGTCCTCTTAACCCCATTTTTCTATTCTATTCTAGACTGCAGTCAGTACAACTGAAACTTGATGTTCATCTGTGTTGTAACATGCTGAATTAGTTTTCTTTTGTGAATACAGGCATTGCTGTGCTGATTGGAAATTTTTAGCCACAATTTATGGTCTGAATGCAGCCACAGCAAAATTTTTCTGTATATGGTGCTACTGCATAAAGGCAAAAATTGCTGACTTTACAAGTAAGTTAAATGTGATATGTCACGTATCAAGTTATAAATTTAATGCCACTATTTTCCAAATTGGTCATATATATCAGCCTACTGACAATTAGTTGATGCATTATGCAATCAATTCCATAACTTTGATTATGTGCCTTTCTCCACCCAGGCTGACATTAGGCAAATTTCATTCCTTCAATTTCTACTTTAAACATGGTATTGAAAGCTATTAAATACACTTGTCAACATGACTGTGCTAGGGCCACTCTTATTTTTGTATTTACTATTGTTGTCCAAAACAAAAATTACATCTGACTTTTCTTTCCTTTCAGTACCAGACTGGCCCATTGTCGATTCCCTTTGATCATGTCATTATTGACACCCTTCACCTCTTCCTGAGAATAATGGGGCTACTTTTTAGACAGGTATATCTATACAGTGGTCTATTCATTTTTATATGTATGTGTGTGTAATCCAGAAGTTCCAAGTTACCAGAGCTTAACTTAATAATAAAATGGGTCTTTTACATGGGATTTTCCCAAAAATCCACTACAACAGTGTATAATGTTTGAACATTGACTGATATGACAGGTCAATCTCACTAACAACAGAATTCTGTTATCAAATATACTAGTCTGGTCTCCCAGTTCTGGTCTCCCAGCTTATTACTTGCTGAAAATGGTGCAAATTTAGTTAGTGTCCAACACCCAGGGCACTTAATAGGTTATTGAACTGGTTATCAAGAACAAATGGAAGGAAGTGCTTGAGACAGAGCTAGAAAGGATTGGAGTACCATTCAAATTTTTCGAGGTGCAAAGTGAAGATGGTACCTCTACAACAAAGTGGACAAGACTGGATGGTAATTACATAACAATTTTCCAATAACTTATAAGAGACACAAGGCTAAGTCTTTCTTTGAGAACAATTAAAGATCACAATTTGCATCAAGTGAACAACTCAAGATTTTAAAAGCACGCAAGCATATGCTGCCTGAACTAACTAACCTGACATTGATTTTAAATTTTGTTTTAGGCAAAGATCTTCACAACATCCAGGAAAACCTTGACCTTAAGCCAATCTTTGATGGCCTGCCCACCATAAGAAAGCTGAACTGCAGGAATGTCAGACTGCTGTGGAATGTAATTTGTTTCCCTGTATCCCTTTCAAGAATTGCAAAATGTTAAGTTTTAACTTAAAAGCATTTTCCAATAGACTTAGAAAGTAAGTCATGTGGAACTGACATGATCTTAAAAAACTGGAAAAAAATGCACATCTGAAAGAAATTATTTTAATCTTAGGGATTTGGTGAACTATTTGAAGCAATGGAAGCTGGACCAAGTGATGATAACTTCCAATCCCCAGAGGAGTTTCAAAGAAAGGCAAGAAATTGGACAAAGCTTTTCAAAGAAGTCCACTTTGAAGAGGATATTACTCCATACATCCATGGTAAGTTGCTTAATTTAAATCGAAAAATTATGAACATTAGTACTTACAAAAATTAGCACTCGCAAAAAAAAGGAAGCAAAAAGAAAGGATGGATTGATTTAATGCCTGATTTCAATGACTGATTCCCTAAAATTGGGTCTTTCTGTGCGTACCAGATGCAAATGAAGTCACATTGTTTTACTTTTGTTCGTTCTTTATCCTAATTCTCTCATTACTTTTTGCAGCTCTGGTATATCACGTGCCCCAGTTTTTAGAGAAATTTGGATCTCTTTCAAAGTTCAACTGCCAGCCAGTAGAAAAGAAGAATCATGAACAGTCGCGGATGTTTCACCGTGCAACACAGAAAGGTGGCCGCCAGTCGAAGTATACCATACAGGTGATGGAAGTTGCAAGGGTTCACAACCTGTACCGCACAAAGAGAGGATATAACAAGAAAAGTACAGAAGACCGTGGCAGCCTTTCTACCTACAATGACAACGAAGAAGAAGGATAGAGGTAATTTTAGATGCATTCCAAATAAAACAACAGTAAACAATTTTATTTCTGATGAAACAACCATCAGGTGCTCAAACGGAATCTGGTTCTTTCTTAGTGCTTTTCCTCCCACTTCTATCCCTGTATGTATACACTGGCTAAAATTTAAAGTTTCGCTGCGGTTATTTGGCAAAACTTATTTTAAATGCAATACACTTAATTCAGACACAGTCCCTTTAAATATCAAACGTGATTTAAGACGTACCTTTCTTAAAAGTCGAAGCTTTAACCAACAACAGAATCACACTGCATCCGATCAATTCATGTAAGCCGCCATCTTTTTAACTCGGTCGGTGGATACCACGCATGCGTTGCAGAACTTTTGAAATTAGGGAGGGGTAGGCTAGGTAGCAGCTTGAAAGACAGGGAGTCAATACGGTTTTTCACACTCTGAAATTCGATCGACATTTGGATATCCTGGTGTGTGGGTGGTAACAAAAATCGAATAAAGCATTTCGGATTAGTGTAAACACAGCATAAGATAGCTACAGCACAGATCTCATGAAGATTTATACGGTTTGACTGAGAGATAGGCACAAGGGATACCGGCACAAGACAAAATGAATTACACAGACATATTTGTTGATCATTGACTTTTTTTTTATTTGGTGGCTCCTAAAGGAGCCGTTTTTAGTTGTTGTGGACTCGTGTCTCTTTATTCTTCGTCAGAACTCAAATGGATCCAGGAAAGGTCAAGGTCTTCTGTTAAAAAAAAAAAACAAACAAAATCATAAGGATTAGAAACTTTGTACAAGTAAATTGCGGACGATTTACATGAAATAAATTTTGAATGCCGACAACGAACCTTCTTTAGCTTGTTCTTGGTGTGTCCTCTCTCGACTGAACGTCATGAACAAGTAGCCCATGTCTACCGGCCAGGTTTTCTTTGGTCGACATAAGGCTGGTTTCTCGCCATCTCCACACCACTGGCAGCGGGGACACTCGGAATGGTCGTATTGTAGCTTCCGTTGGTTTGCAAAGCGGATGGTGATGGGCTGATTTCTTGACACGACGCATTTAGTAGTGGTCCTGAAGCAACGCTCGGACCATCCGTGCGGAAGAAGGTCGTCGAGGTCTTCGGCAGTGACATCGAACCTCTTTCTGTAGCGACTCAGTCCGCCGAAGAGGTCTTCGAAGACATCGATGTCCATCGAGACTTTGACTGTGGCTCTGCGTACGTAGCCCTTCTCTGGCGCCGGCGCGGTTCGAACTGACAGTTTCTGGCCAATTTCACATACCAGGTAGTTGATTGTCTTTTCTTTGGCTGAAACAGACGAAAGCAAATTGTTAGATCTCGAACAACAGAAACCTACAGCTATACAAACTAATTTAAATTCCCGATCAATGAAAGTTACTCACCATTTAGTGAAGAACGCGCGTAGTTTTTGATCGCACTATTGCAATCTTCCTCCTTCACCCAGCTGTCTGCCACGCTCCCGAAGCCCTTCCATCTCACTTTATATTCTTTGCGACCGTCAATGGATCTAACGGCCAATACTTTAGACACTTTGAAAAACTTAGACATCTTCGCTTAAGTTCGCTCAACGAGTTCTGACTTCGACAACGCTCAGTTAATTATGACAATTCAGGCCTCAGTAAAGCCAACATTTAAAGAGCATAATTATCATACGACAATTGTAACGCTAATTGCCGGCGTTGTTTTATTGTTCTGTTCAGTAAAAGCTCACTTCCGCTTATAAATACGCTTACGTTGCATTAAAAATTTTACTTCTACATTTTCTTATGCAATGATTAAATATTACTAGTACCAAGAAAGATTTGAGTCCAAATCTCAGTTTTTAGACAAACTCTTAAAAAGGCAGAAAGGCGTGTTAGTGAAAAAAAGTCAAACCTCTTTGTTGTTTTCTGCTAAGTGCCGCGCGCGGCATTTATTGTGTGTCAGCAAAGAACGCAGCCATGCGCTAAAAAAAAAACTAGCAAACGAAACTTCGCGCAAAAAAAATTTCGCGCCCTCAGTAAAAGCAAGAAAAAGATCGCTTCTTGGCACAAAGATCGCTTCTTGGCAGTGAATGGGCTTTTTATACTCCCGTTTCTCTGGTGGATTTCTCAGTTTTCTATTGGTTAATCAGTAAAGGTGCAACCTTGCGTTAATTTAAGAATTTGTTGAACAGAAGACAGTTCGCATTTCGATCAGTTTTTAGTTCGAGTGAACATGTTCATGACGACGCTTTCTTTGTGCATAGCCTTCGTGGCTTTTTTCCCGGTACCAAGCAGTGGCGGAGTTGTCCAAAGTTCATGCACCTCAGTGGAATTGCCCTTGTGCAAGGATGTACTGAATACGACATACACAACGCCCCTAACAAGGGAAGAACAAGGCTTGCTGCAGCTGGAACATTACAGAGCATTGATCAACATTGATTGCTCTAAATTCGCACAACTGTTTATCTGCACTTCCCATTTACCGTTCTACTCTCCCCTCCATCAAGACCTAGAAGCCCTTCAACCATGCCGATCACTATGCACATATGTCTACAAAAGCTGCTATCCATACTTCATTCTCGCAAATCTACCATGGCCAAAGCACCTCAATTGTTCCTTATTTCCTCGCCACCCAAGTCTTTGCATCAAACCGTCCTTTCCAACTACCGTATCACCTTCAACTCTTCACTCTTTCAAGCTATCAATGACCGCGCCATCACCGACCACGCCATCGCAGACCACGCCATCGCAGACCACACCATCGCAGACCACGCCAACTCCGCACAAGAAATCAACAACTACGCCACCATTGACTAAGCCGTCCAAGCAAGCACAAACCACCGCAAAAGACATTGATTCACGTTTATTTTTTTTGTCGTAAACTTTTTACCGAAATTTTTTTTGCTATGACATTTGCTTTTGCAATTATTTGCTTTTCGGTTGCGTTCCTTTTGTCTTCAGTTTTTTCTTACTTTTGCTGGCTCAGGATCAGGGGAAGGAAGGAACAAGCCGGCGCACGTGAAGCCATACCGTTAAGAGAAATCTTGGGACCGCTCCCCCCTGTTCCTGAGCAGTAGTGACATTATTTTTATTTCATTCGACTTCCCTATAAATTTTCTTTTCATTTTCATATCAATTTGCTGTAAGATTTGCTGTACATTTTGCTTTGCTTTCTCCCCGTATTGGATATAAACAGTGAGAACAACCGATGTTAATCACTGCTCTGTAATGTCCGCCTTCATAGGTTCTTGACCATTTTTCGTTATCGGGCTCGTGTAGCTGTATTCTTGTGTAAATAGTTGATTTTAAACGAGACTGCTTTTATCAATGTTAATATAGTATTTAATTGAACAAACCCGATGGACAATAGAGTTTTTAAAGAGCGGATTATTGTAAACAGTTAAATTAAAACTTGCAACTTATACTATGAAATTTTTTTTCCGTGGGTGTGTTTTTCAGTCTTGTGGCGCAGAAGAGGAGTTTTTAAACCGTTTAGCGGCATTCGTTGACAAAACCCGAGGGACAATGCGGTAATAACGCGCTAATTTGCAAGGAACTTTTAAGCAGACAATTGTAAAGACTTAAGCTAAAAACGCTTGTATATACAAAATAAGTTTGCCGAAAGAATTAATACTTGCCAGTCATGGATATCTTTTTTTCCGTGTGTGTGTTGCGGCGCGCGAGTGTATGATCGAGAATTGATTGTTGATAAATTGTCATACAAAACCGCGTGGATTGACTTGTGAAATAGAAATCAGTTTGCATTCAATAAGCGCAGTGTTGATAAATGCCGCGAAGATATTGAAGACGCTTCAAACGCAACGCCTAAAACTTACTTTGATATCTGGGTAGAAGTTTTTCAGTTACAATCCGTGCTTCGTGGACGTGTGCGACCGGTTTACTGCATAATTTATGCCGTATAGGATCATAGTTAGATGACGCGCCAATTGTAAAGACATTTTAGTGACTTTACTGTGACCTAAGCAGGCAAATTGATTTGGTCTCATTGTAGATAATGGTAGAGCGCGTATGGAAAAACGCTTTTATGAACAGAGTGTTTGATTTTAAGGGGGGCGGCTGAAAAAGATCAAATGATTTGTATCAGTCAAAAGTAGCCAAGGTTGTGTCAGGAAACAGCTCTTCTTTTCACGATCTTCCCTCACCCCACTAGCTTTTTACTTACTCGCCCCGTGTTGGTATATGCAAATTTACGCTACCCACTCCCGCACTGCAGTGTAATTGTCACGGCCGACGCGCACACTGAACAGTGCAAATTTACGCTACCCACTCCCCCAGTGAAGCTCATTTGTCACAGCCGACACTATTCCGATCAGTCGCGAACTTTTTCGCTTAGCTTCGGCTTAAGTCCTTCTGCGCTCTCAAGAACAAAAGGACTATTGTTTAAGGCTGATGGGAAAGGTGAGATAAAAGTTGAGCCACAACAATGGACCATTTCTTGATACAAAGCTTAAATAGTACCAGCTCACCGAAGTTCAGAGTCAGTAAGCGTTCTGTCAGAGATAGGCTTACCCTTTTGATCAGCAAATATAAAGAAAAGATGAGAAAGGAAGAGCAAGGTTCTGGGATTTCGTGTGGTGATGAAACAGAATTAGAGATGGCATTGTCTGAAATCATAGAAAAAGAGCAGGCAGCTGAGTTAGAAAGGAAAGAAAATTCGAATACTCTTACTAAGAAGAATGAAAATGACAAGGCCTCTGCAGAGGAGAGCAGATTAAAAGCCATGGAGCGTCTGGGGCAAACCAAAAAGAGGAACGGTGATGCTGGTTGTGATGAAGTTGCTAAACCAAAAATTAGAAGAAGCACCAGTGAAGCTGTATAAATACTGAAAGAGAAGTTTGAGAACGAGAAAGAGATCAGGAAGGAAGAAGTAGAAATAAAGAAGAAAGAGCAGGACAATAATGCTGCCCAGCATCAATTACTCATTGATCAGCAGAGGCAAAGCCAGCAACAAAACCAGGATGTATTAAAGATCATGACCCAACAGCAGCAGAGGCAGGAACAGCAGCAACAAAACTTCCAAATGCTTTTCTTGCAGCAGCAACAACAACAGAGTCAAATGTTCATGGGTTTGCTGGAAAAATTCATTCCAAAGTCCAATTGAGAGAAAAAGGTGAAAAAGCTTCACACTACAGCCTTTTTGGAACATGTTGTGGTTCCAAACATTTTGCTTGCTGATGCTATTGTTTAACTTTAAGCCTTAGGATTTTTTGCAGCAGTGGCTGTTGAGTTCTTTATCAAGTATTGCTCTTCTATTTCTCAGGGAAAACTGGAATTTTATTGTCATTTCACAAAGGGCATGCAATGTTTACAGTGATCATAGAACAGTATTAAGAAATCCATACACATGTATAGTTGAATTCCAACTGTCTCTTGTTGTTACATTTTAAGCGTAGCATTAAGGTACAAAAGTCATTGTATAATCATATGTTAAAAATTGCATTAAACATTTGCATTTGGTTGCATGTTATTCTGTTGATCTCCAAAGTATTTTGTTATCCTATTCAGGCCTGGGGGCTAAATACTTTGTATTTTTATTGATTTTAAATGGTTTGATCACTATAAATAGGCACCTAGGAAATTTATGTCTATGTGATTTGACATTTACATGGCAACAAAGTTTTGTTCAGATGGATAGAGGTATTTGCCCACTACATGCTCAGGAACAAAGCGTGTTGTTGTTACTGTTAAACAACAACAAACCCTGGCAAAATAGGATCGAGGGCACTCTTTTATAAGATGTTTTGTTTGCCAGTCAAATCTGTAATGTCCATCCCCTACATTCAACATTTCATGCTCCTAACACAAAAACTGCTAAATTCGAAAAAAAAATTGTATTCTCAAAATAAATACAGCCATTTTTAGTGATTTTAAACTTCACTGGAAGTATTGTTCCAGAGTGGGGGGCTCAATACCAACATAGTCACTGGTGTTTTTGCCATAAAGGCATGTTACAGCATTACGAAGCAGTGCACAAACAACATACATTTTACCAACATTACTAAGGCCGATTTTGAAATTCTTTTTAAAGTCAAGAAATTTGAAAGAATTAATGACATCACCAAAAAGCCATTCAACTGAAATTCTTAAAGCACTCATAGCTTCGTTGTAATCCTGCATGAGGGGAGCAAGTGGGACACGGCGAAATGGAGTTTGAAGATGTACACGGAGAGGGTATGCCAAATCTCCATATATGCACATGGGTTGAACTGCTGGAGAAAAGGCATGCTGCTGAAGGTCACGCAACAGTCCAGAATCGGCAAGCATTCCTGCGTCATCGAAAGAAAATTTTAAATGAATTGTGAGAAAAGAAATTATTTAGTTTATATGGTCTATTTATAGATTATTAACTCACCGACTGGTCCATATAAGTTTCCAATTAGTCCATTGGGTAGGGACAATGATTGAAATTTCAAGGCATGGACCCTTTTGTGGCCATTATAAACAATTCGCTGTTGTTCACCAGGTCTTGAAATGGGTCGAACTGTTCCATCGATGAAACCAAAGCAGTTGTCAAGGGGGGATCCTTTGTCTGAGAGAGAATCTGCATAACGCTGTAAAGCCCCAGGGTTCAGGAGATCTTGATTCCACTGGGTTATAAGGTGCCCATGAACGTCATAAATGTATTCCATGACTTCATTTGTGATCAAACTTACGACAGAAACTGGTCGACCAAATCGTGGTATCATATCACTAAGCCGGCATGGGTATGCAACTCGTTTGAGAAGCATACATAGGCCCTCCATGTCGCCGCAAATGCTTCTCTGCTCACATTTAAACACCGCTGGTAGTTGGAGTGCTGCAACAAGTCGAGGAAGGTCTTGTTTCTCGACACGGAACTCTGTTTTGCATTCAGCGGAATTCATAGACTCCAGGTCGAATCGTTCATAGTTTCCATGAGGAAAATCCGGATTTTTTGAACTGAAGGTTTCGTACAGTACCAAAAACTCTTCATCTGGAACAATGTTATCGGCGTATAGAAGTACAAGGAGGTCACGAAACTCTTTAAAAGACATTTTTCGTCCACAGCACGACAACTCTTCCTGAGGTTGATATCGTCCACGTAATCGGTTTTATGTTTATGTTTCCCGCCGTGGACAACGGTCTTGTCCCATGGCGTAATCGGCCATTCATGTCTTCGTCCACGTCCTCGTCGTCATTGCTAAAGGTCCCTGTTTCTCGCCGTGGACGACAGTCTTGTCCCAGGGCGTAATCGGCCATTCATGTCTTCGTCCACGTCCTCGTCGTCATTGCTAAAGGTCCCTAATGAGTGGCTGGGAATGGTTGGGATAAACGAGGAAACTGCTGCTGGAAATCTGAAAAAGCCCTAAAGAAGAGCTATTTTACAGTGGATTCTGGATGCTTGGGCTGCGCTGCCCACAGACGTTATCAAGACCTCTTTCAAGAACTGCGCCTTAAACCTCACCGTGGATGGCTCGAATGATGATGCGATTCACTATTTCAACAGCCATGCAGCTCCGGAAAGGCAATTCTTCACGCACAGGTGGATATCCTAAAGGAGCCAGATGTTAATCCTTTCGAAGCAACTGATTCAGATGTAGAAGAAGCGTACCCCCCATTGTTGGAGCTCATAGACTCAGACCAAGATGGGGACAGTGACATTGAGATTGATTAAACAATGTTTAACGTATAGTAATTGAAAACACTTCTCCTTAAAGTTGATCTTATTGTTACAGTTTTTTACTTTTACTATCGATATTAAATGAAAAGCATACTCTGGCCATTGTGTGCGTGTTTCGTACATTTGAATAAGTGCCCCGTTTTGGACGTGAAAAATGTAATAAGCGCCGGGGTGCTTATTCGAGTAAATATGGTACTGTATTTCTGCACATAATGGATAACCTGGAAAATAGATCGACTGTCGTTCAGAATAAAAAACGTTCCAAAACACAAAATTGTTGTGAAAATGGTAAAATATGGGTTGTGGAAAACTTAGAAATAGAAATTAAAATGTGGGTTGTGGAAAACTTAGTAATAGAAATTTTCATGGGAAAGCAATGAAATTTCCAAAGCTCAGAAGAGTATGAGTCATGTATGGATTAAGATAGGATTACGTACATTGAATTGTTGCATTGAAAAAAATTATGTGTCATCTTTAAGTGTTCATGATGATTTCTTGTTTTGATGGAACAGGTGAGTAGTCAAAAAAATTCTAAATTTAAAAAGATTTTATCCAAGTCTTTATTGCAACAATTTTTATTTGCTAATTGTTTATAGTGAAAAAGAAGTTTGGCAAGCAGAACAAAGACAGCAAGTTGTTTGTTGTTGCACCAACAATCTCACTGTTGAATCCCATTCTTGTGGATCGGTTTTCTGGCAAAACATTAAATATTTTTGCATTGACATATATATATATGGTAGAGGTCAAAATTGTTTGCAGCTAATCTATGTATCGTTATATTAATGAATATAAATTTTGATTAATTAAGGCATGAGTATTGGACAAACCAAAAATCTGAAAAAGCTTTTTTTTGTCACCATGATCATTTTTGGCAACAGTTTGCTGACCATCCATTTGTGCACATACAGGTGATTCCCTTAAGATTCAAATGTCAAAGATGTTGAGGATGCGCTGGAAAGAGGAGAGGCAGCACTGATTGCTCTCAAATTTGAATGGTGCATATTTAAATATAGATGAAGCCAAAAATTGTTGAACATTCATTTAAATGTAACTTATTCTTCCACTGTGCACTGGTACACGGACAGAAAAGAAGGAAAAGCATTTTGGAGGGCACGCTTTCTCGATTGGTGGTTTACTTGCGATTTTCGTTCATATTTTTTGAAGTCCTTGTACTCTTAGATGATCTTTTTCTCTTACTGGGTCAGAAATTTTTCAGTTTTTTCCGATCGCGGTCAAAACGCGCAAGAAATTACCACATAATTCTGCCTCGGAATTGTCGGCAGAGGGTACTTTGATCTAGAAATAATATCTACCACAACCTTCTCACAAGTTTTGCGAGATTGAGTTCACTTGATTGGTCCATTAAGGCGATGAACTGGAGAACCACTCCTCGTGGGAGTGCTATGTTTACGAAACTTTCTTTGCCGTATTTCTTGGTAAAATGTTTTGTGAAGTTTGTCATCTTTGAGTGGCTGGTTTGCATATGAGAATTCATTGTAGAAGAATGAAATTTCGCCCAATGGTACATGAATCCCTCTTCTTCGAAAGTGTGTCAGGGTTTGTTTTTAGTTTTGTAGTCCAAATGCCGAATGGACGAATTTGAACTATTATAACTTTTTTTGAGAGCTGATCTTAATCTGATCTTAAGAGTAAGTAATTTTTTTCACATTTCACATTTTCGTGATCCTAATTGCCATTGATTAAAATTGCCTATTAGTAGCAAAGAAAAAGCTTGGTTGATCAGCAGGAAATGGAATTTGAAGCAAGTGTCAGGATAGGCAAGCAGAAAAGGGTTAGATGCTTCATGGCTATGCTAAAAATCAATGTTTGTTTTAAAAAAATCTGACGCTTGCCAGTGTCTGAGTGATCTTCACAAATAAGAAAAGAAAACTTGAATTCATGCCCAGTTGTTTAGTTGTTCATCTTTCTCAGTTTAAATAATTCAGAGAAAATCTTTGAAACTTCTGAAAGGAGCATCTGTGAATTCGATCATGAATATTTGCATGAAAATATATCTATATGTGTAAGTTTGAGTTTGGAAGGGGTATTAATCTTGATTTGCTTCAACTGAAAGTATGCGTAGTCTCATTTAAATTGTCGTCACCAGAGACCTGGGATGTGCAGTTCAGAGCAAGAAGAATTAAAGTTTGAAGACAAGCATATTATGTAGAATTAACCTTGCTGTCAGGGTCTCTCTCTCAGATAGAGTACTGAGAACAAGATGAATGTAGAAATACCACTTTATTTAGAAAAGGATTCATTTGCTTGAATTGAACCCATGAAATTCTTAAAATTACAGCTTAACTTAAAGTACTTTGAAAATAATTTTAGATGGATGCAAGTGAATATTTTCTGTATTAAAAATACATCTAGGTTTCAAATATAAATTTCCAGGAAGTTGCATCAGATGTGGTTACAGAAATCATAGGAGAGCCAATGACAGTAAACGTAAGCTTGTCTTTTTCTTTTCAAGTTAATACATACTGCACAGGATTTGTTGATGTACCGTCAAGTTGTTGGTGCTGCAGATAGGTGTAATAATTGTTGTGAAATGTACAGTGGAAATAATTTCTCAGATTTGCTTACATAATTTCTGGGAAATAATCATAACAATCTGATTTGAATAATTATCATTTTATATTTCCTCATAGGAAACAGAAAAAGATATGGAAAAAGAGGTAAACACACTATACACTGTCATGTGAGAAAAAAAAACAAAATGCCCAGATTTGAGGTACCTAGGATTAAAGAATGGTATTTCGTGACAGTCCTAATTTTTAAGACACTAAAACGATTAGCATGGAAAAAGTTGTTGGAGAATAAGACCTTGCTTTCCATCTCTAACAACATTTTCGATTGATGTACTGTTTTTATTAGCATATCTGTTAAAGAAATGGTAGTGCTTTTACCCATAGCCAGTGATAAAAGTAATTGAAAACATTGTCATATAAAGTTTTGTGTACAAGTGTTTAAGAAATTATTTTTTCTTAGCAATATTGGATTAATTTTTAATAAACCTCTAAACATGGTTTCCACAGGTCAGGAAACAGTCAGAGAAAAATTATGTAAAGTCAGGGGAAGTTTAAGTCTTTAAAGTAAGGGAAAAGTGAACTTTTTAGAATTCAGTGATGTTTTGGTTAAATAAATGGGTGGAGAGATTGGCTGTGTGGGGTGGTTGGATGCAGTTGTCAGGACTAATTTGCGATTTTCTAATTTAGTTGGTCAGGGAAATTTTACATTTGTCAGGGAAAAGTCAGGGAATTTCAAGATCCTCTACCTGTGGTAACCAAAGCTTGATTGATTTCTTGTCCCATTGCAGATTATCTGATGTTACCCTGTATAATTATTTCTTTCAAATTAAAAACAATAATATGAAAAGGAAAGATTAGTTTGGAGATAAACAAAGGAAAATTTCTCTAGAGAGCATCATTTCATCTGAAATGGGCAATTTACATAAGCTGAAGATGTCTGTTGTTATGCAGTAAAAATCATCCACCACATCCATCAAGGAAAACAATCTTAGAAATGTTAGGTTAACTTGCATTTCAACAAATGTGTCTGTAGAAAACGATCAGAGAAGCAAGGCAAAGAAGAGTGGGGAAAAAAGGAGCCATGTACTGAGAATATGTGGCCTATCATTGTCAATTTGCCTAATGGAGCAAAAGAAGAGGCCTATTTCAAAAAAGGGCCTGTTATCAGGTATGAATATATGAGTATTTGATTTTGAAATTTATTTTGAGGTGTCATAACAAATTTTACAAACATACATATATGTTCAATGAATGAGTTTTGGGGAAAGTTCAGGTTATCGTGAGTTCAAAAATAATTAGTTAGATATGCAAATTTGATTCATTTATATTAATTGAAGGAACACACATGTTATTATGCAACAAACTCAAGTTATGAATAATGGCAGTCTTCCAAAGAAGTAATCTTTGACCATTAAATTAGGGCAGGTGCACCTGCCATTATTCTTCACCCTCCATCAAGGGACCCAAATTGTACAGCCAGATGATGAAATAGATGGTAATGGTGTGCTGTACCTCCAAGAGCGAGTAAGTTAAACAGAGATGTATAATGCTGAAAAAAGCGATGAAATAAAATGCTTTTATTGCGTAAGTGTGAGAGAAATATGGCCATGATTAAGCCCAGACTCAGCTTAGTTGAAAAAGGCAAATCGAGAATTGACGCGCGTGCGGTTAACAGAAAAAATACTCATGGCAAAACTCAGTCAGATTACTGGTAAATCTAACAATACGGAAATTAAACTTCACAGTAAGAGGAGGACATCTCAAAGCTCCTTAATTGCCAGGTATGCCACTGTCTGTTTTAAATAGCGGGCCTCTGACAGAATAAGCATATTATAATGACATAAGCAAAACGTTATTAAGAACAGGAGCAAAAGAAGCATAAACATAAGCACGAGTTACAATCCTTAAATCGTATTAGCTCCAAAAAAAGGAGGACTATAAGTTTCTTGCATTGATTACATATAGTTAATTCTGCCACTGAAAATAAAATAAAATGGCATCAACTTATCCTATGTTATGATAATAATAATAGAAAATCAAGCGATACTTAGTTTGTGATGGTAACAAGTGACTGATGATTTGTTTTAAAAACCCTTTTTCACAATTAGGTTTCTTTTAAGGGAACATGCTCAGGAAGCCAAGACCTTTCAGCAACATTACCTGGTAACAATTTTGATCATAATTTCAGAGAAAAATTTTTAAAACTCTTGGTTTCTAAAATAAAAAGGGGGACTGAGCCTTAATACATTAATTGTTGTTATGTCTAAATAACTTTGTAGATGCCACATTTGAAACAAAATCCACTGTAGAACAACCAGGTGAGGACGTACTGAATTATTATTTTAGTAAAGAGCTGATTAATTGTTATGCAGTAGATGGTAAAACAATTTTCAGCCAGGTGAATAACTGAGAACTTAAGCTTCAATCTTAAGGCTTTAAAGTTCTGTTTTTACAGAATTGAAAAACACTAAAAAGGTTAAGTTGGTATTAAAGAAGCAACCACTATTTACATCACAAATACATATGTTCAGAAGATAATGGCTTTAAATATTAATTTTAACATATAGGTTCATTGACAGAAACAAAACAGAAGAAGAATGAAACAGAAAGTGTGACTGAAAAAGGTAAACAAGTTAATCTTGAGAATTTGTGATAAATATCAAAGGCCACTGTACTGTGTATAAAAAGGAAGTTCCCCTTACTAATTTTAAATAACACAGTAAGCAATGTGAAATATTTTAATTTGAGGCTGTGCAAGCAAAGTGATCAAATAAATTATGTTTGCTATTAATTTTACATTTAACATAATTGAAAGGTGACCTTTTGATTTATAACTCTATGAAAAATCCCAATAGGGGACTATTTTATGTTGTCTTTGATTTTACACTTTTCACAGAAGAAAGTCAAGAAAAGGGAAAAAAGAAAAGAAGAAAGAAGGTGAAGCTGTCAGAGGATGATGAAAGAACACTAGAGACAAAAAATGATTAGCAGATAAATAAATAGATACTACATGGCTGTGCGGAAATACAAAATTTCTCTCCGAGTGTTGGAAGTAATTTAACGAGTGAGAGCAGCAAACGAGTGAAATATGTATAAACATAAGAAGAGAAATATTGCATCTCCAAGCAGCCATGTAATATTCTATTTATAATATAAACACCAATGAACTTCCAAACCTTTTCACTTTGGCTGCGAAAGGCACGAGTTATTACATAACCATAGCAATGGTAATGTCTTCACATGTGAAGATAACATTGTCTGATTTCATACCGGGGAACTGGGTCCAACTCCGTATGTTATGGGATTATTCAAAACAAGACCCACCTACTCAGAAAGAGCACACCAAGCTTTACAAGATCCTGTTGAATAATCCCATAATATGTGGGTTTCGTTACCTGTCCCCCCGTATGAAATTGGATAATGTTATCTTCACGTGTGAAGATATGTTTTCGCATGAAAGCTCACCTGGTATTTCACTGGTGTAAAGTGTAAACAAAGAGGTTCAAAGGAAGGTCAATTGGTCTGTTTTGACAAAAATTAAAAATTTAAAAGAATTGGAAATGCCAACTCATTGTTGTGCACCAGAATGTATGAAGAAAGGATAACGGGAAAACGATGGGACAAAAGTGTCTTATTTTAAATTTCTGACGGAGAACCCGATGAAAAAGAAGTGGCTTCATGCGATAACAAGAGACGAAGGAAAGCGTTTTAAGGTAACCGAAAACTCCAGACATTTCAGAGAAGGTGATATTAAAAAATCTCTCGCCGGCAAGAATGAACTAAGAAATGGAGTTGTCCTTTCTGTGTTTCCGTGGATTCGAACATTGCCACGCAAAAGAAAGGAGCCGGCGGAAAGAACATTTGAAGTGACAGCTTCGAAAAGTGCATCACAGAATCTGTCTTCCTCAACCGTTTTTGTTGAAGAATTGTTGAATGAAATGGTCCCAGATTTATCGTACTGTAGCTCAAAAGTCGAAGACGAAACACAAACCGATGTTACCGACCAGGAGGCCTACTTGAGGGAAATCATTGACAACAATAGATACATTTAGCACCCGGCTTTTTAGCAATTACCTCAAACCTCAAACGCCTAGATGTCACGTGAGCCTGCTCTTGCCGTCACGTTACCGGTTCTCAACGCGGGTTTTCGACGGCTGGGGGTAAGTTTTCACGTAAGTGTTTTCCCTGAGAGTTTTAAGCCTTAACTTTATTAGAATAACACGTAAAAATATTGAAATTAGATGGTTTAGGTCTTATTGTCATAGTGTAGAGACAGTTTTCGACGAAAGAATTCGGATAAATCTATTTATCGTCAGTTGATAGAAGTCTGAACGTGTGCTGGTGAATTCAAAATGGCGGCCACTTTTTTTCCTTAGGGTTTTCATGTTCGTAGAGAGGCTCAGAAAGCCCAAGAGTACTGAACGAACTCTGAAAAGCTGAGGAATACGGACCTTTTTGACCTCTTTATGTAACGTTGGCTGAAACCGAAATTAAAAACAAGTTTCGTCTCAAAACAGCGCTATAAAGTACTTTGTATTTGTCAACAACCAACACCAGTACCATTTTACTCTATTTAAGCCGTATAAAGCATTTTCTGCATTGTCACTCAATACTGAGTGTAACTGCTCTTTTAATTTTAGTTTTTAATTGTTTCTGCTATGAAGATTTAAAAGGGGAAAAACACTACTCTGTAAATTTTACTCTGTAAATATATAATAGTTTTTATAATAATTTTTAAATATTCTACATTGTATTTTTAACCTATTTTTATATGTATATATATTTTTATCTGTGATGTATATAGTATGTGTATTTTTATTTCAAACCCAGGGTTCCTGTTGATAGCAGGCTGGCCATTCGCCTCCTGATTGGATTACCCTGGGTTTCTTAAAATTTTATTTTTAAATAAAGGCGACTATTCTATTCTATTCACTAACACTAAGACATTATTATTATAATGATTCTAGAATTAAAAAAAAAAATGGCTGGTGCTCCTCCATTTCGATGGCCCAAGCAGTCGCAAGTCCTGGCCCTGGTAAGAGAGTGTGCCAAAGAAATGCCAGAAAAAACAAGTGATTACGAGGTGATTGCAGAGCGACTAAGCTCTGCATTTAGTACCGAACATCAAGAAGTTACAATAAAGGCTAGGGGTGCAAAGGAGAAAATGGAGAGGATTCTGAGAAAGTATAAGGGGGAAGACAACCAGTCATTGAAGCGGTAAGACATGCTGAAAAAAAAAAGGGGGGGTGCATTCATCTTGCATGAGAATATGATTTTAAGTATATCTAGTAGCTGATTTAGGGTCTTACAAGGAGGGCTAGAAGGCTTGGCACTTTTTCTAGACTGGTTTCACACAACTCCTTTTCATAACACAAACTAGCAGATGTATTCACATGAGCAGCTGAATAAACTAAGGCCTACCTGCCTACTGGTACTCCGAATTACTGTTTTCTCACATTTTTTAAAGGGAAACAGGCTTGTGATTAGTCAGTCTAGCTGGCAAGCAGGTCTGGTATTTACCATTTATTATATCTCTTAGATAGTACGGGCGCTGCAATTGGTCAATTTAGCGGGCCGTATTCTACAGTACGGCCCGCTAAATCAAAAACTTTGTTTTTGCACGCTCTATTTCTTGCTTGGGCCATAAATCGATGGGGAAGCGCAGGTCTTAATTTACAGTACGGCCCTCAAAATTGGTAGTTAAGAGGTATGTAGTTCTAGCTGCTTGTAGGTGGACCCCATTCCACTGGGCAGGCTGTTAGACAGGCACATTTGTATATCAAGATAGGAAAAAGATTGTATTTTGTGAAGCAAAGGCACATGTTATAAATTTAAACTAATTGGCTCTTGTGTTTATCCTTATACCACACATGGTATTTATATATTATTAGATGGCATTGATAAATTATACCAGAAAATGTCTAGAATGAATGGTTTTGGCCCTACGTAATGGTCTTGTATTTCCCATGCCAGTTCAATTTTTGTGTCTGCTGCATTTATAATGCATGCAGACACAATGATAAGCTGTAAAACGCGCGACCATTACTTCATATAAGCTAGACATGTAAGCTTGTCACAAGGATATCTGTGTCATAGAAATTGTCGATTTTGTCTTGTCTATATATGAGCGAATAAAAATTGAGTGAAGAAAAATTGCTTGTGTAATATGTAGCTGATGTAGTGCTATATCTTAACTCAAATGTCCTTCTAACATTGTTAAAGGTCAGGCACAGAAGAGGAATTTAATGAGCTTAAACAGCTCTGTGAAGATATAGTGACCTTTCAAAGAGATATGGCAGAGCTTAGGAAGCAAGAAGCAGCAGAAAAGAAAAGAAAGGAAGATGAGGAGAAAAAAAAGGCAGAGGAGATGAGGAATGCTGCAATGAGCAGAATGTCAAGTTAATAATACATTATTGTAGTTAGTTCAATAATTAGGGCAGAGCAGTAGCAACATAGTTATAGAAGCTATAGAGAGTATAGAATCTGATATTTACGGTGTCATACAGGGCTGGAATTCAGAAGAATTTATTATTGTGGTAGCAAATTTGCCCTTCCTTGTGACTAGTCAACAAGTCTGATAACAAGTGTCTATCTTTTAGTCACAAGACCCAAATATTTAGTCACTTTGAGCCCTGTCATTTTAACACTTTTTAGAGCAAGTAAAAAAAAATTCTAGCTACTTCAAAATCAAAATAGAATGCCTAGTGTTTTTTGGCCAAACTATCAAGTTCATTAATTCTAAAACATGTTTACAATTTTTATATTGTTTTAGAACGGTGCAGTGAAAAGCCAGCAGATTCTGACGATTCTGATGCAGAAAGTGTAAGTTCTGAGAATGAGGGACCCACACCAACAAAAGGTACATTGGATATTAAAATAGAGTAGCTTTAGCATTTCTGCATAATCTAATGTACATAGTGCAACTATTTCAGCAACTTCTTTGCAAATGCATGTACCTTTCACCGCTTGCAATTACTCATATTCAAACAGGTTAACATATTAAACTAGCACAGAAAATCACATCACACAAATGAGCTACACATATTCAGGATATCAAAACAAAGAGGATAAGTAGTCAACTCCCATGAAAAGCTCTTTTTAAACCCTATGCTAATGAAGAAATTCCAATTACCCACTACCACACTTACATTCCAGCCATGGTGACCACCTCAGCCCTTTAGTGCTTCCTCGTCATTAAATAAATTAATAATGTCTTTATTAAAAATCAGCAAAACTACATATGTAACTAACTTCACTTCATGTTTTGTAGGTCCGAAAAAAAAAGTGCAGAAGCGGGCAAGCAAATTGTCTGCTGTGGAGATGCTGGCTCAGAAGTATGCCCAGAAAGCAGCTTTTAAAAAGGATGAGCTGGAATTGCGAAGACAGGAGCTGGAGTTTGCTAAACAGAAATACAATGATGAGCTGGAAGAAAAGAAGGGCAGAGCCGAGTTAGAGCTCGAAGAGAAAAGAGCATACTTGGAACTCCTTAAAAATCGGCTATAGGTTATGCCACATTTCTCATTGTATTGACCTACTGTTTCAGGAACTGTTTACAATAGGCTAGAAGCATTTCCATATTTAAATCTGTACTTTCTAAATAGACCCAAGGTAGAACATCTTGACTAAGATCTTGCAAGATCTTACAAGAGCTCTCCTGCTCATACAAAATCCTGCAAGATAAGATCTTATTTGACCTAGATCTTGTTTTTTTTTTTCTTGGATAAACCTTTCTAAGATCTTACCTTACAAAATCTTATCAGCTGATATTTGACTAAGATCTTGGTCAAATAAGATCTTGCAACAGCAAGAAATAAGATTGAGCAGGAAAGCTCTTATAAGACCTTGCAAGACCTAGGTAAAGTGCTCAACCAGGGTCCTAGTCCTAAATGTTATTTTACAGCACATGTATCCCTATGCTCTACTTTTCCATTCAGATCAGTGACAGCTGTTGTGTTCTAAAATATGCATGTCAAAGTTAGACTTACTAGACTACCTCTGAAAACAAGTACAGGTTTAAACAGGTTTAAATTGTCCTTTCAAGAACTAAAGCTTAGTTTCTGACATTATTGCAAAGCTTTTATGTGTTAACACAATTTGTGTTTTTGCCAGTATTAACTGTTTGTTGTTGGGAATTGTTATTAGAATTGATTTGTTCAAGGTTGTAATTTTCATTTATTAATACTTGTTCAATACATGTGTGTTTACAGTACTGTTGCCAGCATTCAGCCTTCCCTATTACATTCAAAATATTGCCTAGTGGTTTAAAAGGTATGTTTCTAGTGAAGGGGGATCAAGATCAAAATAAGTGCTGGTTTGTGAGCCATAAAGGCATGTGTGGCAATTAATCAAAACAGTTGCCACTAAATAGTATTTCCCTACTGGTTGGAGCAAGACCTTCAAATTTTTTTTGAAGTCCAAGTATGCAAACTGTTGGCAAATTTTGCCGAAACCCCATTCCACACATGTTCTAACTTTGCTCATTTCAGTATTGAAAGCTTGCTGATCGTCAGTAAGATGGGCTCCACGAAATGGCCCCAAGATGTTGTAAGTTAGGCCATAGGCTGGATCTCCATAAAGCACGTATGGGTCACCTGCAGGTGTCTGTAGAGGCCAAAGCTTGTTGGTCAGGCCACTGACTCCTAGTATAAAGGCATCGTGGCGCCGCCCCTCAATGGGTCCATACATGTGTGCAATTAGGCCATTTGGTGCAATGACTGACTGAAAAAATTAAAATGTCATTAAACCTGTTCTACAGGCTATACATAAAACTTTATTTTGACACAGAAGCCATTCACAATTAGTTTTTATCCAAATTTACAATGCTCATTGGTTTTCAGATTTGGTGTTTAAAAAATGTTGGGATGTAAGGTAATTTCCAAAAAAAAAAACATCAAAACAATATTAGACCCCAACGAAATAAGTTAACTATGAAACCTTTCTAACTTTGCTGTTTTAGCAAAAATATGGCCTCTTTAATTCAAGGTGGGCAGTTGAAATTGGTTCAAAGGTGACTACCAGAGAGGTTTCACTGTATTATAATGAATATGCTTTGTTGTTAGATTTCCCAAGGCAAGTTAGCTGTGTCAGAGCAAAATGATGCTTTTGGCTATTTTGTTTGTCAAAATGTGTTTTCTACAAGTTTACCTGGAACTTTATGCAATGCACACGCTTGTGGCCACTAAACATAATTCTTTGGTTTCTGATTGGGCGAGATATAGGTCTAGCTGTCCCATCAATAAAACCCCAGCACTGATCCAGTGGTGCTCCCTTATCATGGATTACACGAGAGAAAAGCTCGGGGTCCAACCAGACTAGATCCAAAGATTCAATTAGATGTCTGTGCCGGTCATAAAGGTCGTCCAATATCTATGGAAAAATATACATATTCGGCATTTATCTTGAAATAATTTCCATGCTGAAGAAATGGAGATATGCAAACAATGTGAACATTATGCATACGCAAATAAATCTAAATGAACCTACTATTTTAGATTAAAACTTGGGCGTAGCCAGGATCTCATAAAGGTGAGGTCAGTGCTGATCACTGTTTAGCCCATTTTTTACTCTAATGTCTACTACCCTTATTTCTCCCCAAAAGGGGGGTCATGGGAACCCAAGGACCCCCTGGCTACGCTCCAGTTAAACCATCAACTGTAATAATGCAATCATGAATTTTCATGAACACCCTGATTACCAAAAGTGGGTGGAAAGGAAAACAGTTTTTACAGTTTTTTTTGCTCTATGCATTTAAGCATGACTTGCCGTATTAAAAATAAGGCTGAGCTCAGGCTGGGACCGTCCAAAAACTGGAACCAAGTCGCACCACCTAGCAGGATATGAAAGTCTCCTTAGCAAGATCATCAGGGCTTCCATTCCAGTTGCATGAGTTCTTTGCGAGCAAATATAGTATGCTGGAATACCCAATGCGGATAAGAGCCTTTCCATATCATCCTTTTCGAACCTATAAGTGGAATTGTAAAATAAGCTGGCGAGGACTCTAAGATTTCAAAATGGATAGCCCTGTGGAAACCAAGACTTTCTCGCAAGACGGTAGACCTCTGTTGAAATTCCATTTTTTTAGAGGAAACCCCGCCAGGCTTTAGTGCTACCCTGGAGGTCAAAATCGGGGAAAACAAAAAAGAGACCTTGAGAAAAGGGTCTACATCAACACTTGGCCCCTGCTCCATGTGGAACGAAACAGGGGGATTAAAATTACGGAAGAGCAACTTAAAACGTTTAAATTGGAAAGCAGCTCATTGAAAGCAACAAAATAACAGACCTGAACATTGCTCCACATTGACTTTCTGTAAAATCGTCAAGGTCTGGCCTTGAATAATCGGCTTCATTGCTGTCAGGAAAAAGAGTGTCCACGAGAAGAAAATCGAGATCATCTTCGTCACTTGAATCACTGTCTGAGCTACTGTCATAAGCAAGTGAGAAAGTCAAAACATCTTCGAAAGTGCGCCTAAAATGAAATACAAGATAGAAAAAGATTTTTCCAGACTTGAAAATAATGCAAACTAGATTAAAAATGTCAAAAATGAAAACAAACCTTGCAGCAGCCGCCATCTTGATTGTCTATTCTCCCATAGTGCATCTGTTTCTTGAGCGAACTCGCCGAGGTTGAAGAGGCTAAAGCTAAATTGTCTTAGGCTAAAAACTTCAAACTCAAAACGCCTAACGCCAAACTGCGGTTTGCGGTTCGCGGTGCGCGCGAAAACCTTTGTGCTAAATGTCTCTAATAACAAAAAGATTCACAAACTCGAACATGAAATCGAGGAACTTGAGCGCCAACTGCAAGATTCCCAGCAACAAAATGATGTTCTGAATAAGAGATTGTTTAACTTTGAGAACTGTAAGTCAAAAGATTCCAATGCTGCTTTTTATTCTGGTTTTCATAGCTGGGACACTTTCATGGCTGTTTTTGAGTACCTTGATCCTGGGGAAAGGGGTGAGAACATTTCCTACTGGCGGTCCATAAGTGACATGAACACTGAACACAGTGAAGACGAGTTACTAACAAAAAAGGGTAGAGCTACATTTTTAAGGCCACTTGATGAATTTTTTATGGTCATGAGTAGACTAAGTAAGGTAAGGATTCCCTGAAGACCATCTAGCTCAATTATTCAATGTTTCAACATCCACCGTAACCAGAATAGAGCTGCTACCCTACCATAAGAACTCTCGATCCATAATGGCAAAAGTGAAGCTATGCTCCTCTCTACAAAACCTCTAATTGGCCCTCTTCAAGAACTCCAATATGAAGATAGCAGAATTGCTTTTGTAAACTCCACCTGCTGTTTAGGCATGGAAATTGGAAATAGATTGCCCTGGTCACCCCATATCGATAAATTATGTAAAGGCTACAGGAAAAAGATCGGAGCCCTGAGAAGAATGCCACACATTCCCCCTAAACTACTCAAGGAAATTTTCTTCAAAACAGTAGTACCGAGAGTCACCTATTGCATCCCCATGTGGGGTGGATGCGTCACGCTGCAATTCAACAAACTAGCGGAGATTCACACATGTAAAAGCAGCCAGAATTACCGTATTTACCCGTGTATAAGTCAATCCCATGTATAAGTCGACCCCCCCTTTTGGAGCCAAAAAATGAGATTTTCTTATTTCTGGGTAAGAATTTTCTTGAAAAACTAATCTTGTATCTCTTAGAATTTTCTTTCAGGTACTCTGGTTGTATTAAAAAAATCACAGCAAGTTTGGATGTAAAGTTTATTATTGTGCATATGCGAGCATTTTAGCGTGTTTTGCCAACACGTGTATAAGCTGCATTTTCTTCATAATTTTTGAAATAAGCTTACAAAATCAAACATACTAATTTGTAACGAACCTTTATCGTTGTGGAGAGTTGTAAAGCAGGTTTAGAAAACAGACTTAAAGCCAAAGATGCTCAAGAAATGTTGAAAATGCCTTGATAAACGAAGTACATCGCTGCCTGGGAACTTGGTAACCGAGCTACAACCAGTTGCATAAGTAGTTGAGACATCCTACCTTAACGAGAGAAGACTCTTCACCGCGCTATTGCGCGTAATCTCTCTCCCCTCCTCCCCTTCCCAATGTTGCTAGCTATGCAATATGACGTACAAAACTTAGATGGACAACATTGAAACGGGGAAAGGGGTGCAAAATGTTCTTCTCTGACAAACTGGCAATTTGCGAACCATAGAAGTAAGAAAAGCCTTTTTTGGCACTAACTGTCTCAACATTTTTGCAACTGGTTGTCTGATTTATGCAAGGCACAAAAAATATATTCTTCTCTTATATATTGAGGTGAAAATCACACCTGTCGAAGCTTTTCAGGGGAGCTTTTCAAAAGAAAAAGTTTTAGGGTAACATGTTGGCTATCTCAAAAATGGCCACGGAAAAACCTCTTTTTGGGGTGTATAGGATGACGTAACATCTACACAGTTCATTTACCCTGGGGAAGACATCAGCAAGTTTGCTTGAGTTTCGAAATAAACACGTGTCAATTAAAAATCCTTTTTGTTTGAAATTTGCTGAGGGTTCGAATTCTTGCGCAAAATTTCCAAATATTGTCAAACAGCTGCATTTACGTATGAAAATGGCGCACTACGTGTTCGTAAGATTAAAATGAGATAAAGTTCCTGGACGAAATTGCAATACAGACAATAACACCTTCTATTGTAATTGCTCGCTACTTAAAGGAAATTCAACTTTTCTAGAAATCATTTCTTGTAGTGATACAAGTCATTGGAAGAAAGGTTTTTACTCAGATCTTTTTTGGCCAGGTCTTGTTTGGATGGGTTGGAGCGGAAGATGCAGAATGCATTTTCTTGAACGACTTCCGCTGATCGCAACAAGTTATACAATGGCATGATTTTCTTCTTATGCTTGAAGGTCAAGTAGTGCATCTCCCTGCACCCAAAACACACTACGCGAAAGACATTGTATTTGAAAAAGACACACCAATTTTCTGTACGGGAAAACAACCCTTTATTTACATTAAAAATGGAGTTATCGATCAGCGTGAAACAGAAATGATGCAAGTAAGGTGGAAAATCTTTCAATTTAATGTACAAATTGAACAAAACGATCAAAAGGAAATCCCGAAGTGTGCAAGGTGCTTTGCCTCGTTAGTGCTTAGCTAAAATGAGTCCTTTAGTAAGGCCAGGAGAAACAGTGTATAGGTGAATAGAAACGCAATCATCCACCGCGGCGGTCTACCACGGTCTACCATCGGAATGTAATTACAAAAAAGAATATCCTATTTCGTACCGTGGTGAGGGTAGACCGTGTTTTTATGGTATACCGTTGGGAAATCCAAGTTATGATGGCTAAGACATTTTTGGACCACGGCTATTTTTTGGAATGCACTAAATCTTTATTTTTGAAATGACTCAATGCAGGAATATCTCATACGTTCAAGTTCTTTAAATTAGTCACGCAATAATAACATATGTCACGCAATATCCTGTCATTACATGAGATATTTTGTCGCATTGTAAATAAAAGATCACTTTTGCATTATTTATAAAGCTCCATTTTTTCCTTTTCGATTTATTTTTCTTAGTATTTTGTACGCCTGCCCCTATTTTTTGTGATTAAATCCAAGCGCTTAAACATTGAAGCGATGGTATTGTCAATTATTTCCCTTCGCATTGAATACAATGTACTTTTCACTCTTCTTGCAAAGGCCTCAAAACTCTCATAAGTTAAATTCAACCTCACAGCTTGTGTTCGGAGCTCTTCTTTCGCGGCATTAAAAACATTCTCGATAGGATTAAGATCTCCACTTCTTTTCGGAATAGGAAATAATTCTCCTCCAACCTCCTTAAGAGCCTTTCGCGCCTTAGCACAATTCAGTATGGGGCAATTGTCTTGGACGAATAGCTTTGAACATTTCCCGCTCTTTTGAAACATATTTCGGAAATTTCTGCGTATAAAATCTGCATAATAATTACCATCTAGTTTTTCATATTGTTCACAGTATATAATGCCTTTTCCATATGAAATGGCTACAATCATTTTAACAACTCTTCCGCCCGAGCCTACGTGCGTTCCCTTTGCAGTTACAGACAGTCCCTCCTTTCGTTTCCTCCAGATTTTACCATTAGGGGCTCTAGCGTCGTCGAGTGGATTGTATTTATGATAAAAGCTTACCCCGTCTAGATAAAAGCAGATATCATTCATGAAGAAGTCGTTGCAATAAGTTCTTTTCACTTTACGTGCAAACCTTAAACGCTCTCTGAAATCTCTCTCCAGTAATATTCCTTTTTTCTTGCTTCCAAGAAGGCATATCCCATTCGTTTCAAAGTTCGATTGATAGTCCACGGTGAAGCATTGTGTAAACCCGCTTCTGCCCTTATTCTGTGGCATGAGAAGTTTCCCTCTTGTTCACGAAGTCTTCCAATTGTTCTGTGGATTTTCCTTTCCTGGCGCACATCCTTTTGTGCTTGATTTGCAAATTTTAAACAGCGATAAACCGATGCCCTGGATATTCCACAACGGTGTACTATTTCTTTAACATGTACATCACCTTGTTCTCGAAGGAATCTTACATAAGCTTTTAGTTCTGGTTTGATTTTCTCCTTAAAAGCCATGTCGTTTGCCTTTATTGAACAAGAAATTCGATTGATGAATTTCTTTACGTCACAAAATGTGACTTAAGTATTAGAAAGATTCCATCCAAATCTGCGCGCTCTACCTTTTCTTTTCTCTTGAAACGAACGGATCCTTTCTTTTTTCAATACATTTCAGTATTTAGCTCGTTCTAAATCATCTCCATTGCCGCTGGACTATGTTTCATTCAATACACTGGAAAGACAACCAGTTGCATAAGTAGTTGAGACATCCTACCTTAACGAGAGAAGACTCTTCACCACGCTATTGCGCGTAATCTCTCTCCCCTCCTCCCCTTCCCAATGTTGCTAGCTATGCAATATGACGTACAAAACTTAGATGGACAACATTGAAACGGGGAAAGGGGTGCAAAATGTTCTTCTCTGACAAACTGGCAATTTGCGAACCATAGAAGTAAGAAAAGCCTTTTTTGGCACTAACTGTCTCAACATTTTTGCAACTGGTTGTAGCTACTAGGTTGGTTGGGTACTGGTAACTAATAACCAAGAAAAAGAAGAACGTTGTAGAAAGGGAAAAATAAAGACACACTTTTATTGTTGATCATTGACTTTTTTTGACTTGGTGGCTCCTAAAGGAGCCGTTGTTTTTTTAGCATGCACACCTGCACACTAAAATCCCTCAAATTCATCTTCATCATCACTCTCTCCGAACAAGCTTCGCCACTGTTCCTCGGTCAGCTGGTCGTCATACACATCTTCATCTTCACTTTCATCGTCTTCGCTCTCCTGTTTTGTGTCAGCGTCTTCTTCCCACAGAATGTCGTCTTCTGTGCAATCAATGGAGTTGGAGATTCCACATTTCTTAAATGATCGGGCGACCATCTCTTCGGGAAGACCACGCCATGATTCTAACACCCAGGAAGTCACGGTTGTCAAGGAAGGTGCCGTAACATTTCCTGCCGGAGTTAAACTTTTCTCTCCCTCGACCATCCACGTCGTCCATCTTTCTCGCATACGGTCTTTGAATGGTTTATTTAGGCAGACATCAAGTGGCTGTAGGACGCTGGTCAATCCGCCGGGTATCACTGCGATGTCTGTGTTGGTCTGGCGGAGCGTTCGTTTCACCGGGTCTGCAAGGTGGGCTCAAAACGAGTCCCACACAAGCAAGCTTTTTTTTCTTAGGAGACCGCCAGGTCGCGAACTCCAAACTTTCCGTATCCACAGCTTCATGCCATCTGCATCCATCCAACCCTTGGGGTGATGATGTACGACTACGCCTGGTGGAAACCTCTCTTTCGGTTGGGTCTTTCGCTTGAAAATGACCATCGGCTTCAACTTTGTTCCATCAGCTAGGCTGGAAAGAACGACTGTGAAGCGGGATTTCTCGTGGCCAGTTGTGCTGATTGTGACCGTTCTCTCTCCTCGCTTGGTGACTGTTCTCGCCGATGGCATGTCAAACCAGACAGGAGTCTCGTCCATATTGCCAATGTTCACAAGTTCATAATTGCCTTTCTTCCTGCTGTTGAGTATGAAACGATGGAAGTCGACGATGTTCTCCTCTAAGTCACCGGGCAGCTTTTGTGCAATCTTCGTCTTCTGGCGAAGGGCAAGATTGTTGCGTGCCAGAAATCTTGTGCACCAGTTGTTGGATGCCTGAAAACCGGTGATTTTCAGTTCATCAGTCATCGCCAGCGCCTTGATATGGATCATGTTACGGGTCACGATGTAACCGGACTGCCTCTGCTCTTCGATCCACACGATGAGTTTGTCTTCAAGTTCTGGCCACTGACACTTTTTGCCCAGATTGCTGCACTTGTTCTTAGGCATGCATTTAAGCTTTTCAATTTGCTTACGCCAATCGCGAACTAACTTTTCGTTCACACAGAACTCACGGCTTGCTGCGCAGTTGTTACTTTCTTGGGCAAACTTAACAACTTGCAACTTGAACTTCGCTGTGTACTTCATTCGCTTGGAAGGCATTTTCGTAAACAGTTGATGTAACGTGGTCAAGACCTTGCTAGAATGTTAAGCGTGGTAACAGGTTTGTTTATTTCTATTGATAAGTAGCATTTTCATTGGTCTGTGTTAAGTTACTGAATGCAAACAACACAAAAGAACTTACCAACAGCACTTTTATTGGTCCACGTGCGAAACAAGAAAACAAAAACAGAAAAGAACTTACCAACAGCAATTTAATTGGTAACGGTGTTATGAGACAGCAAAACAGGCGAAGCGTCCATGTTGAACACACAATTTATTGCCCACATTCAAGCACGCGGTCATCCGGGAATGTTGGATTACATAACAATCAAATGCGAGTAACGCAAAACAGTAACGTGACATAACATGACATCCCCCCATCTCGGGAGAGAAAAACAAGAACAAAAAAAAATGCGAAAAAAGTACTGCTGGCAAACAAGGGTTTGCTCTCTCATGAGTCTATGATCTTGCAGTGTCCTCCTAAGAAGGAACAAAGTCCTTGAACCTATGTGGCAGGCGTATTACCTGCCCGGATCTGGTAATTTGATGATCATCATGGACTGGCGGAGGCTCGCTGATCTGTTGGCCCTGTGGCTGCAGCTGTGGGGGTGGTGGGGGGGGGGCTGTCGGTCTAGCTGAGGCGGTATCGCTGGCTGTTGCTGGAGGAGGAGCAACTGGAGGAGGTCAGGAGGAGCTGGTATTGAGGGCTGCATCAGTGGAAGAGGGGGAGGTTGCACGGGAGTGCGTTCAGGTGGGGCAGCTGGACGCAATTGAGCCCGGTTGCGGCGGAGTACAGAATTGCCCGTATCGATGCTGTAGGAGCGGGGAGCTGTACTGTTGATGATTCGCCCATAGATCCAAGGGCTCCCCCGTAGAGATGGTCGAGGTTTTGCATAAACGTGAGATCCCAGTGGGAGTGGCATCAGCGGAGCCTGTGCATGCTTGTCGTACTGAGCTTTGGATGCTATCTTGCGGCGGTTAATTTCAGAGGAGACCATGTGGGGATCTGCGATTTCAGGTCGAAGCAGCTGTTCTGAGAGCGGTATTGCGGAGGGGGTACGTCTGCCCATTAGTCGCTGGGCCGGGGAGAAGGAATGCCCACGAGGTGGAGTGTTTCGGATGTTAAGGAGTGCCAGGTAGATATCTGGAGACCTTTTAAGGAAAGATTTTGCATC
The DNA here is from genome assembly GCA_947652115.1 of Blastomussa wellsi. Classification (NCBI taxonomy): domain Eukaryota; kingdom Metazoa; phylum Cnidaria; class Anthozoa; order Scleractinia; family Plerogyridae; genus Blastomussa; species Blastomussa wellsi. The sequence goes on along the minus strand of OX393566.1, from coordinate 18,232,017 downwards.
ACTGACGGCTGCCTCTGCCTTGCCATTGCTGCGAGACCAGTATGGTGAGGACGTTACGTGTTCGAAGTCAAAGGTCTGGGCAAACGTCTTGTATTCGTGAGATACAAACTGTGGGCCGTTGTCTGTAAGGCAGCGGAGAGGGATGCCGTGGCGTGCGAAGTGGGCTTTAGTGAGGTTGATGACGGTGGTTGATAGGGTGTCGACTAGTTCATCCAGCTCGTAGAAGTCACTGTAGTGGTCGACTGTGACTAGGTAATGTTTGAGCCCGAACGTAAATATGTCTTGGGAGACAAATTGCCACGGGAGTGTTGGAGTGGGATGTGATAACATCGGCTCGTTGGCGGCTTGCTTTTTTGCATTGGGCGCAAGTTGCACACAAGTGGCAAAATTCTTCAATGTCCTTGGACATGCTGGGCCAGAATATGGCGTCTCTTGCAAAACGAAGGCAGTATTCGGGACTCCGATGGGAATGATGGATCTTGGTCAGCATGGACGGACGCAGCGATGGAGGGACAATGGCTCGAGTGGCTTTCAAAAGGAGTCCGTCTGCGACACTGAGCTCTTCTCGGAAGTGCCAATATGCTTGAAGTGGTTGAGGTAGATGATCTTTGGTGGGAGGCCAGCCATTGAGGATATAGTGTGCCAGTGATTGCATCTCTTGGCATGAGGCGGTGGCTCTGCGGAGTCGCTCGCGAGTATTATCTGTCAGGGATGGCGAGGTAGGATCTAATTGTGTAAGATGCGCACGGAAGACTTGAAAGGTGTCTGGCATGGAGGGTGTGGTGGCTTCATCTCGGCAAGGAGCTCTGGATAGGGTATCTGCCAAGTGTAGTGAAGAGCCTTTCCTGTACACCACTGTGAAGTTGCATCACTGTAGGAAAAGCATCATCTTCTGCAAGCGTTTAGGGGCTGAGGCAAGATCCTTCTGAAAGATGGATTGGAGCGGTTGGTGATCAGTGTGGACAGTTATGTCTGACTTCCCGAGGAGCCATTGGTCAAACTTGTTGAAAGCTTCGACAATTGCAAGACACTCTTTTTCTATCTGTGCATAGCGCTGTTCAGTAGAGGTTAGGCTTTTGGAGCTGTAGGCCACGGGTTGTAAACAGGATTCGTCAAGGGTGCCATTACCGTGGTGTTTGCTTGGCTGTAGGAGAGCCGCTCCTAGACCGTAATCTGAAGCGTCCACTTGGAGGATGACTGGTGCAGTCACGTTGTAATATGCTAGGCATGGTGCAGAGGTGGCCAAGGCTTTGGCTTCGTCGAAAGCGTGTTGGTGTTCAGCTGACCATAGGAACTGAATATCATCTCTGGTGAGATTTCGTAGGGGTTGAGTGACCGTACTCAGCAGTGGGCAGAATTTGCTGAGGTAATTGATTGCTCCCAGGAATCTACGGATTCCTTGTTTGTCCTTTGGAATGGGCATGTTGACAATGGCCTGGACGGTAACTGGGTTGGGCTGAAGGCCATCGGTGGTAATGACGTGGCCCATGAACACTGCTTCCTGCACGAGGAATTTCATTTTGCTGAGGTTTAGCTTGACATGATGCTGTTCAAAGCGCTCAAGTACAGCAATGAGGTTGCGGTCATGGTCGATCCTGGCCTCCGCATCTGTAGTGCCACAACCTGGAATTAGGATGTCATCGGCGATGCTGATTATTTGGAGGCCTTCAAGGACCATATGGATTCGGCGTTGCCACTCTTCAGATGCTGACGATATGCCAAATGGTAGCCTTGTCCACATGTAGCGGCCCCATGGTATATACATGGTGGTCATCAGGGACGATCGTGAGGTCAGAGGGATGTTTTGGAAGACTTCTTTGACATCTATCACTGTCATGTATTTCATGCCGTGTAACTTATGAAGGTTCTCCTCCAGTGTCGGGATGATGTATTTTGGGCGTCTGATGGCCTTGTTAAGGGTCTGGGAAGGGTCCAGGCATATGCTAATTTTTCCCGGTTTGGTGGGGGTGGGTTCTCTCTCTCGAATTACCATGTTAAGAGTTAAGACAGTCTGTCGGCTGTGATACTTGAACCAACTGACCCGTGGTCTCATAGGCGTCTGATGCTTTTTTGATTGAATCCAACTTCGAGATGGGCTGGCGGTGAACTGGGGCATGGATGGGCTTGACATGGGGGTCCAGGTCGAAATCGACAGGAGGACCAAGGAAGCCAAGCCCTTCAAATAGTGTGGTACAGTTCTTCGAGATGAACTCCATGGTCAAAGTTCCTAGCTAAGGCCATGTGCGCATTGAAGTGTCTGGAGGTATCGGGGGTGGTCCTGCTGCTGAATCATTACAGGTGGGTGGATCTGCAGTGGTGCATTTTCTGATGAAGTCGGCATTGAGGGTAAGTACTCCAAGGGAATAGAGGGGGTAAGTTTCTAAAGAAACTGTGGTGCTGCGTCGGTGGGAAGTATAACAATATAATTTGGTTTTATCAACTGGGTTGATAATGTCAATTGGCCACCGTAAAGAGATTCAAGAGCTGACGTTTCGAGCGTTAGCCCTTCGTCGGAGCCCTCCGACGAAGGGCTAACGCTCGAAACGTCAGCTCTTGAATCTCTTTACGGTGGCCAATTGACATTATCAACCCAGTTGATAAAACCAAATTATAAGTACTCCAAGGGTTTTACTGGCTTCAGTACTGAGTAAGGCTGGTTGGTCAGTGTCAATGACTTGAAAAGTAAGATTGCAAGTGGTGTTGTCTTTGCAGGCTTCGATGGTGGTTTGCCAGGTAGGCTTGATTGGTGGGCTGGCATAAGGTATTATAAGAGTCCTGGTTGGGGTCACTGTAGCCCAGGGCATATTGGAAAGATGCTTGGATGGGAGTGTGTTACAGGAAGCCGCGGAGTCAATTTGAAAGGGAATTTGAATGGTGTGATTGGAGTCCGGGCTCTTTAGGTCGAGAAAGATGAAGTGGCCTTTGTCAGCAACTGTCGAAGCTGCATGGGCTGTGTGAGGGCCCGTGTCCAAGATGGTGAAGCAATGCTCGTATTGTATTCCGTCTGCAGAAGGAAGGGCCAAACTCTGATCTAAATCTACCATACGGACGTGCTCACGCCTGGGAGTCGGCGTGGGGGGCTTTTTGTGCGGTGGTCTGGGGGGATCATTGATCTTTGACAGCCTGTTGGCAGACGCTTGAAAAGTGGCCCAGCTTGTGGCAGTAGCTGCATGTTTGTTCCTGGGCTGGACATTTTTCACGAGGATGTGGAGTTTTGCTACCACAGAAGAAGCAAGATTTGCTGATTGGTCTGCCAGGAGGCCGTTGAAAATTTCTGGTTGGTGTTGTGGACGTGGTATAGTGGACCTGTTCCTCAATGGAAGAATGAGCTAAGAGTTTGTTTGTCTGTTGGGCTGCTTCAAAAGACACAGCTTGGGTTACCACAAACGCTAGTGTGAAAGGAGGGTCTTCAGCCTTGCGCTGCCCATCTCTATAGAAGATGTCTTCTCTAAATCGACTGAAGGAATCGTTGAGCCCAAAAAGAAATTTGTCCCTCATGAACTCGTCAGCATTTGGGCCGAATGAACAATGGCCTGTGGCGGTGCGGACGGCTGTTTCCCAAGCTGAAATGGATGTTTGGTCTGCCTGTGCCATTTGCACCCAAAAGTAGTATCTGTCTTGCATGAGAGTACTTGCACCTACGTAATGCTCTTTAATTTTTTGTAGCCAGACCCATGGCTTATCGGCATCGTCGGCGGGGATCTTGGAGGTGATTACATCATCAAGAGTGTTCCATTCTGACGCAGGAATTGCGCTGTGAAGAACGGCTAGCTCAAATGGTCTCTTTGCTTCGATGTAGTGATCTGATGTGTGTGTTAATCTGTCTTTAGCAGGATTTCTGCAGCCTTCTAACAGGCAATAATCGTGGAATCGCGTTTCCCAGTGGCGAAAGTGGTCTCGATTAGCCCTGACAGCGTTGATATCGAGGATCGGTTTGTCGTGTTTGGGCATCGTGCGAGCGGGAAGGTAATGCTGAAGTTAGAGTGCATGTGGTCCGATCCGTTAAGCCAAAGTAGTCAAATGCAGCTGTTTGGATAGGAGTACCGTGTTCGCCGATAAATGGTCCGACTTTGGGATTGGAGGCAGGATTTCAGACCGGTTCTGGCACCATGTTATGAGACAGCAAAACAGGCGAAGCGTCCATGTTGAACACACAATTTATTGCCCACGTTCAAGCACGCGGTCATCCGGGAATGTTGGATTATAACAATCAAATGCGAGTAACGCAAAACAGTAACGTGACATAACATGACAACAGCACGTAACAACTAAAACAAAAACCCTACCAACCAGCATTTTATTTGAACACGCGCTAAACAAACAAAGTCCTTGCGCTCGCACGATACAAAGCCAGGCTACTAATTATTGGCAACAAATATCAGTTCTTTATTCCAGAATTGTGCCAGTGAGTATCAACAACATTCAGCTTTACGTTGAGAGATAAATCTTAAATCATTTAAACTAGAACTGCTCAAGTCGCTCAGGGATAAAGACGTTGTAACTTGTACCTTGTAAAGTGGATGTTTGTTGACATATGGAACAATTATTATGCTAATTTGTCCTGAACTTTCTTTTATCAAAGTCGAGGGCGATTTTTTGGACCGATTTTTAGGCTGTAAAAGGTCGACTTATACACAGGTAAATACGGTATACATGACCTTCCACGCTTCCCAGACAATGTCAACATCTTTACAAAAGCCAACTTGCTTCCATTATCATACATGTACAAAACGTCCCTACCAAAACACGCAAATAACAGAATTACCTATCTCTCGACGATCACAACAATTGGTATTGAACAGACCCAAAAAGGAAATAGGCAGACTCTCTCTCCGACACAGAGGAACTATGATCTGGAACTCAATTCCTAGAAGCGTTAAGGACTATAATGCCAGTTCATTTTAAATCCACTTCAAGCAATTTTCTAAATTTATTAACCATTTCACCATCAAAAAGGAAAGCTCGTTAATTATGAATAAATCCCATCACTTTTATTATTATTGAGATAACTAATATGTACTAAATTATGATTTACTTTTTTTCATATTCATCACATGCTTTGTATATGTTAGGTTTCTTTTATTCTTCTCATGATGTCGATGATGATGATAATGAAGATGTAAACAACCTTATTCAGTTTTCCAATGTCAGTAATAAATTAGCCGAAGAAAATTCCGTTCATGTTCATGTAGTGACGTCTGGTACGAGCATCTCTATAAAAAAGAGATCTAAAAGAAAGAGGTCTACGTTGTGTGGTTCCCTTCAAAAATGGTTCTCAACAAAAAAAGAACATAGAGCTTTCGAATTACCTTAGCAAGCACTTGCGACCATGCTTTCACAACGTTTTTTGTGAGAACACGAACATTGACAAAAGATAGCATATTTAGTAATTTTAGTTGCAGATTTGCCTTGCCTAGCTGACTTTAACTTAACTAGTGTCCCTGTAGACTGGTTGAAACCCATTGTCCTGCATCTGCCTCTTGATATCACTACCACACAAGAGGTGATAATACGGTCAATATGTTAGCAAGTGGACAGGTAATGATTATACAAGCCCCATCCAAAATTCCTCTTAATTTTGAAATCTGTTCCAAGCAGTGGCATGATGCAATAACTGAGCGTATTCGCACTTTGAATGCCAGAGGAAGAAAGAGATTTAGCTTGAAAGCCAGATTTTATCTAATTACTAAAGCGCGGTTTGGGCGATATTGAACCCGAATTGTAGAAAATGAGAAACACTTTGACATGTAAAAATAGTATAGCAGTCATTGACAACGTTGCAAAACATTGTGAAAATATAAGGAAGGGCGATTGAAGAACTACAAAAAAAGCGTTCAACGTCCACGACCTAAAGAGAACAATGCTTTAAATTTAATATGGTTCAAGGAATTGATGAAAAAGAGGTCGGTAATAGAATCCCTGCGTTGTCATTAATCTTGCTTTGCAGAGTTCATAGCATAGGCATAATGATGTTTCAATTGATTACATGAAAATAACTTGTGGAATAAACGTTTAAAAGCCAAAACCAAAGTTGAAACATAGAACAGAATTGCAAGGTTAGTCAACTATCCATGAGTTTAAAATAAAAAAAAAGCTTGAGGGTTTTTTTTCTCTTCTCTTACCGCACTTTTACAGGTTCACCGTTACTTTATCGCGAAAAACGAGCATATACCTGGAAAATTACATTAATATTGCTGTGTTTGTTTGCCACAGATCCCACAGACACAAATCCCTTATTCCGTTATGCTTAGCCTCAGTCAAGAATCCCTTATTGTGTTATTCTGTTTTGTTGCTGTGTTTGCTTTGCCACAGTTGAGAATCCCTTATTACGTTATTACGGCTGTGTTTACTTTGCAACAGTCGAGAATCCCTTATTACGTTATTACGGCTGTGTTTGCTTTGCCACAGTCGAGAATCCCTTATTACGTTATTACGATTGTGTTTGCTTTGCCACAGTCGAGAATCCCTTATTACATTATTACAGTTGTGTTTGCTTTGCCACAGTTGAGAATCCCTTATTACGATATTCCATTATTGCGGCTGTGTTTGCTTTGCCACAGCCGAGAATCCCTTATTACATTATTACGGCTGTGTTTGCTTTGCCACAGTCAAGGATCCCTCACAACGTAATTCCATTATTACGTTTGTGTTTGCTTTGCCGCAGTCGAGAATCCCTTATTACGTTATTACGGTTGTGTTTGCTTTGCCACAGTTGAGAATCCCTTATTACGATATTCCATTATTGCGGCTGTGTTTGCTTTGCAACAGCCGAGAATCCTTTATTACGTCATTACGGCTGTGTTTGCTTTGCCACGGTCAAGGATCCCTTATTACGTTATTCCATTATTACGTTTGTGTTTACTTTGCCACAGTCGAGAATCCCTTATTACGTTATTACGGCTGTTTGCTTTGCCACAGTTGAGAATCCCTTATTACGTTATTCCATTATTGCAGCTGTGTTTGCTTTGCCACAGTCAAGAATCCCTTATTACGTTATCATGGCTGTGTTTGCTTTGCCACTGTAGAGAATCCCTTATTACATTATTCCGTTATTACGGCTCTGTTTGCTTTGCCACACTCGAGAATCCCTTATTATGTTATTACGGCTGTGTTTGCTTTGCCACAGTCGAGAATCCCTTATTCCGTTATTCCGGCTGTGTTTGCTTTGCCACAGTCAAGGATCCCTTACTACGTTATTCCGTTATTACGGCTGTGTTTGCTTTGCCACAGCCGAGAATCCCTAATAACGTTATTACGTTATTACAGCTGTGTTTGCTTTGCCACAGTCCAGAATCCCTTATTACGTTATTACGGTTGTGTTTGCTTTGCCACAGTCCAGAATCCCTTATTCCGTTATTACGGTTGTGTTTGCTTTGCCACAGTCCAGAATCCCTTATTCCGTTATTACGGTTGTGTTTGCTTTGCTACAGTCAAGAAACCCCGATTACGTTATTATGGGTGAAGTTTCCTCAATAATCGCTGTTGGCTAAGGTTTTGCTAAGAATTGTTTTAAAATAGCGTTTTTTCTTTCTTTTGGCAGAATTACGTAAGATCAATCTATTACGAAAGATCAAGCGTAATAGGAGATAAAAAATAAAAAGTAATTCCTATATTGGGCTTGGAAAAAGAAAAGTATTTCTACTTTGGCACCATCTTCCTTCACCTCATTCACATGACTTGTGCTGCTAAAATTAATAAAGATACAACAACTTACACGTTTTTGTTAATTACTGAAGTTTGGTATCTTGATTTTAGGTCCAACTTGCTCACCAGTACTTAAGCAATCGAATGGTTCAGGTAAGAGGGTGACCATCAGTAACTGTGTCAATAAGAGAGTTTGTTATGTCTTTCCTTTGAATATTTTATGAGAAAATACAGTGAACACAGACTCATTTATCATTTATATTTTACTGTTTGCTAGTGGGGTGATACTGAGATTTCATTGATTAAAAACAAGTCTGTCTAAGATACATAATAAAATTGGTGGGAAAAAACTGAACAAAGATGTGACAGAACTTTAAATTTTGTAGCAGTTCAGCATTACGGGGAGTAAATGTTTCTGGCATGAATGCACTGTAGTATTGCCACCTTTCTTTTCTCATTGTGAATCATCTCCTTTGCTGAAAGACTGTCACCATTTGGTTTGACTTCCCTTACACTGTTAGGGAAGAAAAGCAAGCAAGGGCCCACAGTGTCAAAGGGAAAGAAACTAGGAAAAAACAGAAAGTTTCCCGAGCAGAAAAAGAAAGGGAGTTGACCATCTGCTCTCAGCATGACGAACTTGTCATCACAGAGATTTTGGGACCAAATCCAGCATCAGACTTGGCCAAATCAAAGACAGCCCCAGCACATCCACACTTTGGAG
>OX393566.1:18148652-18218652 GCA_947652115.1 Blastomussa wellsi | reverse complement strand
CTTAACATTTAATTTTGAAGTTCTTTTTGTTTTGAGGTGTCAATCAAGTAATAATGGCCTGAGCTTCCAATAAATATTTGAGTTTTATTAAATTATTACAAAAATTGGTAAGATCTTTTTCAATTCACAGTTATTGGTTACGTATAAAGCCCAGATATCGATATCGGTTCTGCGTACATGGAAAACCGTTTTCAGGGAGCACTCAGAGCACACTCGTCTGTTCCAGCGTGCTGGGAATCCCAGCTTTGAACCCCGCCCCATTCCTTTGGAATTCTAGTCGCAAGTATCCCCCCATGCCTTCGGAATTCCGGCTCAAAGAAACCCCCCTTGCCTTCAAAAACCCTTAAAGCCGTCCATGGTATAGGTTTCGATATTTTCTTGAATCGCCCATTGGATAGAATGTCAAAAACTCAACTAACTGCAATGCAATAAGATTTTGCTTGACACCATGCAATTTTCATTATGTGGATAATGCATCAAAAATGGTGGAGGCTGACTGTAGGGTCCTCCAATTATAATTTTCCTCATATATGGATTTTAATCGGGGCAGCATTTAATTGGCAGTGATGCTTAATCAGGAGCAGTGCGTAATTTTTATGATTCTTTTATGTCCCTTTAGAGGTCTGAGGATACCCAGTGATATTAACAAAAAATGAAATCAAAGCAGTAAGGAAGCTTGTTTTCACTGTTGTGAGAAGAACATTAAAAATTTCAAAAGTGAAAGATGTTGATTTTGATGCTTGTGATGTGGACCTCCAATCAGTCCTTGTTTGGGCTATAAGGGAACAACAGCTATATGGATGTGACAAGGAGGAAATGGAGTTTAACATAAAACTAGATGGGCGGCCTCTTGGAGGAATGCAATATTATTGTTTAAATAATACAAAATGAAATGTCGAAAACAAATGTTTTCGGATGTTTGGCATCATCAGGGTTAAAAAAAACAGCCCAAAAGGTTTGGCTTCAACATTTAAATTTTACAATTTTTAACCTTTTTAGCCTTGTAAATAGCATATGTTTTACGAAAACAAACATTATGGACACTACAAAATGAATTGACTATCTATCAAAAAAAATTGCTGACATGTGATCTGGTTCAGTTTTGTTCCAAGCTCTTTACAGTGGAACCTCGATTGAACAAAGTCGCTGGAACCCAGCGAATTTGGTGGTTAAATCAAGAGTTTGGTATCTGAAAAACGTCAATATAATGAATTTGAGGGAAAATGGCTGGACTGTTCGTTATATCGAGGTATACTTCATGATTCATTTGTAAAAGCCTGTTTACAAAAGAAGTGAGATTTTAGTGCAGATTATTGGCGTGTTTTGAGATCCAAGGATTAATAAGATTCTGTTGCTGTATATCGTACATTGATTTATGCAACAGGTTTCCAATAGCCTGCGGTTGGCCTGGACTCTTGGTTCTCTTTTTGCACATGTTAATATCTTTTATCTCATGTTATTAATTAAAGGCAAAAGTCAAGTTGCAGTAGGTGTAGCACCAATTGATTTGGCAAACAAGAGCTCAGAGAGTGCACTGTCTATTTTCCCCCTTGCCATAGCCAACTGTAAAGAGGAAAGGTAAGTTTATGTTCTTGTTCTAGTTTACAAGTGCATAAATGGGGCTGCAGTTTAACTACATGGTAACTCCATGTGCATTGCATACCCTGTGGTATATTTGTGTTTAGCTTTTGTCGAAAAGAATGCGGGAGCTGATTGTTTTTCACCAAACTTTGGCAATTTTTGACAGGCTTGTTGCTCTGAGAATCACATAAAAATTTATTGGTACAATAATATGTAACCGTAGTAAGTCATGCAATAATAATAGAGAGCTTAACCACAGACGTTTTTGATCCACAGACAGGGACCGGAAGGCAACTGTTATTGTTTTTGGTGCATTCTCAACTACTCGAATGAATTGCAAAGCCCTCGTTTTAGCGTTTGTATTTTGATGTAACAGGCAAAAAGTTGATAACCCATCCCAAAGAACAGAAAATTCGACTTCTGGTTGGTGTCTGTGGCTCAAAAACGTCTGTGCTAAAGCTCTCTATTAAGTCTATGCATGTAGGAGTCACGATTATTCTCCATAGCTAGGCTGCCAGTGTGTAGTGTATTAGGACCGTAGTACAATTAGTTGAAAACTTCATCTAGGAATTTATTGTTTGAACAAGTGGGTGCTTTACAAATTACGGCTACAAGTCAATAAATTCCTACTTTCCATTGCATTGCTGTTTATATTGTTTTTGTCCTGAATTAGGGGAAATCTAATACAGCTGTTAAAAAATCTCAATTGCCAAAAGAACCATATTAAACAACATGGCATTCAGGTGGATGGCAAACGCTACAATATCAAGTTCACAGGTACAGATTAGTAGACATCTTCATAGCTATTCAGCAAGTTACAGACTTCATGTAAAAAAAGTAATTTGTGATCATGCATGGTTGACAAGTGCTTAAGAAATTATAAAATTTACTCATATGTGTGCTAGATTATCTTTCACATTAATAAAACTCGAGACTGGAAATAACACCAAAATAAAATTTGTAACATTAAAAGCAGTTCCAGCTGTAAAATAAAAAGCTTGTCCATGGAGGGGAAGTTTATGATTTTGTTTGATGTTGAAAGATCCAGCTCTGTTGTAATATACAATCCGAAGTGGCTTTATTATAATTGTTCACTGTTTACTGATTGCAATTTTATTGTCAGTGTTACCTATTACATTTGTAGGCATTTTTTTGATTTTTTGTTTTCATTTATTTCTTCATTGAAGTTACTCTTGATTACAAAGCCCTGTTGCTACTGCTCAACAAAAAAGATGACGAAGACTATGTTTTGGGTGGAAGAGGATTTGATACAGAATTCTGTGCATTTTGTGATGCCATAAGGGTATTAAACAGTTATCAGTATTGTTTACTTAGCATTGGTTATGCCTTTTATAATTCTTGAGAATAACACAGTAGTCTCAATCTTTATATTTAACTTTCATTAACCAAGCAGGAAGTCTGTATGGGAGAATCTTGACCAAGGTCATGTGTACAGACCAAGCCCACTTGGTCTACTGCTGATCTGTACTCAAGACTGTGGTCTTCCTCCTGACTAAGCTTCCATGGTTTATAAGATATTTATTATATGGCCAAACAATAAAACTTTAAGTTGGTTAGTGTTAAACTGGCTGCTCCTTAACTCGCTGGCATTTTGCTCGCGACAGCAAAAACCAGCTAAAGCAATAAAGAGTCAAACTCAAATTGGGGGAGGAGCTTTACTTCTAAAGTTATTTATTTTGAATTTAAATTTACAAACGTTTATTCAGAAAAGCCCACCAACTTGAATAGTTTGTGAGGCGGTGTATAATGGTTTAATTATTACATGGTTGTGTAGTATTTAAAAAACATGCTTGAACGTAAGTATTCAGAAAGTTTTTATTTTGGTTCCCTCGTGTACAGGCATGCACATTCCATGGGGCTGAGGCAGATGAGACCTGTTTGGACTGTTTAAAGTCAAAAGCTAACATAGGAAGGTAACTAATTCATCTCATCATTAGGTCTTAAAAATGATGAAATAATCTTTTGACTTTGGATTCCTTGGATTTTTGAAGTGAGCTTACTAGCTAGCTGGTAAACACAGGATGTCAAATCAAAAGCAGACTGTAGACTGCAATGGAGTTTTCTCCACTTGTAAGAATGTGTAAATCCCAGTTAAAGTTTAGATTTTGTTTCCGACATAAATTGACCAATGATTTCATCACAATTCAAACACATGTTTGTATTTTGGCATGCAAAGCTCTGAAAGCTGTAAAGTTTCACTTAGTTTTTTTTTTGCAATGAACATGTACATTAGACATCAAACTGTGTCTTTTTCTCAGGTGTTCAGGACTCCGAGATGACCTGAATTTTCTACTGGAGGAAGATTTGAGTAGCATCAACCTTTGTTCATTACACTGCGAAATGCGAAACTGTGAGCAACTATTGGGGTCCTTAGGCTTATTTGGATATCGTGTTGGAAATCTTGACTTGCTAAATGAAGCATTGTCTGATTTTGGACCAGAAAGCTGCAGAGAGTTTAAACGTGTAACAGTGAAGAAAAGAAAAGGTCAACAAACCGAAATAGACAAGCAAAACATACGTGTGGCCTCTTTCTCAGGTATTAAAATTAGAAAATACAGGATTAGATTAGACGAATCTAAATTCAGCTTAACAAAAACAATTTCACAATGAATCTAAAATTGTGCTACTCTCTATTTTTTCCTTCAGGATCCACCGAAAGAGAAGTTCTTAAAAATTTTGAAACAATAGTGACAAGATCCTTACCACTCAAGAAAGTGGAGAAATACTATCAGGAATGCACTGGTTCTGCAGAACAAGTTATTTTGAATTATTACTTTCTTTGAATTATGTAACTTTCTTTGAGGAGAGGATAATGGTAGGTGTCTGTACTTTGTTGATAGATATTGTGTATTTATAGAACTACATGCCACTGGATTAACATTGTCCCAAGTCAAAGGTGAAAGTCTTAAGGCTGGTTTTCAATGCCGATGGAGTCATAGTTAAAGTCACAATTAATCTGAGCTGTGAAAGCACTTATGGCCTGTAAGCTAGCTAGTTAAAATAAAAAAACATGCATATAGAGCAGTTTTCACTTAACTGTCAAAATTTCTGTGGAAAAATTTTGCAACTGACCAATTGATACATGTATTTTTACCTGATGTATCAGTTGGCTAATTAATTCTTGAGCCTTCATCAGTGATGTCAGTGGCAAACCATTTTCCGTGGAACTAATCTGACATGTTACATGTGTTTTTTTTATAAACAAGCAGTTAAGCTTCAAGTACATGTAGAATAAAACCGTTTTTTTTTTCAGGCAGGGACAAATGTCAGACTGGATCAACTTGTATCACTGCTTTGAATAAGAATAGTAGCTATATTCAAGAAAGAAGCAAATTTACAACAATTGCTGCTTTTTTATTCAATTCAGCAATCCAGTTAATTGATCTGGTCTGACTTTTTTCTCTGCCCTTTTTTTAGTTGCTGGTGGCTTAACATCATTTGACAGTTTTATTACTTATGGGGATTCAATTATCAAAGTTATGAATTAATGACTTAATTTACTGTTCCATTTTGTAGTTCATTAATGAAATTATTGAAAGAGAAACATTTGTACGTGATTTTGGCACAAGACAAGAAACAGTCAACCTGAAAGATGCTAAAGGTATGTGCTGTAAAAAGAGATGAATGGAATTTATTTATGGACCATTTTTGGGGGAAAACCAATGAAGGAACCTTTTCACATTAAATTTAATTTACACATTTAAGGATAGGTTTTGATAGGATAGGTGTTGATCTTGCTGACTAATAATTCAAATGCTGTTGATATGTGATTGTTCAGTGGTTAATTGTTGCTATGCTGATGGCCATGACATGTCATTTTGCACAAAACAGTTTCCACAATGTGATCATGAGTATAAATCAAATAATGTGAATTTTTCAAAAGAACTACAATTATAATTATGCTTCTTTTGTTCTCTAATTTTAATAGAGTTGAAAGCATTTTTGGAGAGTCAAAATGATTATTGGCTAATAAACAAAAAGAAGTGGAAAAGAGGTTCTTGGACTTGAAGAACAGCCAACCGACAGTTCAGGGACCAAAGAAGAGAAAGAGAAAGAGATGTGGAAAAGAATCACCTCCATGCCCCAGTGATGACCCCTTTGCAAAATTTGCAGCTGAGCTTCAAATTGAGTTTTTTGTTAAGGAAAGGACCAGTAACACAATGATTTCGTCATAATCAGCAGGCAGCTTCTGCAAGTCCATACATTACTACTGCATTAATTATCACTGTTTCTTTTAATACGAGGTTATGATAACTTTGTGTGGCTAATTAATATATTACATGTTGTCTGTGGTCTTTAACCAGTGGCAACTACGTAAGAGTAATCTTCTTTTCATCAATTATTCTTAGACTACTCTTAGATTACTCATTGACCATCGCCAATAATGTGACAATAAGGTGACTAATATGTTGATTTCCTTTTGATTACTCATTGATTACTCATGATCATTGAATACTTCATTTGGTATGTTGTGTTAATTTACCTTGTAAATATGCTTTAAAAAACACAATTAATAAATTGTTACATGAAATTATCAACATGATGTCATGCAGCTGCATAGCTTTAACTGCACCAATGAACTGATATGAATTGTACAACTGAGCTGTTTGTCTTTTTTGGTTAATAATTTTTAGGTCTGTGGCGATTGGAGAGACATTGCTCTAACCATGCGTGATAAAGTGTTTAAACAAGAGGAAGATCAGCTGATTGACATCTATGAAGTGAAGGTAATATAAATACTAATATACCTTAGTATAAATCTACTAGCGTCCTATTACCAATGCTGTGAAAAGACCCCGCCAAGACGAGGAACTTAACTCCATTCAGGAGAAGATTAACAGCTCCAACAACTCCATCGGTTTTCTTGAAAACCACCTGGAGAAGGGGACTTGTCCCAAGACTTTACAGTACAACGCGCGGGCAAATATTACGCCCGACGAAGACTTCAAACGAGATATAGGCTCGATTAGGAAAAAGGCGGAAAAGGCTCTCGTAGGAGCGCTGGTGAAATTTCACCATAGGCGCATCAAAAGACTGACTAATAAGTATAGAAAGCTCGAACAAGCAAAGTCTCGAAAGAGCAATACTGTAACTAGGCAGCAGCCTTCAAACAGAAAGCAACCGCCCACGGCTAGTATGAAAACTGAACAAAACGAGAATGTAAACGACCTAGCCGAAGTTATTTTAGCCAAGATAGGCGACACATTGCTGGAAAGACTAAGGTCAGAATCTAAGAATAAAGAGAGTTCAGATTATCCTGTTGTCTTACCTGACCCTTTAACATTAAGGGAAGGGGGGATAAAAAACAAACACAACAACAAAGCGGCAAAAAACCGCAAAAGAAAAGATAGGAGGAAAGACCAAAACAAAAAGCGTTTCCGTAACGCCATAGAGTCACGCAAAGAGCATATCAAAAATCTGTCAAACACACAATTGACAGACGAGCAAATCTCTTTACTATCACGTGGTTTAAAATTCATCCCAGTACCCGCAACGAGAGAAAATCTCATTAGGCGCCAGCTACTCGCAGATTTTAATCAATTTGCCAGACAAAAATCCAGGTCGTCCTCTTCGCTGCTACTCAAAGTCGAATGATCATCAGAGTCATCATGAAGCATGATTGTGACGATGTCGTTGAAATTACGCCTGAAAAACAAAATGATCATTAGTTTATGCTGTCAATGTTAACTTGGTTTACTAAAAAACCGCTTTTAAGCGTGCAAAGTCCTATAAGAACCTTCACACTAACCTTGCTGCAGCCACCATTTTCTATCAGATCACACAGAATTCCGTTTTCCTTGTTACTAAAGTAAACGTCTAGCTAAAATCCAAAAATGAACAGTACCTCTAACGGCAAACTGCGGTTTGCGGTTCACGGTTCTTGGTAAAAACCTGGTGCTAAATCTCTCTAATATCTCCACTCCACCTTCAAGTGCAGATCCATTCACACACCTTCTGGAAGAATTTCCGTCTCTGACAACCCCATGTACAAGCGACACGCCAGTCAAGCATGGTGTTTCGCATCACATCGTCACAGAAGGTCGCCCTGTTTTTGCCCGACCGCGCCGCATGTCACCTGAAAAGCTAACCGTTGCAAAAACAGAGTTCAATAAGCTCCTGGACATGGGAATCATACGACCATCCACAAGCACATGGGCCTCACCACTCCATATGGTACCTAAAGGAAATGGCGAATGGCGCCCGTGTGGAGACTACAGGAGGCTCAACGACATCACGACCGCTGACCGTTACCCCATCCCGCATATTCAAGACTTCGCATCCCATTTGGCAGGTTCAACCATTTTCTCGAAAATCGACCTGGTGCGCGCCTACCACCAAATTCCTATGCACGAGGCCGACATTGCAAAGACCACCATAATTACACCTTTTGGCCTCTACGAGTTCTGCCGTATGCCCTTTGGTTTGCGAAACGCCGCCCAGACCTTCCAGTGCTTCATTGACGACGTTTGCCGGGGCCTAGACTTTGTCTTTGTCTATCTTGACGACATCTTAGTGGTCAGTCGCTCTCTGGAGGAACATCTTCAGCACCTCAGAGCACTCTTCCAGCGATTATCAGACCGTGGACTTGTAATTAATCCGGCGAAATGCTTATTTGGCAAGGCTGAGGTGAACTTCCTGAGCCATACCATTAGTGCAGCTGGTATCCGTCAACACCTCACACGCGTCGATGCAGTTCGTACCTTTCCCGTTCCTCGTGACAAGAAGTCCTTACACCAGTTTGTTGGCCTCATCAATTACTACCACCGCTTTATACCCAGGTGTGCTGAGATCTTGCAGCCACTGCATCAGGCCTTAGCAGCAGAGTGTTTCACATGGACTGTTTCTTGTCAGAAAGCATTTGAAGAAGCCAAACGGACCTTGTCGGAGGCGGTTATGTTGGTTCACCCTCAACCCCACGCACCTACGTGCATTACGACTGACCCATCCAACCTGGCAGTTGGGGCTGTACTTGAACAGTTCATTGATGGACAATGGATGCCCATATCCTTCTTTTCAAAGAAGCTGAATCATGCGAAACTCAATTACAGCGCTTTCGATCGTGAGTTGTTGGCTATTTACCTCTCTGTCCGAACGGTTCCACAGGCACTTGAGAGTTGGACTAAAAGCAAGGCTGGTTGGAAGTAACTGGGTCGATGAGCTACCTATTGTACTTCTTGGTATCAGAGCGACTCTCAAGGAAGGCCTGTCGTGCTCCTCGGCTGAATTGGTCTATGGAACAACACTCCGTCTACCAGGAGACTTCTTCTCCGACCCGGTCTTCGTGGACCCTTCCTCGTTCATATCAAGATTGCGTCAATCAATGCAGAGTCAACAGTTCGTCCCTACACAGTGGCACGGTTCACCTCATACTTACCTTCCCCCTGACCTCCACTCTGCCAGTCCTGTCTACGTCCGACGCGATACCCACAAGCCACCACTCACCCGCCCCTACACTGGCCCATTCCGGGTGCTCCGCAGATCAGACAAACATTTCACCTTGGAAGTCAATGGGAAACTGGCAGAAATCACTGTTGACCGCTAACCTGCTAAATTGGAGAGCGATCAAATTCCTCTGACCCGCAACTCACCCACGCCACCCCCACATCAATCTCAAATCAATCACCCCAACTTCAACCCACGCAGGCCGTACCATCCGTCGACCTGCCTACCTCAAAGATTACGTCACCGACTGGTAGGGGGGTACTGTGGCGTCCCAAGACTGTTGTGTGACATTAGTTCCAAGACTCCCTTAGAGGGGGTTTCCTTTATTACATGTATTGCATGATATCTGAGAACACACGTGTCCTGCTCGGCTCGAGCGAGAGAGAGTTCGAAGTAAAGTCTATGTTGTTGCGTTATATTAGTGTACTCTTTTTGGCACTAAACCAGCACGCGACAAGCTCCCTACACTATCCACGTAGCAATGGTTTTATTGATAGCAAAGTAAAATCAGGTAAAGCTGCTCTTCTCAAAGCGAAAACCACCTACAGAGACCCTGACATGGCCCTCTTGTGCCTGAGAACCACACCTATTGATCACAAACTGCCGTCACCTGCTGAACTACTTCTCGGTCGAGCAATCCAGGACAACCTCCCGAGGAAAATTCCCAGAGACGCCTTAAATGAAGTAGTTGCCCCCAGACTAGATTAGAAGCAGAAGCTGCAAATATTCTATCATGACAGGTCCGCAAGGCAACTTCCTGAACTAACACCCGGACAAAGAGTATGCATCTAGGATCAATCGACGCTGAAATGGAAACCAGCCGAAGTGAGAGAAAAGTGTGCTGGAGTCCCCCGATCATACGCTGTGACAACCCCAACAGGAAGAGAGCTGAGGTGCACTAGAACCCATATACGGCTGGCCCCTCAGAGCAAGATAGAAGTCGAACCAGACACAGATGAACAAACTGTGGTACAAGCTGCCACCAACCCGACTGTTGCGATTTTAAGTTCCCCCAGAGTATCAAACCGCCGTGCTCCCGGACGGTTATGTAACTCGGAGTGGCAGGATTAGCAAGCCCCCGGAAAGGCTGGACATTTAACTTGCTCTGTGTTGAACAATGCTGATTTACTAACAAAGGAACTTTTGTTGTTGACTTATAATATATGTTCCTTTATT
This sequence comes from Blastomussa wellsi, assembly GCA_947652115.1. Lineage (NCBI taxonomy): Eukaryota > Metazoa > Cnidaria > Anthozoa > Scleractinia > Plerogyridae > Blastomussa > Blastomussa wellsi. The sequence goes on along the minus strand of OX393566.1, from coordinate 18,208,431 downwards.
CAGTTTAGTTGTTATTTTACTCGCTGTTGTAACTCACCTCATCAGGAGGAGAGGGATGTGATGATATGTACTTCCGGTGACATAAGCAGCAATATGATCCATCGTGTCTTGCGACCTTTTGTATGCAGTGCGCGCCATGTTGTGTTAGTTATTCACTGAGTTGTTAAAAGCAAATAAGAAGATCGCCTCCAATATAGCTCGCGGCAATTACAGACCTTGGCTTTCATTTGATCTCTTTCAAAAAACTTGTTTTTCCAAAATTTTAGTTGCTAAATTCAGGGTGTGGCTTATCTGTGGGTGTTTACGGTAATTGATTTATCAGTTGTTAATTAAAAAGAAATTTCATTATTTTGTATTTTTTTTCTGACATTACAGTGGGAGGAAATATCAGGTGGAGTATGGTGTTGCCCGGTGAAAGTCAAGGCAGCTATAAAGGATGCAGCAACACGCACAACACCAGGTTGTGCCAACCTTAGGATATTTTATCCCAAAGCAGAATTAAAAGAAAGGCGGATTCATGAACTTGACAAGGACGTGGTGGAAGCAATTACTGGTAAGTGCTTGGAGGCAATGATGATGTCAGGGTGCATTATAATAAGAAAATCCTTTCTCTGGAATACGCTGTAAGCTGTATAATGTAATATAACCTCTGTCCAGTTCTTGTATTCTAGATTACCTACATAATCTGTCCATCAAAGCAGTAGGTCATCTTGACAGGTACAGCTGTATATACTTTTGCAATGACAATAGGTTTTCTAGGCAGGTGCATGTTAATCAGGCACAAGTACACAGCCTTAAGGATGTTATTATTTAATAAAATTCTGAGAATATTTGTATCTGATAGCTGTTGAATTGTACAGTATGTTGTAGGTAAAAATTAAATTCAGTGGCCTAATGGTTAGTGCGCTGGACTCTGGATCGGACGGTCCGGGTTCGAGTCCTGGCCGGGCCACTGCGTTGTGTTCTTGGGCAAGACACTTTACTCTCACGGTGCCTCTCTTCACCCAGGTGTATAAATGGGTACCGGCGAATTTACTGCTGGGGGTAACCCTGCGATGGACTAGCATCCCATCCAGGGGGGAGTAGAAATACTCTCTGTCGCTTCATGCTACAGAAACCGGGATAAGCTCCGGCCTGATGGGCCACTAGGCCTGGCTGCAGACTTACCTTAAAAAAAATTAACCTAGGTTGGATCTCAATTCCTTTTTCTCCTGGTTCATGAAAGTCAGTCTCCTACCCAGGAAACAAAGGGAACTGAGATTCAACCTCGGTTAATGTCAATGCTTGCTTGTTGTATGAATGGCATTTTTATCTTAATTTTTATTTTCAGATTTTTCTATGGTTGCCAAACTTACTAAGGAACCAACTGCGAAGAAATTAAAGGAGGGTGAAGCACCAAAGCTGCCATCACCAGTATCCCGCAGCACCATAAAGCAGGTAATGCGGATGAAATGCAACACTATTATTAGCCTGCAACGCAAAAAGATATCAGTACAAAGGAACTATTACTAATTATTATTGACAACTTTGCAGTTCAACTAGTTAAACAAAAAATGCAATTCTTCATAATGTCTTTTGTGGCTGATAGCTTAAGGAAATGCCTTGAAATGGGTTTGCACACGAGTCAATTAGGTTGCTGGACTGTCCAGAAAAATATTAAGCAGCCCTTTATATAAATAGAGCACACAAATAAATATTCTTACTTTTTTCACAGGCAGAAAGCAACAATACTTCACAACCAAGATGAAGTGGAAGAGCATGATTTATTGAGCAAATATGATTTACTGATGTGAAAGTGCAATTTTTGTGATGAGGTTTGGTTAGCTTTAATCCAGCAGAGTTGTTTTGAATTCGTTCTCTGTCATACCAATGTAAGTCTTTGTGTTACCGGAAGTTGTTGTGACGGCAGCCTCGTAGATGATGTTGTTGGTTAGACATGCAACGTCAAGAGGGCAAATGCTTTTGTTTCTACAATTGCATTTCTTCTCGCTGGAGGTTTCGTTGCTTTCATTTATGATCTTCTGATTGTCGCTTTTGATTATATTAGCCATGTTCGTACTGCAGCTGTAGCTGACCTTGAGGTTGTTTCTGTTGAATATTTTGTGGAGCTTGTGTGACTTTGGGAAATGCTTTTCAATCAGGCAAAGGAATGATTTAGCGATGTTTGTTTGAACATTCTGACTGTACGGTGGGTTGAACCAGATGATGTTTCTTGATCTATTTCTGGATTTTTTTCTTCCTTTGTCTTGATTTTCGACATAATGGATATGCTCATTGTATCCACTGGCTTTCAGAGCATTGTTGTACAACTGCGAGGTTTTATCGAACTCGTCTTGGTCGCAGGATAAGGTCGATATTCTGGTGCTTATGGATGTTGGAATTTGCCTTATTGTAGATGGCGGATGATTGGATTTCACGATTATGTACAGTGGATCGTTGTCAGGCTTTCTGAACAGGTAATATCTTCCAGTTGTCAGATTTAGCGTGACATCTAGATAGTCTACCACCTCGAGATTGCTTTGCACTGTAATTTTCAATCCGAGATCTCCAATGATCTTAGAAAAGGCCTGTCTTGTCTTGTCGCTGGCCCTTGCATTCATGTTCTTAAAAACAGCTAAACTGTCGTCTCTGTGCAAGCCGATATCCCCTTCCGTGAATTTAGATGACAATTTGTGAAGGATGTACGCGCCAACTAGCTCGCAAACCTCGGCTCCATCATAGCATCCCATGGCTACATCAAACATAGGGGAATCCCCTCCCTTGACCCAGCGTCCTTGTTTATCAAACAGGAGGGTTTTCCTTGAGTGCATAATGATTTCAATCTCCTGCTCTGAGACGGTTGTATGTTGTTTTGCATATTCCAGCGATAACCTCAGCAGTTCTTCTGATATGGATGGATAGAAATCCAAATCACCAGAATGAATGCTTGTGCTTTTCTCCGATGCTCGAAAACCAATCAATCACAGATGTTGTATTTTTCCACTGTTTCAATTTCGTTTTGGATCTGATGGTGTTGTTGACCCTGTCCAAAATCTGCTTGCTTATCAGCCCAAGGTTGTTCTTTGCTGGGTTAATTAATCTGCACTTTTGGTGGTTTTGAAAATTCTCCTTGTGATCCTTAAGGGAGATGAATGCTTGCCTCTGCGCCATCTTTTCAACTCTGTCAGATACCTCAGGCTTGCTGGTGATATCCTTGAGCTCATGGCCGATGTCTTCCTCGGTTTTGTCATCTGCTTTCCAGTACGTCTTTGTTATGTTTTCCCTTAGCAGTTTCTCATACTGATCCTTGCCCAGCTCGTACACGTTTCTTGTTTTATCTGCAAACATGAGGACTTTTTTGACGAGTTGATTCTCTTGACGTCACATCTTAGCTTGTCTTGAAATGCATTTCTCACTTGTTTGAAAGTAATGTTTTCTACCAGTTGAAACAGGTCTTCAAACAACCACAAACTCTTTCAAAGACCGAAAACACTCACATGACACTGTACTTTCAAAACACACAGGAAAAAATTGAGAGATTCCAAGTTGGATTATTATAGGAAAACATCTGAATTAAACTATCCAACATTGGAATAATATTGGAACATTTCATAATTTCTTTAGGAGAAGAGAGATTTTTGGAAGATCATTGGTATATCAGTTGTTTAACAATCCAAGTTGGTATTTTGATGGTAGTTTATTGGAAAATTATGTTTTATAGGTAATAGTCCAATAAAAAACCATTAAATCAGTCCGGATTGTTTACTGACTGTTAAACCAGTCATTTACCAAAACAACTCCAAGTAGGTTTTTATGGTAAATTCTTGAATTCCCCGCACCCAAAAAAACTGACAACAGAAATGCGGTGCGGGATAAGCAGACAATTCTTAACCCATTTATTGAACTAACCAGAATAATCAAACAAACTGTATACGTTTGATGCGGCCAAAGTAAATTGAATAAACAAAACCACTTATAATAACTGACAATTATTAGGAAAAACAACTAAAATCGTTACGAGGAAAAGGATTACAGGATTTCAATCAAAAAGAACAAATTTAACTGTCCGCTAGGAAAAATCCACAATGAAACTTGTTTACCGTTCAGCGAATATATACTTGCTTGCGAATATATACTTGCCATTAGGCCACTGCGCCTCGAGGGAGGCGCAGTGGCCTAATGGTTAGTGCGCTGGACTCTGGATCGGACGGTCCGGGTTCGAGTCCTGGCCGGGGCACTGCGTTGTGTTCTTGGGCAAGACACTTTACTCTCACAGTGCCTCTCTTCACCCAGGTGTACAAATGGGTACCGGCGAATTTACTGCTGGGGGGTAACCCTGCGATGGACTAGCATCCCATCCAGGGGGGAGTAGAAATACTCCCTGTCGCTTCATGCTTCAGAAACCGGGGATAAGCTCCGGCCTGATGGGCCACTAGGCCCGACAGCAGACTTACCTTTTACCTTAGTTTACATATCACACTTTCTTCTCATAATCTCATGCCGGCACTTAAAACACACTGCCGACAAATGCACCTGTGCTTGGGAATTCAAGAAACCATTTATCTTTTGTTTCATTACGCTTCGCTGCATTCAGGCAAAGATAAATGAACAATTATTGGAATATCACTTCTAGCAGGTGATAATCCAATAAAAACCACAGAAGCAAACTCGGATTGTTTGAGTGATAAAGCATCATAAGTATCATTTTTCCCATCATTTTTTTGTCCAATTCAATAAAGGAAAATACATTTCCGTACCTACAATGAAGGTTCTTTACAAGTGTATGGTAAAACATTTTTGTTTAACTACAAGAACTTCAATAAAAAAGAAGACAATTATGTTGTGATTTGTCTGTATGCTCAAAACAAATCAATTACAAATATTCATAGTTACATTTCTGGGTAGTATCCATAATTTCAGCACTCCTTTCCTTGAAAGGTGTTGTTGTACACTTGATCAAGGCAACACCTCAGAATACTATCATCATGATTAAAACATTGGAACTGATTATTACTCCTCTTCATCAATCCAACAAGAATATGCTGCTTGCCAGTAACCTGCTTCTCCATGATATTTAAAATGTTTCCCTTTGCAGAAGAGAACAGACACATTGGTAATTCTGACAGAAAACAAACTCTCCAGTACAGCAACAGTGTCTCCCTTGTCTGGGTCAGCAAAAATCACATATTCACCAACTCTGTAGCACAAGCCCTCAAAAGAGTGTTCTGGTTTCCACAGACTTCTGGAACACCATCCAATAACTGAAACATCATCAACTGGAACACCTCTTGCAATGCTAATAGTCTGGCAGTCACTATTAGATAGCTCCATACTTTTAACACCACCAACAAGAATGCCGACTGACAATCGGTCATAATTTACACTGCCCTTGGAACTCTCTAAAAGTCTCTTTGCAAACGGCAATGACCGTGCTGAAGGCTAAACAAACAAAAAAAAAGAACAAAAGAAAAGAAAAGAAAAGAAAAAAGTGTGTAAAAATTAACATCAATGTTAAAATTTGTGTACAAGTACATGTACATTTCCCCAAAACATAAATGGAAAACCAAGCATGTACAATAAAGTAGGTGGAATTAGCTTTAAATTTACAATTTTTGGCTTCTCAATACTATTGTGATTGGTTTTCATTGACTAGATGGCCATGGCAACAGTAGTTGCACTTTACAATGTAAGGAAATCTTGCACATGTGGGGTGTTTTGTCTGTGAAAATGTAAATATTTTTAAAATGGCTTTTGACCAAAATGTGCAAGTATGATTGGCAAAGGCAAAGACCGTCTCTTTCTAGAAAATTGGCGGCCAATTTCTTTGTTAAATGTAGACGTTAAAATAATGTCCAAGGTTATTGCCACTAAAATAAAAAATGTTTTACCGGCTATTGTTCATCACAATCAAACTGGATTCATTAATGCTCGTTACATTGGCGAGACTGTACGATCTATTTTTGATTTAATGGATTTTACATTGTCAAAAAACATTCCCGGGTTACTGATTTTTATTGACTTTCATAAGGCCTTTGATAGTCTTGAATGGAATTTTCTCTTCTACGGCCTAAGAGCTTTCAATTTTGGCCCAGATTTTATACGTTGGGTAGAAATTTTCTATAAGAATATTCAAAGTTGTGTTATCAATAACGGTTGGGTGTCGGATTTTTTTAATTTAGAGCGCGGGGTGAGACAAGGGGATCCACTATCCCCCTACCTTTTTGTACTAGCAGTAGAAATTATGGCAATTGCTGTAAGGCAGAATACATCTATAAGAGGTATCTCAATTGATGGCCAAGAAACCAAACTGCTTCAGTATGCAGACGACACAACAGCAACCCTCGCTGACAATACTTCAGCCCAAGCATTTTTCAGCTTGTTAAATAATTATAAACTGCTCTCGGGCTTAGAAATTAACTACAGTAAAACAGAAGGTATGTGGATTGGATCTTCTAGAAATAGCAATTCCAAACCCTTTGGCATCAAATGGTCTCAAGAGCCTATCAAAGCTTTAGGTGTATATTATTCGTACGATCCAATCCTTCTTCAGGAGAAAAACTTCATTGAAAATTTGGACAAGATTAAAAAACTGCTGAATCTGTGGTCAAGCAGAGGCTTATCACTTTACGGCAAGGTGACTGTCATTAAATCCCTAGTTATACCAAAATTTGTTTACATATGCTCTCTCATGCCTGTTCCTGACGAAATTGTGAAAGAGTTAAATCGACTAGTTTACAAATTTCTGTGGAATGGAACTGATAAGGTAACTCGTCTTTCTACAATCAACGATTATGCTAAAGGTGGTTTAAAAATGATTGACCTAGATTCTATGGTTAAATCTTTACGTTTGGCATGGCTACAAAGAGTATATAAGGCTACAGAAGGTCCTTGGAAATGGTATCTTTCTCACCTTTTAACAAGGTTCGGTGGTCTGTTTTTGTTTAACTGTAATTACGATGTTAATGACCTCTCGGTGCCTTCACTATTTTATTTTCAACTTTTGAAATGGTGGTCAGAGTTTCGTGATGACTTTGCTTCTTCAAAAGACTGGGACAATATTATTTGGAATAATCGTGATATTCGTATTGATGACAAGCCAGTTTTTTATAAAAATTTCTTCCTTTCAGGAGTAGAGTATTTGAGGGATCTTCTTACGTGAGAGCCTTTCAGTTTAAAGTACTGAATAGAATCCTTTATACAAATGTGAAGCTTTACAAAATCGGTTTTATTTCAATCAAAGAATGTACCTTTTGTAGAAATGAATCAGAAACATTAACTCATTTGCTCTACCACTGCCCTTTCTCTATAGCATTCTGGAAAGATTTTGAAGTGTATTGGTCTGTGGCAAAAAGTGAACAAATCCATGTAACATTAGAAGACGTCGTAGTGGGAATTATAACAAGAACTTGCCCCTTACTTAACTAATTTTTACTAATTGCAAAACTCTACTTGTGGGATTGTAGAAGAAACCAAACTTGTCCAAGTATCGTTGGATTTAAGGCTAAAATTCAACTTAAGTATGAAACAGAAACATATATTGCACGAATGAGCAATAAAATGGAATTCTTACAATCGAAATGGGCGAACTGTTTTCTGTTAGGTTAATAGTTTATTTATTTATTTTATTTATATCATTTTACTTTTATTTATTTATTTATGTATATACATATATATGCAGGCATAGTATTACACTTATATTTCCCTAAATTGATTGTACTGTAATGTAAGCCCATGTTAAAACCTGTATATATCGTAAGTAATGTAACTAAGTAATTGTTTTGTAAGGAATAAATATATATATTAAAAAAAAAAAAAAAGTATGATTGATCTGCAAGGGTGGTATCTATGACAGTAGTCGCCAACATTCAATAATATTAATAATGGTAGTTACCTTGGAAATGTCAGCTTGATGAACATTTAGATGATTTTCAACATGTTGTTTTGATTCCCTCAGTTTTAGAAATTCTCGCCTTGCCTCACTCAAAGCAAAAGTAATTTCAATGTTCTTGTGGTTGTTAGAGGCAAGAATGTACCTACTAACGGCCCTTTCTTCTGTCCAGCATGAGTAGTTATCCATTGAGCTGAAACGAGCAATATCATCCTTAAAATGCAGGAGATTATGCAATGTGATTACACAACTTTCAACACCATGGCTCTCTTCTACTAGTACAGCATATCTCACACACATTTCGTGAAATGTACAAGCATCAGCTTCGCTCCAGCCATTTCTAGCATGGTTGCTAAAAAACTCAATAATACGGGCAAGGCAACAGAGAGTTTCCCTAGCTTGAGGATCGTTTTGTAGCATGTCACCTAAGCAGGCTTCCGTGGCAGGAAATGCAAAATGATTAAAATCTTCTGCTTTCCAATAACCAAATTGCTTTTTGATACAAGAGGGCAATCGTCCTGTCCTATGTTAATGAGTCCATGGAAAACTTTTAAGTCGCTCATCAACTGCCTGCCAGTTAAGGTCTTCATTGCCACTTTCTAGTAGGCACTGAATCTGTCGTTTGACGACATTGAGAGGAAGACCATGCATTTCATCATAGACAAAATCTTTGTCATACTGAAAGTGGTAGAGGGGATACAAGCCTATGAAATATTGACAATCCTGTGTAACCAGTGTTCTTGGATTTTTCCTGCTTAACGGTTATGCGCTCTTCTTCCTCTATATCCTGCAAGACTTCCAAACTGTTAAGTATAGACTTCTCTACAAGGAAATCTGCCTTGCAATCTGAAACCAGGATAATAGTAATGATTGGTAGCTGGTACAAACACTCCTTGGAGATTACACCGCCTGCATCCCTCTTTACCACACTTAATGAATTTTCCAGCTTCACATTGTCCATTGTGATCTCCTTTCCAACAAAGCAGAAGATGACGTATGTGTGTTGGGCTTGACGGAATGCCAGCAATGGTAGCTGCATAGTTTACAGGAATTCCATTGATGAAGCCTTCCTCTAAATCCCTGATTAGTGGTTCAAGAAATGGATCCAAAGCATCGCTCCTCTTCTTTGGAATGAGGTAACGTGGGACAAAACCAACAACATAGATCTCATCAGTGTGACAGCAGTGTACTTTTGACATAGTGGCTATTGAGACCTCTATGGCTCCACATCCACGAATAGTACTAGAAAATGGCTGCCAACCTTCCCAGTGACCTAAAACAACATTTTGGAATATTTGAGACAATATTTATACTCATAAATGAATTATAATTCCCACAGTTACAGAAACATGCCTCTTAGTCAGTCAAAGTCCATTTTCTACAAAATACAGTTGATATATATTAGGGAGTTTCAGATGCCATTGTGCAAGTTGCATAAATTAAATCACAGGCACCCCAAGCTCAGTGTGAGAGTCAGTTACATGTGGTACCGTATTTCGTAGTATCAACATGGCTGCAGATATAAGGATTTGTATGGCGATCCCGGTAATAGATTCAAGAAGAGAATTTCTCAATAAGTTTCTCAATAAAAAAAGCCTTACCTTATTTTCATGGTGTGTTGCTTCCTGTGCGGTTGTTTTCCTGATTTAATGCGATTTAAGCAATTTCTTTGTTCCCCGTATTTGCACTCATAAACATGATAAAGAGAGACATGGGAGACAAAGAAATCGCCTAACTTGCATTAAATCAGGAAAATGACCACACAGGAAGCAAGCAACACCATAAAATAAGGTAAGGCTTTTTTACTGATAAATTTTGCGAATAATTACCTTCTTGAATCTACTACCAGGATTCCCATACAAATCCATTTGCAGCCATGTTGATATTATGGAATACGGTACCACGTGTAACTGACTCTCACACTGAGCTTGGGGTGCCTGTAATGAAATAGAGATTAACAGAACTTACCGCAATAGGCAATATTACGAGGGTCCCCACAAGCTTCCCTCGGAGAATGATGAAATATGGTGCCACATGCAGAACACTTTATCTTCTTTAGGCCACCACCTGCCTCAGGGGCATCAACTATTTCAGTAGCGCAAATAACAGTATTACATCCAGGATATGTGCACCTGACTGGAAGTATCCACACTGCATTTGGATCCCAAAAAGATGCAAGATTGGCAAACCTTGTTCCATCCCAGATTTTATGCTTCACTGGCCACCCCCAACCTTCTTTCATCTCATCAGGAAGCCAATGGTCACATTGTGACCAATGGGCAGTCATTTTCTTACACATTTGAGGGGAAGAGCACCACTTTTTTACTTTATCTGGCAGGCCTAACTAGTAATATGGGATTGTCCCTAAATTGTCGCAATGTGGAGGTTGGCCCATAATGACTAGAATGGTCACTGCTAAGACAAATCCAATAATGTTTTGGCTCAGAAAAGCCTAGTTCCTTAAGTAATAATTGCACTCCATCCCAGTTTCTAGGCCAATGAATTGCAGCATCATTTTCACTTGTATGCAAGTCCTTACCCCACTGAAGAAGTTCTTCAAAATGATTTATGGAGCAGCCCGTTTTCTGTTTCATTTCAACTAAGCGAAGAATGCTATCCTGTACAAATTTCTTCAGGTTCTCTTCCTTATCGCCACCTTCAACCGAGCCTGCTTAATCATCACTCAGTCCTCTTTCATCATCATCACTGTCAATTGATCCTGAGGCACCAGCACAACTACCGGAGGATGATGAATCTTCGCATTCATGGTCCATGCGCGTGGCTCCGGCACAAACATCACTTGAATGTGGAAATTCGCTGTAGCTTCCAGCGAACCGAAAAACATGTTCGGGATCAAAATCTTGCTCTTCGTATTCTATGACAGGTTCCAAAGGCGAGCACTCAGGTTCTTCTAATGCATTGCTGCGTGCTTTTTTAACCGGTGTACATATAAGCTCTGTTGATGAATGTTTCAAATGCCTCCATGCGGTCATACGCCATACTGCTTGTCCATTGCATTTAGCGCACGGACAATGGACATGAGGTTTTCCACGATGACTGATTTCTCTTGCTTCTGGAGTTCCTGTACAGTAGCAACTGGCTACCGGAAAATTATCCTCTGATTGCATAATATTTGTTAAACTTTGGAGCGCAAGCGTCTCTTCGCGTCCGCCATGGATTTTAATCTCGTTCCCAGAGCCCTCGTTTTTCTTGACAAGTCCGCAGGAGTCTGGTTAGGAGGTAACCTCGTTCTCAGGGTCTTTGATCCTGCGAACGGGAACGAGGTTGGTCGAAGAGTGAAGAAACTGAGAACTGGATTGTGTTGTGTTTACAACCTTTGAAAAGATTCAGCAAAATGGCAACAAGTTCTTTTTGTGAAGGAGAGAATCTACCCCTTTCTCACTCAGGTAAGCTTTCATATGTATTTTTTATTCTCAATCCAGCGGTGACAAGCTTCATTTCTTTTTCAAGCATGTACATGTGAAACTAGAGTAGCTTTTGGCGCCATTTTTGACCAGCTTCTATTTCCAGGTATAACATCAAGAAATGCAGTGTTTATCGAAAAGATTTTGCAAAATTATAACTAGTTCTTTTTGTGAACGGGATCTACCCCTTTCTCAGTCAGGTGAGGTTTTTTAAAACGTGTATTTTTTCATTTTCACTGCTTGCAGCAGTGACAGATATCGACACGTTTAATCTTGAGCATGTTGAACCAGTTTTTGGCGCCATTTTAGCCCATCGATTACCCAACTTCAATTTCCAGTATGAAATACGAAATTCAGTGCTATTTTAAAACATTTTACCGTAAATATTGAATGAGAGTGTCTTTGTTTGCGTTTCTCAAATTTATGATGCTTGAAGAATTGGTGAAACTACCCCTTGCATTGTGTACGGCTCATACATGTAGCTTGGTTGTTTGTCCGGTGACTTGCGTTAACTTAAGTATATAAGCTTAACTTACAATCACCTCACCTTGCAATTGTTTAACTTAGCTTATAAATTCAAGTTTAAGCTTTAATGTTACACAGGGGCTGATTACATGGCAAATTTCATCCCCGGGCTGAAAGTTTGTTGCAATTACATGATGAAATTTGGCTCCCCACCACCTTGTTTCATTTAAAACACAATCACTGCACATGCCCAAGCTGACTTTTCAGCCCATTGCAATTACACTAGGTTTTTCAGCCCCGACAGGAAGATTTGTTTGCTAAGCCAATCTGAAATTCCAGCCCGGGTTAACTGGGCTGAAATTCCCCATGCCATCAGCCCCTTAGCCTCTTGAGGTACGCAAAAATCCTGATTCTTCGTTTTCAGAATCAGAGTGGAATCCTGAGCAAGTTGCCAAATGGCTACGCCAGGTTGAACCTGAATATGAGGAGGAAGCAAGACTATTTGAGAGTAAGCAGGCATATACATAAGCTTATCAAAGTTTTGTGAGTTTGCTTTGTTTAACTAATTTTGTCCTTATAGTTAATGTTCCCATGAAATATAATTACTCCTTAATATTTTAATTGGTGGTTTCTTAGAAGCAGAGATAACAGGCAAAGCACTGGCAATAGTTGATAGACAGTGTCTTAAAGACATCGAAATAGCATCTATTGGTAACAACTGACTATTCTGGGTTGTATCAAGGAGCTCATGTTGGGTTAGTAAATTTTTAAAATTATGCTTCCATCTCATAGCAAATTCACTGCAAGTAATCCCACAGTGCACTTGCAAATGCTTTCTTGACTTTCTCAGGGATCTGTTATTGGTACTAGTTGTCTTTGCAATTATATGATTGACAGCAGTCTATAATTCAATTACTGTACGTTGGTTGAGTTTTGAAATTAGAATTTGCATGTTATTCCAAAGAGCAGTAATTTGTTGTTGGTTTCCAATTTTTTAAACCATGTAGTTTGATATTTACTTTCCTTAGTTCCAGATTATGATGTAATGGTTTCGCTCAAGTTAGAAATGAAAGTCTCGCTCCCGGGTTGTTACACGCGCAGTCGAAAACACCAAGCCGATATAGGTTTACGATTCTTTCTTTAACCCTTTAAGCCCCAAGGGGTCTCCCTTTGACGAGTAAAATCGTCTAGCGTTAGACAGAGTAAAATCTATAAGTGACTCTTGGGGAGTAAAGGGTTAAGGGAGATAGTTTTTTAACCCTTTAAGCCCCAAGGGGTCTCCCTTTGACGAGTAAAATCGTCTAGCGTTAGACAGAGTAAAATCTATAAGTGACTCTTGGGGAGTAAAGGGTTAAGGGAGATAGTTTTTTAACCCTTTAAGCCCCAAGGGGTCTCCCTTTGACGAGTAAAATCGTCTAGCGTTAGACAGAGTAAAATCTATAAGTGACTCTTGGGGAGTAAAGGGTTAAGGGAGATAGTTTTTTAACCCTTTAAGCCCCAAGGGGTCTCCCTTTGACGAGTAAAATCGTCTAGCGTTAGACAGAGTAAAATCTATAAGTGACTCTTGGGGAGTAAAGGGTAAAGGGAGATAGTTTTTTAACCCTTTAAGTCCCAAGGGGTCTCCCTTTGACGAGTAAAATCGTCTAGCGTTAGACAGAGTAAAATCTATAAGTGACTCTTGGGGAGTAAAGGGTTAATTGTTCCTTTGTATTCCTATTCTTGTGGCCTCAGGGCACTTATCGAAGCGGTCAACTGAAATAATTACATTAAGAAATCACCTAAATATTCGTTTTTCATAACTAAAAGGATCACAGAACTAAAATGCAGGTGATATCGAAAAGAACTTGAAAACAGTCAAAAATCTAGCGAAACCTATAACGTATGAATCACAAACTCTCATAACATTATAACCTTAAACAGAGTACATAGTTGCTTACCAACGTTCGAGGGTCTTGATTTCCTAGAGAATTTCACTCTAACTTGTCCTTTAGTTTTCAATGGATCTTGATCTCAGGGGGTCTTAAGTAGAACTGAAATGCGAGCTATGATCTATACTTATCTATAATTCGGTAATCACAGCGGTAACATAAATCAAACCACAAAACATTTCGTGACATATTCCGATTCTAACGGAAGCGGTAACATATGATTCCATGTGATAATGAATATGAGACAAAGGAAAATAAAAATAAAACTGGTTTTAAATGTAATAAAGGCAAAGTTAAACTTGAGTCAGTAGTGGTCAGCGGTGCCCCTCATGATCCATGTGGGGTGGCCATGTTACCCAGCAGGGTCTGGTGATCTTACAGCTCCCGCGTGTTCACCCCTTTCTCTTTCTTGCCACCAACGTTCCTGTCATCAGTACCACAAACCCAGAAGAAAAAAAATTTAAACCACAAGTTATACATGTACCTGAGTAACATAATTTTGAAAAACAGCAGACACCAGTTAATAAAATTAATATTACGGGGCTGTGCTCTAGGAACACCCTGTGATTCTTCTAAGAGCACAACCTTGTATTAGCACCTTTCTTAGTCAGGATACTGAACAAATGTGAATATAAATAATTATTGTGAATTAAGGTGCATTTACACTACAGGACAAAATTGGTTTGAACCCATCCAAAAAGTAGTACAATACCAGTAATTTTGGTTAAGAACATTTGTGTTTACACCACAGGACAAAATTAGTCCTGACCGTTCATAAACGTGGCATGGAACCAACACGTTCTTTAAAGGATTACTCGAGTGTTTTTTTAAAATTATCCGTATCATACCGGCCACTTTTTAGATGGGTTCGGACCAATTTTGTCCTGTAGCGTAAAAGAAAGTTTTTCTTTACAAAAATAATCGGTACCGTGCCATGTTTTTAACTGGTCCTGACCAATTTTTCTTCTAGTGTAAATGTGCTTTTAATATCCTTGCACTTTTCAAATTTTCAACAAAAAGATAATAGTCACAAGGCAAGTTTGCCTGGTGCCACGCCTGAATCTGAACAGCATATGAAGGTGAAAATAACCAAGAGTGATAAAAAGGCCATGTCTCCTGAGGAAAAGCGTCTATATCACAGCAAGTAAGTAACAGTTTTTTTTTCTGAAAAGGGGGGGACTACTGACCTGTACATGGACTCAGCATTTAAAAATTTATTTATTTATTTATTTATATACTTTCTTTAATTTCATTTACACTGTTTGTTACATTCTCAGGATAAACATCATCAGAAAGGAATGTGGGAAACGGTGGGCAGGGAATGAGAAGATATACTTTAAAAGTAATAATGCCAACAGTTTGGTATTATCAGAAATGTGCTCATCTTTACTGCCTGTCTGTGAGATCAAGAAAATAGGATTTGGCCCAAGTAAGGACAAGCAAATAGCTCTCATGATACTTGAACAAATTTCCATATCAATAGCTTAAACAATGACATATTTGGGTTACCAAAAATTATGCTAGCATGCCCTGAAATCCACAGTACTCAAATAAATGCCCCCTCTACTCCCTGGGGTTTATGGGGATGGAGGGAATTTATAATTATTCAGATTATTCGGTTATTTTAAGAATATAACAATAAATTTATGTCTGCCTGGCTTGCCTTTCAGTCATTGAGTTTTGACCTAATGCCTCCCTGAAGTAACTCAGAAAGGAGTTGAGTGTTTATTAGACAAAATATGGTAACTGTTTTAACTGGCATAAACCATTTTATGCTGTCTTCTAGTCTTTAGCCAGTAAGGTGCATTACAATATAGAATACTCCAATCTCAGAACAATATTTGACTGGTCAAACTCTTAGCATATAATTTTCAAACAATAACTTACAGCACTGCATTCACATAGGATAAAATTATTTTAGTATTAATCGTATGGTAGTCTTGTTTTGTCATGGAATCTTCTCCATCTTATTTATTTTAGATGCCATAAGAAACCACATCCTCCAATGGGCCTCAGAGAGAAATTGAAAAATCAGTGACGGATATGACTTTGAGGTATTTTTTTTGTTTTCACAGCTGTACTATCCATGAAGCTGAAGCATACATTACAATAATTATTTTTTCTTGATGCTGTGTCAGAGATTGATGGAAGAGCTAACACGGTTTCCAGCCAAGCAAACATTCGTATATGGATTTTTAGTTTTGCCAATACCATGATATGGATTCAATGAAGACATGATGCATACAGCCACCCTAGCTTTCTTTTATCTTTATCCTGATAGAAAACTAGAACCCCAGCCAAGAGAGCAAAAGCTTCATCATCCTCAGATCTCAAAGACATGAGTCAGAGTATGATTGGTAAGTGTCCACTCAGAACATTGCTTTGTATCAATACTGTTTCAATGACCTGCCCCATATTAAATTTGCCAGTGTCATATCATCCATAAAAGAGGGAGATAGTTGGACAAAGTACCCATATGTACCTGTTGTCAATCCTTTGACAGGGCACTTTTCATTCTACATCTGACGTGTATAAATTATTGGTACTGGAGGAACCTAACAAAATGTTGTTTGGTATTCCTGCAGTGAAACTACATACAATTTGTAGCATCCCAACCAGGGGGAAAACGCAATACTCCTATGTCGCTTCCTGCTACTGAAACGGGAATTAATACTGAAATAACAGCCAGCATGATGAGCTACTGCCTATATACACTGTATCTATATTGTGCTGTAATAGTATAGTAGGTCCCCCATTGATGACCTACCCATACTTCTATGTTTAAAGACAGCAAAAATTTTTACAGTTCCCGGCGCCATATTGGATTTGTAACCGCGCAAACACGATAGCGAGGCTCCCGGTGAGCCGATTCAGGCGTCGTAAAGAGTTTTGGTTGATTTCTCAAGCGTGTTGTCAGTTTCTCGAGTATTTTTAGAAATGAATGAAAGTTTAAGCACCGAGGAAACGTCCCCTGCTACTCGAAAGAGAAGAGGAAAGTATTGTGCAGCTTTTGACTGTAATAATAGAGCCTACGACATTAACGGAACGAAAACAAGTTACCATTTCTTCGAGTTTCCTAAGGACGCTCAGTGAAGAAATCGGTGGTGTTCCCTCATCAAGTGGCAACATGGACAGGATGGATTTGTCGTTTCCACTTCCACCGTTCTTTGCCATGACCATTTTCGAACCGAAGATATTTCAAAAAAACTTACTGGTCGCTGGAATTTAAAGAAAGGTTTGTGATATACCAAGTAGCTCTTAAAGTTATTCTAAATCACAGACTGGGCTTGTATTTTTTGAGCGAGTATTGTTAACATTGTATTTTAAAATTTCTGATTATTTTGCTGTGTCTTGTTTTGTTCACATGCCAACAGTGTTAAGCTAAGAAAATTTAAAATGTTTGTATTGTTCATATGAGTGTTGTTTATTGTGAGCTTTATGATTCCAGTATTTCATAATTAATTTTGTTATCACATTCCATTGAATGATAAAAATCAATATCACCAAAAACAAAGTTCTGTAAATGTGTTGTATGTTTTGCTGGACTTTAAAAGTAATAAATTATTGCAGCTTAACTTAAATCTCCACCTTCATTTAGTTTTATTTATTTGTTTATTAATTAATTGATTTATTTATTAGGTGCAGAGCCTTGTCTTTTTAGCTGGACCTCGGGAAAGAAGCAAAGGAAGGCACCGGCGGAAAGAATGCAACAAGTAACTGATGAGTCAACTCCAGAGTCTGTTGGAGAAGCGTCAGCATTGCATGTTGGAGCCTACAGAGCATTTTCCTCTGATGAACCCTCAACTTCTGCTGCTGGTTCATTGTCACAGTTTGATGAAAGTGCTGTTGAATTGGAGAGTGAGACCCCTCAAACAGAGCCTGATATTTTCCTTGAACTGCGAAGAAAAATTGTCTTACTTGAAATTCAACTAGCTGACTGCCAGGAAAAGCTCTGTGAAGCAGAAAAGGAAAAAGCAGTGTTAATGGAACGGCAATTTTCACTCGAAAAAATTAACGATGACAATGCTGCGGTTTTATTTTACACTGGCTTCCCAAGTTATGATGCATTGATTAGCATCTACAAGTACATTGAACCAAAGCTTGCCAAAATGCAGTATTGGAAGGGCGAAAATCTACTTAAGGAGCCAGCCTTATCAAACTTTTGATAACAAGCGTAAACCTGGCCCTTCAAGAAAGCTTAGTTATCTGGATGAGTTTCTTCTCGTACTCATGCGACTGAAGGCTGGCCTCTTTGTGCAAGACCTTGCCGACAGATTTGGTATCAGTACTAGCCTAGTATCTAGGATTTGTATCACCTGGATAAATTTGTTGTACTATGAAATGAAGGAACTGTTTCCATTCCCCACTCAGGAACTTGTCCGCAAAAACATGCCAAAGGAGTTTGCTCAGTATGCCACAACCAGGATCATTCTAGACTGCACGAAACTATTTATTCAGCGGCCTTCTGCTATGCTGGCCCAGTCAGAGACATGGTCCGATTATAAACATCATAATACCTGGAAGTTGCTAGTTGGGGTAACGTTCCTGTCAGATCTCTGGGGAGAGCGTGTGTCTGATAAGCAAATAACAAGAGAGAGTGGTGTACTGGATTTGTTGGAAGCGGGTGACAATGTCATGGTAGACCGAGGATTTGACATTTCTGCAATTGTACCTGCTGGTGTTTCAGTTAACATGCCACCATTTCTGGCTGGTCGTGAACAAATGACAGCAGTTGAAACCGAAGAAACTATGAGCATCGCTTCAGTCCGTATTCATGTGGAGCGTGCAATTGGCCGCATTAAGACTTATCACATTTTAGATGGCATTTTACCAAACACCTTAAGCCCTTATCCAACAAAAATTGTAACTGTCTGTGGCCTTCTGACAAATTTTCTACCCCCTTTACTGCCACCGGCTAATAGCTCATGATTCCCACTTAAGCTTTCATATAGTGAGTGCACGTGTATACATTCCGTAATTTTGGGCTGATTAACAGGCAGGCTGCCCTGGTTAGCTGGGATGACTTTTGTTCAGTAGCATGGCTACTTGGCAACAGCTTGAAAGAAAATGGCATTTTTAAATGACTATAACAATATCATTGTCTGCATGTTAAATAGGCGGAATGTTTTTCTATTTTTGTTGCATTTTACAAGTGTGACAGAAGCCCAGCTAGCCAGCTCAGCCCGGTTCATGTAATCAGCCTCTTACATGTAGCTTCCATTATTTTCATATTCTATGTAACCATTGGGATTTTGTACCACTTTCTTATTAACCAACCAGGGGGTCTGTATGGGAGAATTTTGACCTCAAGTGGTTATGAGTACAGGCTGAATGAAGTGAGATCTTTACTCATGACCAAGGTCAAGATTGTCACATACAGACAGACAACCTAAGCTCGGTTAATAAGCTTTTTTTTTTCTATGGAAAAATCTGACATTCCTTTTTAGACACAGACATAATTAATATAAAACAAATAATCATGGAACCAAGTGTTTACTTTATTTCAGTAAACAATGAAATTACATGTATTTTTGCACTGTTCATGCTTAAAGGAAAGAATGGTTTTGAATTTTACCCTTAATATTTACAAGTATTCATTGTTCACCTCATTTTTCTCTCTGAAGTATTAACTTTAAACCACGTCTTGAGCTTGAATAGTGTCCGAATGGAAGCCAACCACCATGTAGGTAAAGGACCTTCCCTCTTTTCACTCGTCCGGTCAGCATGTCAGGAAAAAAAGCCCTTCGATAAAAATAGTCAATCTTTGGTAACAATTCATCGCGCCATTTGCTGTTATCAAAGTGAATTTTTTCAATAAACAGTGGCATGTTTTCTCCAAAGTACACTATTAAAAAAATGCCTTCAAGGCGTATGAAGGAACAGTACAGCTGACCTTGAACTTGACAAAAGTAGTTGTGGTTCCTTTTCAGTTGAACAGACCCATCAGCTAGTTTTTCCAGGAAAAAATTCTTTGCTTTACAAGCTTCATCGACAGTCATGCCAGCTTTGCTGAAAGGAGACTTGATCTCCATCCCCCATTTTTCACCAGTGTCCATTATTGTCACTATTCTGTCCAAGCTTGCGCCGCGGTATGGTTTGTCCTTTGACAATGACAATCCCGTTTCCTCCACCTTTACTCTGATTCCATCCTGACTCATTTCCTTTATAAATAAATTTACAGCTTTTTCTTCACTTTCAATTCCATATTGGACAGCTTCAGTTGTAAAGTTACCATAAAGTATTGACTTTATTTTATTTGACGGCTCCACTTTTGTTTTGGCAGCATTTCCAAAATTTGATGCTGTTAATACAGTTTTCCTTTTTTCAAACCAAAAATCGTTTTTTGATTGCCCTCTGGTCAGCCTCTCAGTTTCCTTGATCTCCTCTGGTGAAATGGTTAGGCTCGTAACATGTTCATCGATCATAGTTTTAAAGCCATTTGTAGCTATGTCATAGCTGTCGGTGAAGGCAACAGTTTCCTCGACTTGCTCTTCAGTCTCTTGAAGGGTGGGTTCCTCAGAACAGTTTGATTTTAGGTCGTGAACGAGGAAAAATGAGCTTGAAGGCAGACAGTTTTGGAGGTTTCGCTTAAAGTTTTGGACCCTTCTGCATCCCTGATGCGCTGTTGTGGTGGTCTTGGGTCAAAGTTTATCAACTTTGGCTTGAGGCGGATGTTTTTCTTTCCAAACCTTATTTTTCTTATCAAGACCTGGTCAAGGGGTTTGGCTGCAACGCTCTGATTGCGTGGAACAACCCATACAGAAAGACGCGATGTACAAGACAGAGGTTCAGGATGATTTTGAAGACCGCGTCTTGTGAAGTCTTCTAAGGCAAACAGCACACCTCCTACATGATTGCACTTTCCTTTTCCTTGCATGCCAAGCCCCGCGGGACAAGTACAGGCTGCGCGTAATATATCACACTGAGGTGCGAACTCCACGACCACGCGGTAAGGCGACTTTTTCATCGATGCCAGAACAGTGGCTTTCACGTGCGTCTTCCCACCATAGGATTTGCTTTCCAGCCTCTTAACATTCCCTTCAAAGAAAAATTGATACGACTTCAATTTCTTGTAGTTTGTTCCCTTGAGAACAATGTGGTGGTACTTGCGAGTTGACACAACAAGGTAGTCATAAAGCTGAATGAAATTCAGCTCGGGGAGCTGACGCAAATCAGTGGACCATCCGAGAGCCGAGATTCTTTGTAAAGTATCATCACACTTGAATTCGCCTCCGTTTTCTGCAGTACTTTGATCATTCTGAGGAATATTATCGGCAGTTTGCTGTTGATTCTCACCCGGTCGTAGCACATTACGCATTAGAATAGCGTATACCTTTAACACCAAGTCCGCTTTAATTCCGCCCGTCGCTTCCGAATTTGAATGTAATATCTCCCTCAAATCTTTCACTTTTAACTTCTGGATATCCTCTAGCGTTGAAATCTCCTTATCTTGATAGACAAGCACCATTTTCGACTGTTTTTGAAGCGATTGAACGTGAGAAGCGTATTGCGATCAGCTGTATTTACTGCTTTTGTACTTCGTGGCTCACCGGGAGCCTCGCTATCGTGTTTGCACGGTTACAAATCCAATATGGCGCCGGGAACTGTAAAAAGGGCTATTGCTGTTAACCCTTTCACCACCACTGGCCGGTTTACCGGCCAAAAAGTAAAACGCCGCGTAACACCAGTGGCCGGAAAACCGGCCATTTGAGGCCACCTACTTTAGGAGCCTGGATCCAAGCTATTCGAACAATAGGGGGGTCTAAGCATTGCTCAATGCATAGGGAAGGGATTGATTGACCATGTGGAGAGAAGGAAGCCATTGCTTTTCATACAAATTTTTCGAGATATTGCTCGCGCGCGAAACATTGAATTTGTCCGCCATGTCTTCGAATGAAGAAGAAGATTTCTCCGATGCTTCTTCGGACGATTCATCTGGATCTGACTTATTTTCTGGTGCCGAAAGTGATGATTTGGATGAGCTCTTCGACAGCGATTATGGTGAAGAAGATTTCGGAGGTTTTAACTTCACAATGCCCGATAATATTCAATGGACTCGCGGTTGGTTCGAAAAAGATGCCAGCATTTTCCAACTTGTAAGTGGCCCTACAAAAGTAATGCGTGATTCTGCTACAGCTGCCGATTATTTTGATCTATTTATCGATCAAAAAACTATCGATGACATTGTTTTGTTTACTAACCGTAATGCCACTGCGAAAGGAGCACGGAATTGGAAGCCAGTCACACGCGAAGAACTTAAAGCATTTATTGCGATGCTTGTCATTTTAAACCACATTGTTGTTGTTCCAAGAGACGAGCGCGTATTTCTTTCCTCTTCACGTACCTCAATTTTTCATGTCCCCGGAGTTAGAAATATTTTATCCTCTCTACACCGTTTCTTTGAACTAAAGAAATACATTTATTTTTGTGATCCAGAACATGTATTAACAGAAGAGGAAAAGAAGGATCCAGTTTACAAAATAAGAAGTTTTTATAGCACTGTTGTTCAAAAGTTTAAAGCTATGTACAATTGTGGAAAACAAATCGCTGTAGATGAAGCCATGATCCCCTTTAAGGGAAAACTCAAGATTAAAGTCTGCATGCCAGATAAACCTGTTAAATTTGGTGTAAAACTTTTCATGCTTTGCGATTCTAAAACGGGTTACTGTAAGAACTTCACCATGTACGCAGGAAAGGATGAGAGAGAAGTTGGCAATGTGGGAAAAACTGGAGCAGTTGTCATGGAGCTAGTAGAGGATTTATTTCATTCTAATCACCACTTGTATATGGATAATTTTTACACAAGTCCTATATTGTTTAAACTTTTGAAAGAAAGAGGAATTTTTGCTGCTGGCACAGCAAGGCCAAGAAAAAATTATCCTACTGAGGAACTCAAACGTGAGAAACTTTCTAAACGTGGAGAAGTTGCTTGGCTCAGTTGGTTTAACAGTGTTGCTCTCAGATGGAAGGACAAGAAAAATGTCTACTTTCTCAGCACAATTCACGCCCCACCTGATGTTCCTGTTTGGGTTGGCCTGGATTCTTCAGAAGATTCAGGAAGTGATGATGAGGGTGCACAGAGTCAAGAAGTGGTGCAAAGACGTGTAAAGGTGAATGGGCGATGGGTCACAGAAAAAATTTACCGACCAGAAATTATTAAAGATTACAATACCTATATGGGAGGCGTCGATCTCTGCGACCAGATGACATCACTGAACAAGGCTAAAAAGCAGAAGCGTTGGTATCTATGAGTATTTCTGAAGATTCTCATGATTTCTATCTACAATGCCTACGTCCTGGAAGGTCATGTCATTCCACATCTTCCCAGGGCGAGACGCAAACGAGATCTCTTGAGCTTTCAAGAAGAACTGTGTATTCAGCTAGTTGGAAACTTTCCCCAGACACATAGCAGGCTTTCGCAGAGCAAACGACGCAGAAGTGGCAAGGAGATCCCTGGGCGCCTGGAGGAAGTTGGGGAACACTTTCCTGTAAAGGGTGAAGGAACAAACCACCGTTGTGCAGTTTGCGAAAAGAAGTACAAAGAGTCAAAAAAAAGACATGATGGCATCCTTTCCAAGCGCAGAAAAACCACATTCAAGTGTGTCTTTTGTGATGTTTATCTGTGCATTGGAGGTCCTGAGGACAACTGCTTCTTTGATTATCACGCAAAACTTCAGTATTGGCTATAAGTACTGAAACTCTTGACATCAGCTCAGCCTATTTGGTTGTTTTGTACCTGATAATACAGTACTGGTTATGAATAATGACACTTCAAACTCTTGTTCACCTATTTGGTGATTTTACACTTTATTACACCTTTATTGACTTAGATTTGTATATTCGCCATCCTTATTTTTTGAAGAAAAGACGTTGTACTTTTCTATGAAAGAAATGGTTTTTATGAGACTTTTCAGCAAGATCCTAAATAATTTGAAGCATATATCTTTCAAATAGATTGCTAAGCTTGTTATTGAATGTTCTGAAGTTATCCTGTAACAAAAATAAAAGACATGTCAGCAACTCTGAAACACTTTTATAACAAAATCGTGTTTTTTTATGGATTGGCAAACTTTGGACAAACATATCTTGATACCTGTTGATCCTAAAAGCATTGTAATATTCTCAAAAGAAAGACAATTTAATTATCTTTTCAAAAATGTATAGGTTTCTTACTATGAAAATGTGTCCTTCATGGTGAAAATTGCAGGTTTCCTGGAAAGGTTGTTTTTTATGAAAATCCCAAAAATGGCCGGTGTTCTGGACACTGCGGGCTCAAAATGACCGGTGGTGAAAGGGTTAATGTTTTATTTCAGCTGTGACAGACACACCCAAGCCAGAATCAACAGAAAATGCTGATACTGTTCAAGACATCTCTAATTACAGTGCACAGTTAGTGTGTGCTGTTATCTTTCGTGTTCTGACATTTCGAAAATTTAAGTGTTAAGAAGCACTTAGCTCCTGCCGCCAAACTCCTGAAGATTAAGACGAGAGGTCAAGGGAAATATGAGTTAGCAGTTAATGTTGCAATCGATTTAGTGCAAAAGAGATATGTCGATACTACAACTCCAGACATAAATTACAAAGAGTTGGAACGAGAACAAATTGTAATTTTAAAAGATCTTGTGGAAGAGCTGCATGTAGAGAACATTAAGAAACAAGAGGCTTTAAGTAGTTCACCTTCAGGTAATTCTACTCAGTTGATGGAACTGATACATCCACACCATCAAGTCTGTCAGAAAATAAAGGAGATTAAGATATCAAAAAGATTGTTTATTTAATGTGTTTGCTCTGTGGCTTGTTTAGTTCAAAAGTTATTAAAAATATGAGCTACCAATAATTATTATTAGTTGCTCTATCGCTTTAGTGCAAAAGAGATATGTTGAAATTCAACCTCCAGAAATAAAATATTGAGTTAAACTGGAATTTGTGTTCATGATGATTCAGTGATGTTACACTATATGGTAACATGCATTATATCCTGTGCTTGACATACATTTTTATTTATTTAGAATATAATATAGCTCAGTGTTTGGTAATTAATGATAATCAAAATATTAACCCTATAATCTGTTTTTCCTGTTTCCAATGTTGAACTATTACATAGTTTACCAACATTGGTAATACAAAAATGACCTTCCAACCTTGGATTTTTAGTTTTTGACTTACCAAGGTTGGAAAGTGCATCTCTTTATCCAATGTTGGACTTTTTATTGATCTTCCATTGCATTCCATTTTCCACTATTATACCAATGAAGAACCAAGGCATTTCCAAACTTGGAATCTCTCAATTTTTTCCTGTGACATCTGGGACTTGAAAGAAGGAAATATCGACTCCCAGATCAAATGGCGCATCATCAAGAGAGCAAGCGCATACAGAGGCAATCCTTCTCGCTGCAACCTGTGTCTGTCTGAAAAACTCTGTATCTTGACCTCCCAGATTCCCTCTCTCCTAAACAAGAAATCCGAGCTGGTAACAAAATGCCGCCACAAAAACAAGTTCTTTGTGGCAACCAATCATAAGAAGCGTCGCTCCAACCGTTCATGAATTTGAACATTCATAAATGTCATCTTCTCATAGACAACACTCTGATGATCGCCTAGAGCGTGAAACTCGAGTAACTGAAACTTTCCTTCTTATATTTATAGTTGTATTTTGCTCTGCTTATTTATGCATAGAGCACTACTAGGATAAGTGAAGCAATTTCATTTCATATATATATATATATATATATATATATAGTGTAAAATTTGATCTTCGTAAAACAGTGCTCAATACATAGAAGCAGAGCGAAGTATATGTTGTGGGAGAAAAATCAAATAAACTACTAGGTCATCCCTACAAGCCTGTTTCGTGGTTGCCCACTCATCAGGGGATTAAATGAGAATATTCTTTACCATCGCTTATATACAATTTCATTTACATAATATATGCAGCGTGAGATTTTACAGTTTAATTGTTCCGTAGAAGGGCTTTGTTTCTGTGGCGGCAAGAAGACACGAGTTCATTACGTTTGTTTAGTGATGATAGTTCGGGTCGGCAGATAATTAGGAATTTTTCTTTGAGGCAGAGGTTGCATCTTTTACTTGAGCTGTTGTACGGCGAGTGTGATGAAAGGATGCGCCAGGAAATAAAGTGTTCAATGTTGTTGTCTTTGAGGGTCCAGATGTGCTTGCTGAGTTCGGTGGAGTTTCTGTGTTTAGCGTGGCGGAATGATGAGGTGTGGTTTCTGTATCTAGTTTTGAAGTCGTTCTCTGTGAGCCCGATGTACGTTTCTGTTGTGTTGGTGTCTTTGCGCGTGACGGCGGCTTGGTAGATTACTGAAGATTGTAGGCAGTTTCCGTCGAGCGGGCATGCGTTCTTTTGTCGGCAGTTGCATGTCTTGTTATTGTTAATGGTAGCGGCGGCGGCGGCGGTGGCAACGGCGGTGCCGTTAGAGCTTTGTTTAAGGAAAGATAATAGCCGACGCTTAGATTGCAAATCGTTGGACTTCCACCTTCATTGGACTTAATGATGTCCTCCAGCAAACTTCCTTTAGATGGCAGGATTGGTAAACCTACAGATCAGCTACCGCGCGGTGTCAAAAATTCAAACCGATGTACTCATCGAGCTGGGGCCTGGGTAAAAATGGCCAAAAATAACGGGTGGGGTGCGAGAGGGAGGGGAGGGGGGAAGTGGGCTACAGTAAAAAGTACCAGACATCACGAATTTGGCATGGGAACATTATGAAGGGTAAGATTTCATGCAAAGAGTGGCCAATAGTCACTGATGGTTACTTCACAAAACAAACAAAATAGATCGAAATCTCATACATTTCCTCTATTGCCTCAAGCCCCTTTTTTGCTAAACCAAGACAGATTATTAATATTATTATTATCATTATTATTACTATTATTATTAACATTGCTATTATTATTATGGATTTTCTTTTCGCTCCCTTCTTGACCCGATTTTTAGGCCTAATTAACATGCCTAACAAGTCTTCATCGTTACAACGTGAGAAGGGGGACATTAATTATTTGACCTGGTTTTCATAAATCCAGTCTCAACTCTGAGAGGAGCAGTAGTTATAATGATCAATGGTAACAAGAATTCAATTCATTGTTTTATTGCGACAACGCTGTTTCGTATGGTCAAAGAATGACCACACTCGTCAGGCAATATCAACGAATGACCGTTGAATTACAACAACTGGCAGTTAAAAGCTTAAAAACTAAGGTTGCTATGAGATGCAAAAACAGATGCTATATAACATTAAAAAACGGGCAATGAAAAGTAGAACCTATGCGATGTAAAACCTGAAATCTCGTGTTTCAAAAAGTTGCGTTACTTAATCACAAAGTTCTTGAGCAGGTATCTGTTTCTGTGGGGCACGAACTTGCGAGTTTGTTTCGCTTGTTTAGACTGCAAAAAGGCATAAATTACATTTGTTGCTAATGCTGTTATAAGGTCTACACTGCTTGATAATTCTCCACTTGATTGTGAAAGGTTTGTTGTTGTCTTTGACTGTCCAAATGTGTTTAGACAGTTCAGTTTCGTTTCTCTTGCTTTGGTGTTGAAAGGATGCTGTGTGGTTTCTGTAGCGTTCTTTAAAATTTGTGGCGAGGCCCACGTACGAGTCTGATGATGTCTGTGTTGTGACTGTGGTTTGGTAAACTACATTTTGTGCGAGACATTTTCCGTCCAGCGGGCACTGATCTTTTTTTCTGCAGTTGCATTTTTTGTCACTTGTTTGTGTTTGCGACTAGTGGTAATCTGATGGCAGTGCTTTGTTGTTTGACGAGATGATACTCTTTATGTTGGGCATGCAGGAGTAGCTGAGCTTCAGTGTGTGTTTGTTGAAGATCTTGTGTAAGGGATGTCCGATTGGGAAGCATCTCTCAATGATGTTTAGGAACTTCTTTCCCAGGTTAGTTTTCACGTTAGCGTTCCATGGGGGTTCTACCACATGATTTTTCTTTGGCGATTTCTGTTGCGCTTTGGCTGTAGGTTGTATGTGAGCTTGTGATTGTAGCCACTCTCCTCAAGCACTTTCGGGTACGGTGGAATGGCATCATCGAAAACTTTCTGGCTAGATGAGATGCTGGTTAGTCGCTTGTTGACGTTTTCTGGGATATTCTTCAGTAGCGCGGGGGGATGATTGCTTAGGCGGTGGACATAGAGGATCTTGTTGTTGGGTTTTATGAATGAAGGGTTTGTAAGATCCACTTGTAAGGTCGAGGGTTACATCTAGGAAGTTGACCGTTTTCTTGTTAGCTTCGATGGTGATTTTGAGGCCATTTGTTTTGAAAATTCCACTGACTTCTTGTTTTGTTTTCTTGATTTGCTTAGGTGTTGCTTTGCATACTGCCAGACCATCGTCACGGTAGAGACCAACTTGGCCTTTAAATTTCGGTGTGATGAGGGACAACATGTAGGTGCCGACGAGTTTGCATGTCTCAGCTCCATCATATGAGCCCATCGTCACGTCAAATAAGTTGCTGGTGTTCTTCTTTTCCCAGGGCGTATTCTGGTGGTACAACAGAGATTTTTTTGTGTGTGTGATGATGTGGCGGTCTTGCTGAGTGATCTGCGTGAATTGGGATGCATAGTAAGTGCCTTTGTTAGCAGCTCCTCCTCTCTCTCTCTCTCTCTCTCTCTCTCTCTCTCTCTCTAGAAGTAAAGTACACCACTTTTGTAACCTTTTCTCTCTCAAGTAAAATTTTATCGAAGAAAGCTTAGAAATCCGGAAATCAAGGCAGGATGGATTTATCAACGTGTCACTTGTTTTATGTCAGAATTTCAAAAGAGGAGATGCATTTCACTCTGTTTTATCAACTTTACAAGCACGAAACGTAACCTTTGTGGCACTGTTCGGGGTAACACCACATTTTAAAGGGTAAAAAGCAAATTCTTCAACAAGCAATAGATAGATCGATTGCTAATAAACACCACTAGGTTCTCTCAACTACCCCGACAATTCTCTGCCCAGTTTTATCAGAGTTTGAAAAAGTCGGGTACAACTATACCTTCTTTCATCCATGTTCAAGATTGACGATTCGGTTTTAGCCTGTGAAGTGCAATTTTGAAGTCGACAAGTCCACTATGACTATGTTATTCGACATTTCAAGCTGGAATTTTTGTGACATCTACTCCTATGATATTTCTTTATTGTGCCGCAGTTTCAGCTTTGCAGCTTTTTTTTCCTGCCCTTGGCAGCCATTTAACAAACATGCACTTTTGACTGAAATGCGGCATCGCCCACAATGCCGCGACACATCCGGGGCTTTCATGTGACTTCCGCGCGTAAATTCAAACTGACTAATGATCCCAGCTGTCCAGACAATAAGAAAAAATGGCCGATGTCTGCAAACAGTATGTATGTTTTGCGCGATTACGAGCTTATTAGGCAAGTTTCGTAAAAGTTTGCATATGGCTTTTGAAGATGACACATCAGTAAAAAATAAGAGGCCTCTTCAGTGATGTTACCGTTATAAGAACTAGTCGCAAATTTTATTTGAATTTGGTCCATTTCAAGGAATTTTTGATATGAGAGTGAACTTCAAAGCTAAATTTTTCTTCGCTCGAGTGCTCGACCAAAAACTTTGCATATGGCTTTGACTGTATGTTGCTTGAGACGGCTTTATGCCAAGTTTCAAATGAAACTGATGGTTCAAAGTGGTCGCAAACTCCAACTTTAGATTTTTTTTCCACCAAAGTTTTTGCTTTCCCTCTCCCAGGGGAATAGAACGAACCTGTTTTGAATCGCCCGCTAGAATTTAAATGTAGTCAAAGCTCCGCCCCCGCAAACAAAAGGACCCCTTAGGGACTATTAAGCGTTGAAACTGAGCAACAATAAAAAATAACCAAAAAAGAAACAGTGCCTATTCCTAAGGCCCAAAGCAGTTTCTACACTCTTATAATTAACGTTAAGTGAAAAAAAAAAAAAGAATCAGCGCTTTGCGATTATTATTTAAAATACCCTTCGATGATAATAGCGGGCTGTTTGAAAAAAAAAAAAGAGATTTAGCTCACAAGTGTACCGAAAAGGCGGCATTGTATACCCATTGACAGCCTACACGCAAACTGTGTGAAAAGTGCCTTTATTCACATTTCGAATGCCGCCGAGGTGGTGAACAATTCGTCAAAGTCAGTTCTCTATCGGAAAACCGTAAGTCAAGATGTCATCCGTGCAAGAAATGCAGAAGGTTGATCGGGAGCTCTTTTTAGAGCTCATTGAATCCCCGTTCAACCCTGCTTTCTTACACATATCCGCACCGCTAAAACACTGTGACCCGATGTTTTATTTGCAAATCAACGGAGAAGCTCTGTGGCAATGGCGTGCCATCAAGAACCCTTCGCAGATGTTCCAGGTACTCCAGGATAACTTGCTGCCACTTGGATATAGATTATATTCCTCTTCCAGATCTCGTGTCGGGATCCTCGTCTATGGCAAGGTGAATTACCTTACCAAAAAGGTTCGAAACGTTAAGAACAACACAAACCGCCATGCTCTGCGATTAAACTACTGGTGTACGATTGCCCTCAACCCAGATGATATCGACCAAGGGCCTGAGGAGATCATCGCTACCCTAAAAGAAACGAAACGGGAACTGGTTCATGAAAACCAAAAACTAACAAAAGAACTTAAAGGTAAGAACAGTAAACGTCAGATTTAGCAGGGCTACGTTATTTCACAAAACATGATCATCTCTTGGATTTGAAAGGACAAACTACTTAAACACGATCGCAATGTATTACTTGATACTTTTACAAAGAAAGCATCAGAGTTATACAACGCTATGATGCAGCTGAGAGAATCCCAGAACCAAAGTGGGCATAAGGGGAAACCAATCGACCAAGTCGGCCTTCGACAACAACAGCGCCACCTCAAAGACATAAGGTACACAATCAACATTTCTTCTTTGCACAGGACGTTTGAAATGCCAGGTTTAAGTACTTCAAAAACACACGAAGGCTCGTGACACGGTTTTATAGTGAGCGAACAACACACAAACTCATTCAAGTTTAAGTTAAATTAAGCAAATGGCAAATCGTTGAAAGAAGACAAGAAGTGCTTATTCAACAAACCGTTATTTTGCAGAGAGAAAGCAGAATGTGCCCTCTGGTTTGCCGAGACCTATGGCCTTGCACCACAGTCTCTTTTGCTGAGAGACAAGACTGGCAACAGTTTTAACTTAAACCTATACGGCTGTCACTCTCAAGGTAACGCAAGTATATTTTTCATTTATCAACCCAATCTTATCAAGGTTTACTACATCAGGTAGGATTTTCACAGTTAATGACTTGGGTCTTTTTTATTTTATTTATATCCAGAAAGCACCACAACTAGCTTAGATAAACCTATGGGAGTGGAGCAGCAAGAGAGCACAAGTAAGTAACAATAATTGTAATGCAGCAATGTTATCAAAAATCCTTAACAATCACACTATTCATAACAATCACACTATTCAAACTATCACCAATTATCTGGGATCAGCTGTCCAAAGCAATATACTAAAGATACTGTAATATTCATAATAATTGAAATAATTACAGCTTACTCTCAATGTGCAGTTACCGCATTAACTAATGTAATCTTTTAGGTCACTCACATGAGCCATATGAGAGTCTTCCTGAGGATGAAAAAGAAAAAGTGAAATCCATCCTGTTCATTATGGACAAGTTTTCCATGTCCCTGGAAGGGTATCGTGAGCTGAGTCAGGTGGAGCAGACACTTCCCCGAGCCCATGTGGTTCAAAATTGTGCAAAGCTGCTAGACAACCAATGGACAGTGAAAAGGACTCCAGGTGAAGCACAGGGTGCAGAGCTGCCTTTTAAACTCCTCCTGCAAAGTGAA
The DNA here is from genome assembly GCA_947652115.1 of Blastomussa wellsi. Taxonomy (NCBI): domain Eukaryota; kingdom Metazoa; phylum Cnidaria; class Anthozoa; order Scleractinia; family Plerogyridae; genus Blastomussa; species Blastomussa wellsi. The sequence continues at coordinate 18,176,909 of OX393566.1, read as the reverse complement.
ATCCGCAATTATGTAAGTACCAATGCCATTTTTATTATTTTATTAATTAAAAAGAACTAATACAGTGATGCCATGGAAAGTAGAGGAAACAAAGAAAAGTGTAATGTTGAGTATAAACAATATTTAATATTTAATACTTATTTATTTATATATTTATATATTTTGCTAGATGGCAAAAAAGAAAGATGTCACAAAAATCAAAGTCAAGATATCTGGAGATGGTACTAAGATGTCCCACAACAGTAGCTTCTTCGTCTGTTCCTTTGCTTTAGTTGATGAGGATCACAGCTGTTTGTCCAGTGCAGGTAGATGAAATTTCAGTTTTTATGTCCAGGTTCAGTTTTTAAACTTTTCCCACAAACTTTATTATGCTGTGACCACAAGAGATAGTTTGTACCTCTGAAAAGTCTAAATTGACCACTGAAGTGACTATCAAGGATTAATTAGCAAGTCTGATGCACTTTTGATTAATAATTCTGCCAGGTAACCACACCATTACCCTAATTAAAGGAAAGGAGGAGCATGAAACCTTGAAAAGGTCCCTGGGCAATGTCATCAAGGATGTCAACAGCCTAATTCAGGATAAAGAGATAACTGTTGACGGAAAAACAGTACGCCTGGAATTCTATTTGGGAGGAGATTATAAGGTGAATAAATTGCAATTTGTTTTAACCACAGTGGAACCCCACTATACAACCTCAGAAGTTATTTTCTTTATAAAAATACCAGCCCCTCTAATGATCTGATCCACTGCATGGTATTTGATTTTATTTTGTGTGACAATGCACACACTCTACACTCAAAATAATTATTTGCTAATCAAAACCTGTTTATTTCATTGATGTTTCAGTTTTTGCTGATTGCCATGGGCATGAAGGGTGCCACTGCAAACAACAGCTGCATTTGGTGCAGACTCCACAAAAATGAGAGGTAAAATACTGTCCTTCAAATAGCAAACCATAATAAACCAAATAAAATATAGATGTATTCATAGATGGTAAGAATAGCTTCAATCTATACCTCACATCTTCCATTTCTTTGTGCTGTAGGTGCAACATGTCACACTCGTGTGAATACTTCCAAAGTGAAGCCATGGCAAGAAAACTTGATAGTTCATGGTCAAAGCAGCCAGGATGTCATGGAGATCCATTTTCAAGGTTCCCCTTGACAACGTTATTCTCGATGAACTCCACCTCATGTTGAGGATAACTGATAGACTTGAAGAGGGATTAATCCTTGACATAATGAAATGGGACTCAGTAAGAAGATGCCAATACTTTTGATTGTTACTTTTTGGAGTCAAGTTTTTAATAATTTACCATCAAGCATGAAGAAATTGAATTTCTTTTAATTTTTAAAACAATATGATTAAGGACTTTTATATTGAAAACTCTTAGAATCTTTAATTGTTATTATTATTGCTTGTGCAAATGTTATAGCTGACTTAAAAGAATTACACTGAATTTAGAGTTTTTTTCAATTTTTTTTTTGTTTTTGTTTCAGGACGACAATCAAACCAGGCCAGCAGGCAAAAAATGTAATGACCATCTAAATGCCTTCTTGGATACAGTCCACTCCCTAGGAATCAGCTTCAAAGTCTATAAAGTAAATGACAAATGGGAATGGACTTCCTTATTGGGTGGGGAGAAAAGGGCCCTACTGAGAAAATTGCCTGACCTGTTCAAGAAGTTCCTACCACCAAACAGGATTGAGAAGACCAGAAAGCTGTGGATTGTAAGTAGTGATTGATTAAAGAAGCTAATTTTTGAATGATATGAAACGGGTATTTGGTATTATTTTACTTTTTGTACAAAATGAGTTCACAAAAACTATTCAGATTCTATTATAGATCCTTTTACAAATCAAAACATAACTTCTTTTATTTGTTTACTTAGGATTTCAGAGAGCTGTTAGACATGATCAACAAAGAGGACATCATGGAGATGAGATCACAACATTCAAAGCAAAGGTTATTATAACAATAACAACAAGAGGACCTCTTAGTATAAGCCCCAAGGTTTCTTGAAGTCTCCTCACCAGTTATTCCCCATTTTTAGGCAATTATTGTAAATATGAAAAACTTTGGGTGGCCCCGGTTGAGTTTGTTGCACTGTAATTAATTAAATTATGACAGGAGACCTTTGCCTTGTTCTTCTAGGCTGTGAGCTGGGGAAAGGACATGGTAGCCATGTCTGGAAGTGGACCTGGCTACATGCAAACTGTAATCATAACACCATATCTGCACAGCTTGGTGTTTCATGTTCCTGCCATGCTAGAAAAGCACGGAAGCCTAAGATGTTTTAGTGGCCAAGGTATGCATTTATGGTTTTAGAAGAATTACTCACATGATCATAGAAGACAAGCAAAAAACCCAAAATAATATCAGTTTTACCTCTGTGGTGAAAAATAGCTGAAGTGTTCCCCAAGCAATAGTTTCATCTTAAGTACTGTGGAAATTCCAATTACACACATTTCTTTAAATTTTTTGGTCTTACAGAACCCCCAACCCCACCCCCCTTCTGTGGGGGCAGTATGCACATTCTGAATTATTTCACTTCCATACCAAAGAGTAAACATTCAAAAGGAAATAGCTATTGAAAATAACACTATTACTACCTTCAAAAATACATTTCAACATTTTCTTGAATATCCATTTGTGAAGAGTTTATTTGCCAGAGTTGAGGAGCTTTAAAGACCCCCCCCCCCACCTTTGGAATTTCCAAGGTGGTATGCATATTTTCTGTACTAAAACATTTTTTTCGCAGGCGTTGAGAAGAAGAATGATGACTTACGCAGATATTTCCACCGCAAGATAAGCCGGTGGGATGCGGCCACCAATCTCTTGCTGGTTGAAAAGCGCCAAGAGGTACTGAGAGACATGGAGCGTACCAAGCGCTCCCATGAAAAGAAACAAACTTCATTTTGGCTAGAAGGAGGAAAGGCAGAGTCTGCACGGAAGGTGGTGAGAATTTCAACTACTCAGCCTGAGCAACCACCTGCTGAAGAACGCATGAGCGAAAGTCAAATGAAAAAGAAAAAGGTTTCTGAACTTATAACAATTCTGGAGAGGAAGTCAGGAAAAACTATAAATAAGAAAACAAGGAAACAAGATGTAATTAATGCCCTGCTCCAAATCACACATAGAGCTGAGTGAAAATATGGACATGTATATAATCATTGCTCTTCTCGGCGATTGATTGAACCTGCACAGATTGATAATGTTAACCAAAAAAGATAGTAATAGTCTTATTTTCAATAGGTACTTCCTTTTGAATATTCAGTTTTTCATCAACAGAGAATTTTAAAGAATATAAAGGTTTTTCAAGTTTTTCCAGTTGACACATTATCATGAATGTGACAACAAATACCTCACCTTGTAAGTAAATATGAATAACCTTGAAATAAAACTGGCTTCACATCACTCCAAGTACTACTGTTTTGTTCTCGTTTGTGCATCTCTGGCATCTTAATATGCTGCAATCTAATCGGAATGAATTGAGCAATTTGATTATTCCCTGATAAATATAATTGCACATAAAATAATTTTGAATTTGACCTAAGTGCCCTATCCCTTCTGCAAGAATATGTTTTTTAACACTGAGCATTAATTACTTCAAGACATCTTGAATCTAATCTGATGAAAATGAATTAACTGACTGAAAGTATAAATGCAGATAAGCCCCCGTTTTCGAACCATGTTTAGTGTAGCCATTTAATTCTCTTTAAAAAATATATTTGAAAGCATCGTACATGATAATGATGATAAACTTTATCTACTAAAGTGTCAAAACTTCGAGTCAGCCCGGAGGCCGGCTAATCGGGAACACATCGTACATGTACCTACATTGCACGACAAAAAAAAAACAAAGAAAAACAAAACATAGATTGCAATAGAAAGAGGTAATGCCGTTATAGCTGAGAAATAAACGTACCTTCCTCGAAATTTGAAAGCTTCAGCGGTCCAAAAGCACCAGTCAATATTGCTTGAACAGTCGCCATCTTCTGACGTAAATGAAAAGCGCACGCAGACTAAATGTTGAATTACCGCTAGGCAAAAAGATAGCCTCCCTCGTGGCTCATCACGCAATCTTTCTTCCCAACGAACGTGACGATCAACAATCAGCTGGTTTAACACTCAGGAATGTCTCCCCCGGGCGAGGAACAACGTCGATCGGTAAGAGAGTTCATCCTATCTGCACCGTATTTGTTATCGTACGATCTCGAAAAATTTTATCATTTTATTAAGACTTGCCAAACGTTCACTTTGTAGCTGACATTCGCTGATGGCCAAGTGGCGGATTTTGTGGAGGAGCTGGCGGCCTACCTGGAAGGTCATCTAAGTTTATTAGACGCGGTAAGTGAACTTCGTTTGAATACTTGAATACCATGCAAACATTGGTATATGGAGATAGCATACAACTCATCTGCAAATCACTTTGTGTAAATAAAAACTGTAACTTATCAATATTGCCAGGTAGAAGCAAGATTCAAACTAGCTGAGGTGTGAGTGATTTCATAGAATCGAATCGCAAAAATCGCCTTTACTGAAAGATTTCATTATTGCGCTTTTACTTTCAGGCAAATCCGCCAGCTAATTATCTTGTTCGTTGGTAAGTAATGAGTTTAGGTGTTTTTTTTTTTTTTGGCCTATAAGTTATGTGCTTATTGCAAGCTCTACATTGATTTTGTGGTATTTGTCACCTTTTCAGGGACCGCATGTTAGCACTAGCTCTCCAATTCATTGCAGAGCAACCCGCAATACAGGAATGGCTGCGTCAAAATGGTAAGCTTCGCCTTATGTTCAGCAAATGGGTCTGTCAACAAATCAACAAAAAGCAATCTTACAAACAAACTGTCTCAAAACTTCTGATCACGTTTTTGCTTTCTGTTTGAAATTCTGCCACCCTTCCTGTTTTGACATTTCGAATTTCTTCTGTAGGCTCACAGACTCAAAGCAACCCTACAAGCAATGAGAAGAAAAATTGACTTCATGTAAAACTGATGTAAAAATGTAACAAACTTTTTTTTGTACAAACATTATAGTCATCTTTTTTTTTTTTTTTTCAATCAAACTCAAGAACTAATATGGAAACCGTCACAGAAAGTGCCGGGACTACGGCGGTTTTCGAGGGCAAGTTGTGATTTTGTAATATATTTATTTGAATGAAATAAAAAATAAATTGCTTTCTGGAAATGCTGTCACGACTTTTCTCCTTCTAATTTGCCCTAGTATAAACATGAAACCCTTCGCATTGATCATAGACTTTATTAGAGTTGGTGGCTTCTAAAGAAGCCGTTTGATTATGCAGCATTAGGCTTAATGCTTGCGTCCGGCGAAATAACTCTTGGAAAACTTGATCTGAACTTTCTCCACTGGGCGAGATGCTGTTTTGCGGCCTTGCTCATCTAAGAAGGTAGGTGACTTGCCAAGCAACAGCTTCAAGTTGACTGGAGTGTCGACGCGACATCAGCCGCCTATCACCGTTAAACATTTCCTCAGGGAAGAACCAAGGCCGGCTGTTATCAGCTCCTCTTCGCTGGCGAGGTACGGGTTCCCGCGTAGGTCGGACGGCAAGCCAGGAAACATTGCTCGCAAAACATCGTGCCGCATTGCGATAGTTTCGTTGCAGGCCCTGGGCGATTTTAAACCCTTCTCGAATAGAAGAGCGAGTCTCTCTCGGCATTCATCGGCACGAAGTGGATCGCCGGTCTGTTCTCGAAGGCGGCGATGATATCTTCGGTTAAGTGCTCGGCTGGCTCCCACGTATTTTCACTCGAGCAGTAGTTCTGCCACTGGACGAAGTACTCCGCCTCAGCTCCTTTAAAACGTTTCGCTACGACGCGCTCGACTTCGTAAACGCCAATAACACTTGGCTTTACCCTCGGACGGTATTTCGAATTACAGGCGCGATCGCAAACATCATGAAATAATGTCGCGTAAAAGCCTGGCTGATGTCTCGCACGCTTCGACATGTTTTCACGCAAGTAGATATCAACAACTGAATGGACTGAATAAAACTAAACCTTTTGTATGTTTCGATTAATCAAAACGGATCCAAATATGAATAAATTATGTAACTGTTTCCTCAGGCGGAACCTGTCTAAGGCGGTCGGCTGCTTGTTTCAAGCAGAGTACTTCATGCAATGGCAGAACCTATACTCCCCAGCCGGTCTCAGAGAGATCATTTTTGTTTTTCGTCTAAAAAAATTATTTCAGAGTGTTCGGAACGTCGTCTTATATCGTTGTTGCTTTTCTTTCTTAAACAGCTTGCAAAATACTCTCAACCAGGACTGCATTAACCGGTATATAGGAACGCAAGTTTCGAGTACAAGCCGAGCCCTTTGAGCAACACTTTCAAAACCGCCTGTTTAAAATAAAAAGATTTCACACTATCGGCAGATTGTTAACGGTTCCTTTGCAGACGTCTTTTCAGTAATCAAGAAAATTTCAGCAGAGTATATAAAAACGCGAGTGTGAAGCGACTCTTTCATGCATCGCACTACTCAATATTAACTTCCGATTAAGCTATTTTTTGCGCTGTTTATTTTCTTGACATGGAGGCGAGTGCCATGTTTAAGACAAAAAGTAAATGATTGCGGAAAAATTCGTCCGATCACAGGTAAGCCCGGCTACATGTATCGGCCGTTTTGTTTTGTTTTGTGTTTTCCAGTCCGCTGATAATAACGCCCTTGTCGCAGGTTAAGCTTTTCAAACCGCCTGTTGTACGTACGTGAAACTATTTCGATAATTCAGAAAACTTTTTTACCAACGGGAGTTAGTTCGTCTTTTAAGTCAAATAAAGATATCGCTGCACACGAATTTGCTAAATGCTTTGTAAAAAGAATGCGGCCAGCCTTTAATTGTGCGCTATTGTTAACTCTATCGCGCCTTGGGATTTACTTTACGCATTCAACCGTTTGATTGACAGCAGCTGAAATCTGCGAAGAGACTCGAATATTCCCAAAGCTAAGTCAGTTGACCAATCACAGCCGACTAGTTCTAGACATGCAAATTATTATGCCGCGCGTAAATAATCTGAGAGCTGCAAGTTTATGTCGTGAAAGACAATGGCATTTTACGCGATGGGTTACGAGAGTGCCATTTTCGCTAGATTTTTCTCATTGGGAGATTCCCATTCCAAAGCGTCCAAATGAAATAAACTCTGGTACAAACAATTGCCGCATCCACTGCTTACTGTTGAATTAATTGTAAATTGTTAGGTTTAATTTTCTTGTGCTGGGGTACGTTTAATCGATAAACTGAAACTTTACTACAATCTACAGTAAAACAAGTAGATGCACTTTATGTAGCGGACAGTTATCAAGGTCTCAAAGCTAAATTTAAAGGCGAGAATCTTAAGACATGCATAAATTGTTATTTCTCTTATTAAGATTCAGTATTTAATAGATAGATTTATTTTCTCCCGTCCCCACCTATGCGGTTCGTGGACAATGGTACGTGGAGTTTTGTTCCTTTTTTCGGTCGTTTGGGTTATTGCTGCAGTAGTTGAGCTATTACTGAATGCGGGAAATACGAAGTTGAATAGCAGCAAATAAAGCCGGCGAATTTGGTTTGGGAAAAATGGGCTATCATTAAATTATAGAAAAGAATTGTGAGGTTCTGTGAGTCTGCCATGTGGAACAGCTTCCAACCTGCATAGTTTCAGGAATCCTTTTTTCGCACATCCAATATGGTATACTGTATAAGAAACACTTAAAGAATCGCCGTTGCAGGCAAAAACCAGTGTATTGAGTTCTATTAGAGCACTCGCCGAAGAGTTTGGTAGTACAGGTTGGGCTATTGGGCCTAAAACGGAACCATAATTTGTAGTCAGTGTGCACACTGACGCATTTTTCCCCTTTGTTGCAGGTTCGTGCGACACTTAGACATTTCATCAGTATATCCTTAATTTTTTTTTCTACTGAAAGATAAAGGAAAGAAAATTGCATGTCACCGCCAGCAATCAAACCCGGAACCTCTAGCCCGCTAACGTCCCTTTATCACTAATGCACTGCCACGTGGATCCGCTAAACGTCCGAAAAATTACTAACCCTGCCCCTAACCTGAGCTTGAATCTAACTTAGGTCTATTAATCGCTTTATCTAGGCTTTATTTCATTTTGACACGTAGTCGAGGCTTTAACTAGAGCAGGTATGGTGTCACCCATTCCAAAAAGCTTGGTTACCGATGTTGGTGTCTACTGTTAAAAGTAGAATCGGCCGCTTGGGAAACTGTAAAGATATCAGCTCTGCCGACTTTTGAAGCGTTTTACCCAGCGATAAATTATTGGTAAAGATGGGTCACATTCTTTTGCATTTTCTTGTATGCGGTGCAAGTTTTTATGCTACACAGTGATTTCAATACAGAAATTCCAAAAAAGGGGTGTTATCTTGGGCATAGGTTAAAGGAGCTACGTCTGAAAAAACTGGCAAGTTTTTTCAAGTTTGTCGTCTGTCACGCGGTCGATATCGTTGTCATTCGAAACAATCCTTTTGTAATTTCAGCATTTTATTATCCTGTTGGTGTTTTTCGGCATTAGAAAACTCTTACTTTTGGATTTCCTTCAATTTGAAAGTAAATGGGAAAATGACTTCAAATGCCGTGACACTGCTCCTTTAACAAAATCTCTGTTAGTGTTGCGCACATTTAATTTGAAAAAATTCTTAACGTCCTCTTACTGACGTCATAGATTTATTAAATATTTAGTGGGAATGCCCATATGGGATACCTTTACACTCACGCTGCATTTGTACTTGTAGGATACAATAATAATCAAGTATTCTCGTTTGTCTCACGATGTGGTCACTGATACAGGTATTCAAAGTTATGATGAGATTTCAACCACTTTAAAACAGCAACAAAATAGATTAGATTTTAATTTTCGCTATTTAAAGAATGATTTTTAATCACCGTTTTTTAAAACTTTACTTAAAAGTTTTTTATGGGTGTTAAAAAACGCGTATAAACTTGTTTCGCCTGCTTTGTTCGGGCGCGAAGCGTTTCAAAAATAAACTAAATGATATTTACCACCAGCAACTATTTTATATGTCCTTTCTGGTATTTTGACCTCCATGTGAACGAAATCCCTCAAAATAAAAAGAAAGAAAGAAAAACTACTTGAAAGTTTGACCCGCGGCGAAATGAAAGGCAAAGCTGGGCAATGATGAAAGAATGGGACTGCTAAATCAGTCCCCAGGGCATCCGCAGCATGGCTGAGCTAATCTGACAAGAAGGCAAGATGTCTGAGGTAAACTAACTCGGCGTTCCGGCTATCATGTCTCTTTTGCTCGCCATCTTTTCTTATCGAGGCCAAAAGAGTTTCTGCAAAGGTAGTTCTTTGTTCTTATAATGAAGTAGCTGTGGTGTCAATCGGATCCATGTGATTTTTCATTTGTTTGTGAACACCTTGTTATGCATGTACGAACACGTGCTGATCTTTAAGCTTAAGTTTATTTTAATGTACACCAAAAACTTGGAATAATGAAGGAAATGTGACTTGACAGAAGTTACAGACATGTTTACCCAACTGAAAACTGGGGATTAGATTTATTATGACTCGTTAAGCAGCGATCGATGAATCTGAAGTTTAAGCAGTGACACTGTAATGATCTGTAATAGAATGGAATTAACTGTCTACTATTGTACGGGATTATTATCATTGAGTGGTAAATCCCATTAAAGAAATGTCTTGTTAACTTCTTGACGGGTCAATGGTGTTTTGGTCAGCGAAACTATTCAACATTCCTTTTACTTAGCTCATGTTAATGCCTACTCACACAGACCAGGTAAAGTTAAAGAAAGTCGCCCCTGTACCACCAGTGTTGATTAAAATGGATTATTTTGGTGTCAAAGCAAGGCTTGAAGATCTGAAATGTGCAGAGTTAGCAGCCCTACGAAGAGGTGGTGCTGAAGCAGCCAAAAGGGTAAATCAAGCAATGTGTTAGTTACCTGTTGTACCTGCAAGTATATATTACTGCGGTTTTCAGAAACATGCGAACTCTGCTCATGTCGACGGTTGCGTTTTTCGCTGCCGTCAATCATCAAGCGGACCTCTCAGAAAACAGAGGTACACTTCAACAGGGTCAAAAGGTCACGACTGACTGCTGTGATTGGTAGACTTCGATCCATTTTGTTTGTTTCTGATTTTCAAGGTTCATTAACTTTTACCGTAATTATGATTGACGGCAACGAAAAACGCAATCGTTGGTTGGGTTTTGAACTTCAAAGTTCGCATGTCATTGAAAACCGCAGTAACTGCTAAACTGAAACCAAAAATATCCTATCGAGTATTTTTCAAGGTTCAATATTTTACCTGTTACTATCCACACCTACCCTCCAGCAATCGCCAGAACAAATCGTGCTCTTTGGGCCGGGGGTGGGGAATTGTTTGGAATGGTCTTCTGCTGGAGGTATCAGTGGCAATAAATATTTTCCAGGGTACATTTCTTGACTTAAAATAATCTGCTTTGTATATAACAAATTGTTATTGTTTATGTATTCATTTTTATCAGCAACAAATAATTCTTGGGCATTTTGAGATGCTACACAGTTTAAATAGCTCAGTAATTCAGCCTTATAATTGTATATTGCTGCAATGAGTTTTATGGTATTTATTTATTTATTTGTAACTAAACCCAATACCCGTTAAGGCTTTTTGTTATACCCTCAACTGAAATACAGGATTCTTTTTGACAAGAGCAAATCACATTACATGCTTCAAAACTGTATAAAAGCCTTGGGTAAACAAAACTCATTAACTGCCTAGGGAAACAACAGCTTGAACTTTGGACTCGCACGTGATCAGGACATGCAGCTCAAAATTGTGCTATGAACGATAAGGGACTCTTAGTTCACACAAAGGCTTAGCTTTTACATATTTATTGTTTTGTTCATACTTTGGAGTCAAAAGTTGAAATACAAAAAATATTTCTACATGCAAAGAATTTGACTCATAGTAAGGTGTAAGTCAATGCAAATTCAAAAGCCCAATGCATTGCTGAGTGTTATCAATTCAGGTTAGTGAATAAACTAATGTTGTTCTTGGCTGAAGTTAAATTCAGTGGTGAATGTTAAAGACAACAAGACATTTATTTTCAGTTGAGGAATATAACAAACACTAAGTGCTGTTTCCCTTGGGGCCAGTCACGGAGCGCTAAGAGGATTACCTACCTATACCCCATAGGCCTCCAAGAAATTTGAGGTGGGTCTCTGTTCAAACCTGAGGCGGGTAGCCCAGGTTATGCTTCAGCAACCCCATGGAGATCAGGACCAGCCTAATGAATTGCAGGCCTGCTGATGGGGTGGGTAAGTTCAGCTTTTTGCTGTTACAGCAATGACTTTGACTTGATAATATGACCTATATTGGTTCCCATTTCTGCCTTTTGCCTGCTGGGCTCAGCAACATGTAGCCATCAGATAGGTTATCTGTGACTGGTCATGGGGAAGCAGTGGCTTCAAACTCTCCCAGTCCCAAATGGGGAAGGGGCATGGCCAAGAGAGCTGGCTGCCTGGGCAGATCAATGGTTATGTTGTGCTAAATCAGGACAGATTATCAATGCTGATGCGATTAGCTTGTTATAAGAAAGATCTAAAGTAAGTGTTTTTATTAAATAAGCTGCATATATGCTTCATTTTTCACCACGCCTTGTTTGTGCATGATCTTTATTTGGAATAAAAATTGTGGTAGATTGGAAGCCTTCTCCTTTCCAGGAACTGCAGTTTGTCATAGTATATCTCTAGCATGTATCCTTTAGTAAATGAAATCCTGAAACGTGTTTAAGGTGTGGCTCTTTATTGCACAGAAATTGATTACATTCATTTGTTTTGCAAACAAAATTACCAATGTAAGTCCCAGGTGTGGCAAATTGCCTCTTGCTGCCTGAAATCATAACTAATCAATGACATCAGTGAGCAACTGATAGGTAATCAAAGGGTACATTGAGTGATTAGTCATTGATTATTCTGATGAATTCATTGACTAATCGATAGACCAGTGAAATCAAGGAGTAATCAATGACATTGAAGACTGATTATCAGGAATTGATAGGTCCCAAAATTATTGGGGTTCAATTACTCATTGATTACTTATTGAACATTGGCAATGATTGATGACTAGTCACTCATTGATGTCATTTTTTTTCGATAATCGATAACGAAGTTCATTCTCTGGAATATAAGATTGTTATTAAGAGAGATTGGTTCTCGTTATGTACTTAGGAGGATTTCCATTTTGTTTATATTTATACTGAAAAGACCTCAACAAATATGTGTGTTTATGTTCTTTCAGTGCAAAGAAAGGTATTTTAATTTGAGGCATCGCTGGACAAGTGAACAGTCACATCGCTTTTCAGCTCTAGAGGAAGGAAAGGGGGATAAAGATGATGCAGATAAAGAATGTACAGAAGCCAGTGGTGACGAATGGAGCGAAGATGTTGAAGATAGTAAAGAAGTTATGGATGAAACATTGAGAGAAGTTAACAATGAAGAATCTAATGAGCAAAGTGAAGATGAAAGTGTTGTGGACTGTCGCCAAAAGAAAGAATGTCCATTGCCCATGTACGATAAAGAAGTTGTCCATCTTCCAAGACACCTGCGAAATGTCCATGGCTGGAGCAGAGGGAATGCAAAGGCGACCTCCAGATTTAATCTTCGCAAGAAGTATGCTTTCACCAGTGAAGAAATGGCATCTGCTGGAAATAGAAAAGTGAGAAAAGCACAACCTGTAACTGAGAACAACAAGAAGAAACCCAATCGAAAGAGAAAGCTGTGTCCTGTTCAAGGCTGCCAGATGATGACAGATAGATTGCCACAGCATTTAAGGAGGAAACATAAATTGAAACAGGATGACGCGAAGTACAGAAAGCTTATCTCCTTTGCAAAGGTTATGTCTGGTTCAAGGCCTCATATTTTCCTTCGAGTGAAAAAGGAAAGAAAAAGGCGACAAGAAGAAAGAAGAATGAGCCGTGGTGAAAGTCAAACAAGTTCCATGTCACAAGATGAAGATGTTGAACGAGGCCCTGATAATTCAGAGAATGCTGATTCAGCCCTTTTTAGTACAGACGAGTCAGTCAATGACGAAGCCAATAATGCAACCCGTGGTGAATTGTACGAATCTGACGGGTGCTTAGAGAATGAAGAGAATGGAACCGCAACGCTACCTGCTGAGGTATTAAATGGGTTTCAAAAGTGGCTAGTATCTCCTGACGGCGAAAGGAAAGATACAAAAAACGGCTAAACAGCACGTTGCACAGTTGAAAAACATTTTGGCAACTGTTGGTGGAGGAAGTCAACTTGAATCATTGCTGGATGCCAAAAAGATAAGAGATGTCTTTCTTGGCGCACATGCTGTTGAGAAGTATTCTCCAGCCACCATAAAGTCATACCTTATGAGCTTGCAACATTATTGTTCCTACTTGCTAGAAGACAGACCAAACGGTGTTGTGTTTAATAACGAAGATGTGATCCGCTTACGTGACAAATTGAAGAGATGGTCAAGTTCATATAAGAAAGAAACAACACGACGAAGATGGGAAAAACACGAGGAAGATGTCAGCACCCTGATCACTCCAGAGAAGATACACGAGTTTGACCGTAGCCAGGCTACACGTGATGCAGTTGTCGTCTTAGGTGAACTTGGCGATGGAGCCAAAGTTGAAATGAATCAAGCCAAGTATACGCTTGTGCGAGACTACCTTATCGCTCAGATAATGATTGACAATTGTAATGTCGTTAATTATTCATGAGTTTATCACATGTAAACTTAGGTCACGTGATCAGAGAGTGAAATTAGAGAATGAGTTGAACATGCAAGCATAACGTTGTGTTTCGTTTAACTCCGTAGAAAACACTCCCACACTCAGCCATTCGGTCACGATAGCACATCTGGCGACGAGAATGGGATCATCAATCTAATATCTACAACAGCCCTGGTTTTCATCGAAGAATTCTCTGTACAAAGTTTTCGTGGAAGCACGTGCTGATTTGCGACGCGCTCGACTCAGTCAAACCTCATGGCGGTTTCACTACCAAATTTTCCATCGTTTGATGTCCATGCCGACGGCAATGCGGGTCCCCGTTGGAAAAAATGGCTTGCTAGATTAGAGCGACTGTTCACTGGAATGAACATCACAACACCGAAACGAAAACGAGCCCTGTTACTTCATTATGCTGGTCCAGACGTAGACGAAATATTCGACACCTTACCAGAAACCGGGGGAGAGGGCGATTATGACACAGCGGTCGCCAAACTGAACGAATATTTCAACCCACAGGTCAACACCACTTACGAAGTGTAAAATTTTCGACAGACAAAGCAAAAAGAAGGGGAATCGTTGGATAGTTATCACACCCGACTTCGTCAACTCGCAAAAACATGCGAATTCACCGATGTTGACAAAGAAATCAAAGAGCACATTGTATTAACTTGCACTTCAAGTTCTTTACGACGCCGAGCGCTACGTGAAAATTTTTCGCTAGAAGCCCTATTGAAACATGGAAGAGCGTTAGAGCTAAGCGATAAACAGGCAAAGGACGTGGAAAAAGTCAAAGGCGACGCCGTCAACAACATCAATTCAAAAGAAAGCGATCGACAAAGCCGCTACCGCGACCAAACCGAAGATTCATTTCAGTCACGGCGCAAACACTCGCAGTCACGCAATCGTCGTTTTGGAGGAAAGCAAGACAAATCTCCCAGAAAATGTGGCAATTGTGGTGGATATGCTCCTCACAAAAACCCGTGTCCAGCGCGAGGAAAAACCTGTAAAGCTTGTGGAAAAATTGGTCATTTTGCTCATGTTTGCCAATCAAAACCTCGAACTGTGGCCCCCGTGAATACTGGTCAAATGTCTGATGAAGAATATGAGTATGTTTACACGATCAACTGTCAAGAAAACAAGAAGCCACCAATGTGTCAACTGCAAATAAATGGAAAAACAGTGGAGATGATGATCGACTCGGGTGCATCTGTTAATCTTCTAGATGAAACGACTTTTCAAAGAATCAACAGTTCTGGCAACGAAAACCTGAAGCCTACTCACACCAAGATTTACTCCTATGGATGTGAAACTCCTCTTCCTCTGTTAGGAACTTTCACTGCAACTGTGAAATTTAGTAATGCGAGAATTTCTGCCCCATTACTTGTTGTAAAAGGAAGAAACGGAAATCTTCTCAGCTATCACACTGCACAGAAGCTTGGTCTAATTACAGTGTCTGTTAACACTGCCACTATCACTGACAGGGATACAAACAACTCAGAGTCCCTAAAAGAAGAGTTTAAATCTTTGTTCGGAGGCATAGGAAAAGTACCAAACAAAGAAGTGAAGTTGCATATTGACCCTGATGTGACACCCCGAGAACAGCCCCATCGACGAATTCCTTTCCATGTTAGAGAAGATGTAGAGAAAGAGCTCAAGAGGCTTGAGAAATTAGACATCATTGAAACAGTTGAGGGACCTACACCCTGGATAAGTCCTATCGTTGTTGTACCCAAGAAATCTGGAGAAGTTAGAATCTGTGTTGACATGCGTGAGGCAAACAAAGCAATCAAGAGGGAAAAACATCTTATGCCAACAATCGATGACCTTATCGCTGATTTGAATGGCGCGACCCACTTCAGTACATTAGATCTGTCCTCAGGATACCACCAGCTCGAGTTAGCACCAGAATGCCGTTATGTCACAACCTTCAGCACACATGCCGGTCTAAGGAGATACAAACGTCTGCCATTTGGAATTAATGCAGCATCAGAGATCTTCCAAGAAGCAATAAGAGAGATCCTTACTGGTTTACCTGGATGTAAAAACATTTCAGATGACATCATAGTATTCGGGAAAGGTCAAGAAGAGCATGACAAGAACCTCCGTGGTGTTCTTCAGAGGCTCAAAGAAAACAACCTTCGCCTGAACAAAGACAAGTGCGAGTTCTCCAACACTGAAATCAAGTTCTATGGTCACATTTTCGGCTCTAGTGGTCTACTGCCTGACCCAGTCAAAGTTGAAGCAATCCACAAGGCAAGACCTCCTCAGAACTCTAGTGAAGTGAAGTCTCTGCTTGGCATGGCACAGTATGTATCTCGGTTCATACCAAATTATGCCACAATCACTACCCCTCTGCGCCTGCTGACACGACAGGACACGCCCTGCAAATGGGAGCAAGAAGAACAAAGAGCATTGGACAAGCTGAAAGAAGCCCTTGTTGGAGATCAAGTGATGTCTTATTTTGATCCAAGAAAGAAGACTGAAATCATTGTCGATGCAAGTCCAGCTGGTCTTGGTGGTTTACTTGTGCAAGAAGGCAAAGTTCTTAGTTATGCAAGTCGTGCCCTGAGTGATGTTGAAAACCGCTACTCCCAAACAGAGAGAGAGATGCTTGCTGCAGAATGGGGAGTGGAACATTTTCATCTGTACGTTTATGGTGCCCAGTTCTCTGTCATCACTGATCACAAGCCCCTCATTGGCATCTTTAAGAACGACAAGCAAACTTCACCGCGAATTGAACGGTGGAAACTTCGACTCATGCCCTATGATTGTCAGCTAATCTATCGACCTGGAAGAGACGCAGAAAACCCTGCTGACTTCATGAGCCGACATCCCAGTTCCACAGTACCAGAAGAACAAAATCTGGCTGAAGATTATGTCAACTATGTATGCACTAATGCTGTACCAAAAGCAATGACACTTGAAGAAATCAAACAAGAAACCAAACATGATGCAGAGATGCAAGCTGTCATCAAAGCTGTAGAAACTGACCAGTGGAGTAACCAAGAAGTCCAAAACTACAAGAGAATCAAGGACGAACTATCAGTGTTCAATGGACTAGTGCTTAGAAGAAACAGAATTGTCATACCATCTACTCTCCGAAGTAAAGCAGTAGACCTGGCACATGGCGGTCACCAGGGAATTGTGAAGACAAAGCAACTGATTAGAGACAAAGTGTGGTTCCCAGGGATTGACAAGTTAGCAGAAGAGAAGGTCAAAAACTGTCTTTCCTGTCAAGCTGCATCAACCAAATCACCACCGCTAGAACCACTTCGAATGACCCCACTTCCTAGCGCACCTTGGAAAGAAGTTGCAGTAGACTTTGCAGGACCATTCCCTTCTGGTGATTACATTATGGTGGTAACAGATGAATTTAGCCGTTTTCCGGAAGTTGAAATACTGACCTCGACATCCGCCAAAGCTGTGATCCCCAAATTAGATGCAATATTTGCAAGACAAGGAATACCTGATGTCCTGAAAAGTGACAATGGCCCACCATTTAATGGTCATGAATTTAAAAACTTTGCTGACTACCTAGGATTTAAACACCGAAGAATCACACCATATTGGCCAAGAGCAAATGGAGAGGCAGAACGCTTGGTACAGACCCTTGAAAAATCCATCAGAATTGCTCACCTAGAGGGCAAAAATTGGAAACAAGAGTTGTACAAGTTCTTACGTCAATATCGTGCCACGCCCCACTCCACCACCAGTGTGTCACCAAGTGAAGTTTTAAACAATAGAAAGCTCAAGACCACAATACCAGAGCTACCACTCACCCAATGTAATCAACAGCAAAGTACGCCTCAAGATTTATCAGCCAGCATTGCCCAGAGAGATGCTGTGCAGAAGCAGAAGATGAAAATCTATGCTGATCTCAAAGCACATGCTCAAGAAAGAGAGATCAAGCCAGGAGAAGTTGTACTCATGAGACAACCCAAGAAAAACAAGCTTAGCACCCCCTACAATCCAAAGCCTTTTGTCGTGGAGGAGAAGAAAGGTTCAATGGTCACAGCAAGTAATGGCTCACAGACTGTCACAAGAAATTCTTCTCAATTTAAAGTTATTCCCAAGAATCATGCAGAGAAAGATGAAGAAAAGACACCAGGAATGCAGCAGAACTCTCCAGAAACCAAGGAAGACTTTCCGCTGAGACGATCAACAAGGCAGATCAAACCTCCTGTCAGATTTTCAGACTATGTACAAGTTATTTATGTCAAATAGGATGGAGCAAGGAACTTGTCTGATACTTTTGTTTATTTTTAAGGAAGTTGACATTTGCAAACTGTTCTCTTCAAAGAAAGAGCTCTCAGATGAACATTGATTATCGAACTTGATTGTTGAACAGTGATTATCGAATTTAATCGTTGAACATTGTTGTTTTTGTTACCTAAGAATGTTTATCTTTTGAAGACAGTTACAAAACTGTTACTCGTGATATTTTGTATTTTGTTATCCGAAGAAGGGGAGGGATGTAATGTCGTTAATTATTCATGAGTTTATCACATGTAAACTTAGGTCACGTGATCAGAGAGTGAAATTAGAGAATGAGTTGAACATGCAAGCATGGCGTGTTTCGTTTAACTCCGTAGAAAACACTCCCACACTCAGCCATTCGGTCACGATAGCACAACAATGCTAACCGTGCTGGAGTGGTTTCCTCTATGACTGTAGAAGAGTTTCAGAGGGCTGAAGTTGAGGACGAAAGATATGTTGTTCGAGTTCTTAAACACAAGACTGTGGACACCCATACACGACTTTCATAATGGCGGACACCGCGATATTCCTGGATCGAGTTGCATGAAAACGAGGTCAGAAAGGCCAAAAGATCGCGTCGCGTCTCTTTTTGTATACAATGGCGAGTGCTTCGATATTTCTCACGGAAAACGATATACCTGGCGCTTCTCTTCTTGGAAGAAAACCGGAGGAATTAAAAATCTCAGAGCTTAAATTTTGGCTCAAATGTCGTGGAGACGCGGGGAAAGGCTTAAAGACAAAAGCAGAGCTGGTGAAGCGAGTGTATGAGTACATACGAACAGGCAAAGACAAACGAGTGGTGGATCCAGATCCTCACAAAATTTACAGCCGTAGAAAGGAAAAGCACGGCACGACATCCGAGCCTGACACTGAAATCAATGAATCGGTACCGTTTCCTAGCTCTGGATGGGGAACGTCACTGGATAAGATGCCCATGTTTACGCGGCTCCAGATGAATCGCCATGTTGTGAAGTCTGGAAAAACGATCGCCAATGTAGATCATCACACCGTTCCGACCGGATTAATCAAGGCCAGGCGTTTCTTAGACGACGAATACCTGGAAGATATCGAATGTGTGAGTGATTCCAGATACTTTTTCTTTAAAGCGAAGTGTTGTCATAGCTTCAGAAAAAGCGACCCTCCTCATAATCTGCAAATTTCCCTATGTATCTTGTCTGGGGAAGTGGTGAGTGCTTCTTGTTCGTGTGTGGCTGGTAAAGTTGGATTCTGTAATCACGTATTGGCACTGATGTTTAAGATGTGCAAGTATACTTTATTTTCTGCCACTACTACCAAAGATCTGAGCGAGGAACAGGATCAACAGTCCTCCGTAGCTTGCACTTCTCAACTCCAGCAGTGGCACAAAAAGGGTGGGGGGAAGAACATTGCTCCTCAACCAGTAATGACAGTAGAAGTAAGAAAAATAAAGGATGCTGAGTCCACTTCACGGTCCGGTATCAAACCGCTTGTGTATGATGCAAGAATGAAAAATACGCATAACCTGGCTACCGAGCAAAATTTTAAGGCGCTGCTGAGAAAAATTGATCCCAATATGGGCCTATCCCAAATGGCTGATGAACAGACTGATGAGGCAGGTGCTAGACATGTGGAAACAAAGTTTGGCAAATTTCAAGTTGGCAGTTTCCTGTCATATCAAGTTGCTTTAACGGAGTCACACTTTGAGGCCACTGCATCTATTAACTGCATTGCAAGACTTGATCAAGTAAATAATGATGCCTTACATTATCCAAGGTTTCCTCTAAGGGACATTGACAGCATGGTAATTCCTGATAATTTGTCTGAGAATGACCACAAACTTTTGCAATCTTTAACTTTGGATGAAGATGAAATCAATGAAATAGAAACTCAAACAAGGAAACAAGCCGAATGCTCAAAATGGAAGGAAGAAAGAAAATTCAGATTTACAGCATCAAAATTTCATTTGATTTCGAAACGACAAAGAAACCATGCTACATTTGCTGAGCAACTGCTGAATCCCACACCAGTTTCTTCTAAATATTTAGAACATGGCAAAAAATTTGAACCAGTTGCTCTCATGGAGTATGAGAAGTTCATGTTTCACAGAAGGACACCCGTTAAAGTACTGCCCTGTGGATTTGTGGTATCCAAAGGATGTCCAATTTTAGGCGCTACCCCTGATGCCCGAGTAGTGGACTTTGGCTGTACTGAATACTTTGGAATAGCTGAAGTAAAATGTCCATACACTAAGTATCATGTCACACCCCTTGATGCTTGCACAGATCCAAAGTTCTTCATGGAACAGACAGGTGTTTCAGAGTGTAAATTAAAGGAAGACCACCCCTACTATGCTCAAGTCCAGGGACAGATGGCAGTTACGGGAGCAAGGTGGTGCGACTTCATCGTGTATACCAGCAAAGGCATTTATGTACAACGTATACTTTTTGACCCTGTTTTTTGGGTTGGACTAAAGCTTAAACTGCTCGCTTATTACTTTGAACATTTTATTAATTTTGCTTGTGCAAAGCTTTTCGATGGAGATTGTCAGGTAAACAGCAACAGTGACTGTGAAATCTTGTGCACAGTTACATCTGATTGAGCCTGTTATATACAGTTTCACAGCAAAAATTAATTGTTCTAACATATCTGTGTTTCACTTGAAACAGAATTGGTAGTACTATGCTTCTAAATTCATGAATTTTTAATTGTTGTGATTTTATTTGTTGGCTGGGAATTAATACCTTTTATGAATAAATTCTTACATAATTGTTGTTATAGTTAAAAATTTGTTTTAAGTTGAAATTTCCCAATCAGTTTGATTTTTATTCTCCTTTTTTGAAAAGTATGCTAAAGAATGCAAAGGAAAATTAAAATTCAACTTAGGTAACATGGTCAAAGTTAAAATAGTCAAACAATGTCTCTAAAATATATTCATTTGTAAACCTTACAATAAATAATCAGAACAGTGAGGGAAAATGTTGTCTCTCTTAATGTTCAATACATAGTCCTATGCAATCCAGGGAAAGAGTAGGTTTGTATGCAAGTTATGGATTAAATAATAATTTTAAAATGCCTCACTGTTACATGAATGTGATAGTCACATTGATATAATGTTGGGTTGTGCATTACAACAAAATGCACATACTGCCCACATCTGGTTTACAATTCCCATTTGATGTAGTGGAACAACTCTGTCCCATATGTGAAAATTCTTAATCTTGTTGATTCCACGTTCAACATGTATCCTTAAACTTGCAATTTCCTGTGTTTTTACCACATCTTCTGCCGCCATCTGTGAAGATGCTCCAAGGAAGGGTGGCAAATTTAAACTAACCCCCAAAGGCAACAAATCCTGAATTGTGAATCCCTTATCTGCCATGATGGAGTCTTTGTCATCAAATGGTAGATCTAAAAATCCACTCCTTCTGACAATTTCTCGATCGGAGATAGAACCTGTGTACAGTTGGCTTATGAATGTAACTGCTCCACCAGGAGAAATGCCAACCAACCCCTTCAAAGTTGTGTGATTTTTGTAGGAACTGAAAAGTTCTCCATTCAATTGCAAGCTACTTGGCATTTGGCATCTAACCTCAGTACAGTCAATTATGACTCGAGTTGATTTGTACTTTCCTTTAAAAGCTTCTGGCATTGTAGAATCAATTACTTTTCTGCTGGGCCAAATGTTTATTTGTCCAAACTTAAAGAACATAAAATTGACCCAAGTGATAATTATTCTGCTAACTGTGGATGCTGATACATTAAATAACTGAGCTAGGTGGTCCTCTGGAAATCCTTGCCTTAGTCTACACATGACCACAAAAAATTCATCAATAGGCCTTAAAGATCTAGCTCTCCCCTTTTTTGTTAGTAGTTCGTCCTCACTGAAATCGCTGTTGTTGTCAGTTGTAGACCGCCAGTAGGAAATGTTCTCACCTCTTCCCCCTGGATCAAGATACTCAAAAACAGCCATGAAAGTGTCCCAGCTTTGAAAGCCCGTATAAAATGCAGCATTTGAATCCTTTGACTTACAGTTCTCAAAATTAAACAATCTCTTATTAAGAACATCATTTTGACGCTGGGCATCTTGCAGTTGGCGCTTAAGTTCCTGAATTTCCTGTTCGAGTTTATGAATCATTTTTCTATTGTTGTCAATAATTTCCCTCAAGTAGGCTTCCTGCTCGGTAAAATCAGTTTGTGTTTCGTCTTCAACTTTTAAGCTACAATCTGGTGGATCTGGAACCACTTCTACTTCTACATGTACCTCTTCAACAGAGACAGCTGAGGAAAACAATTTCCGTGATGCACTTTTCGAAGCTGTCAATTCGAAGTTTCTTTCCGCCGGATTCTTCCTTTTCCGTGGCGACGTACGAATCCATGGAAACACAGAAGGGACAACTCCATCTCTTAATTCATTCTTGCCGGCGAGAGATTTTTTTATATCACCTTCCCTGAAATGCCGGGAGCATATCTTTGTATTTTCAGTAACCTTGAAGTGCTTTCCTTCGTCTCGTCTTATCGCGTGAAGCCACTTCTTCTTCATCGCGTTCTCGGTCGGAAATTTAAAATACGATACTTTTGTCCCATCGTCTTCCCGGTATCCTTTCTTCGTACATTCTGGAACACAACAATGGGTCGGCATTTACAATTCTTGCAAATAATTCGACCGAATCGGGTCAAAACAGCCTTCCTTGAGCTTTGTGTGACTTTGTTTACATGTGTTATTCTCAATCGTGGCCTTTCTGACCTCGGTCTCATGTTTAAGTAATTACCAGTCCCACGCGCCGTCAGCCATTATGAAAGTCGTGTATGGTCCAGCTAGGGTGGTACACACAAAGCACTTGTACAACTACATCAAGATTTTCAAAACGGAAATGAGATCTCAACTTCAGAATGCACAGGACGATGGAAAACAGGCGTTGTTTTTGACTTGGTTAGGAAAACGAATGGGGTCAAATCAAATGACCAAGGTGCTTAGCTCCATTTTCAAGAAAGCCGGGATTGAGGGACCAGTTCACCATACTCTCTACCGAAAGAGCGCCGTATCTCAATGCCACGCCCGCCATAAAGAAATTACTAGCAACCTGGCTGATCTAATGGCGCATCGAGAAGGTACTGCCGAGAAGTATTACAGAGTTTTCGAGAAAAACAAGTCATCTGTAAAAGCATCTAAAAAGCTTCATGGAGTTATGAGAAACTGTGAGGAAAACGATCAAGAGCTGGGAACAAGAAAGGCAATACATGTGACAAATGAAGACGAACCCCTTACACCTGACTCCCCAAATGCAGCACGAGCTCCATGGAAAGAAGAGTTGTTACAAGCAATGCAAAATTTATTTGCAGAAGAAATAAGTTCACAAAGTGTCACCATTTCAGCGGTTCGAGAAAAAATTCAGTCTGACCCGATATTGTGCAACGAAAATCCAAAAAGAGTATATGACAGGATCCGTTCGGAATGGCGTTACAGATCCCAAACAGCCCGGGAAGTTGATGAGCTAGTTCCACTACCTACTGAGGAAGAGACTGTTGCCATTCGCGTCGGTAGAATGTTTGAAGACACAAGCAGCCATATCTCTGAAATTTTGGCACCGACAGATACGACTCAGCAAAGATCCAAAGGCATTTTTAGTGACCACCAGGCTAAAAAACTGATTGAATTATTTCAAGATATGATTGAAGGCGCGCCAATTTCTAATGCTGTGTTTACACTTGAGCTTTTTACTGCGGTAGCAAAGTTTATTAACCTAAGTAAAATTTTCGTGAGTGTAAACGACAGCTGACACTTTGGTAAATGCCGCCCAAGACAATAGAAAGTTTACCGAGGTAATCGTTTTAATTACCATGTGAAAAGGCATGGTTACGCTCGGTAACCGAGGTCAAGATGACAGATACATCCGCTTGTGGCCGCGTAATATTTCACTTCCCGCGGTGAGCCGATCGTGTGATTGTCACGTCCAGCAACGAAGCGTTTCACAATACCTGTTACAATCATGGATGAAAGAAGTGATGGTTCTTACGGCGAACAATCCGTCAGGTAAAAAAAAAGAAGGCTTTATAGTTTTATGCTTGGTATTATTTTCAACTTTCGCAAGAGAAACTTTGATCCTTCGTTGTGTAATCATTGTCGATGTATTTTCTCACCAGGGAGGATGATGCATATTCAACTTATCCACGACGTTTTTATCTACCATATAACCCCTCGTACCATGCCTACCAACCGGCTGAATTTCCTCAGCAGTATTATGGTATGAGGTCCTCGCCCGTACAAATGATGGCACCACAATTTGCTCCTGCTCCTCCGCTGCGGTCGGATTCTCCTGCGAGTTCCACTAGTGAAGAGTTATCAAGCACTGCGCCAGTCGATGGACTGAAACGGAGGAAAAAATTCTCATCGAGTTGTTCGGTGATAACGAAGAGAAGCTTCGCTATAAAGCATACAATTCGCCAGAATGGGAATCTATTGCAACTCAACTACGCGAGAGATGCCGGCGAGAACACGTTTCAAGCGACAAGACGGCGCAACAATGTAAAACTAAAATGAGCAATCTAACAAAAAAATACAAGACAACCAAAGACAAACTCCGTACCACTGGTTATGGAAAAGGGGGAGATGAGGAGGCTGACAAGGAAGCAGAAGGCGGAGTTGAGCTTGTGTCTAAGCATTTTCAGGACATGGACGAAATTCTCGGCAAGCGAGAAGCCATCAATCCTCAACACGTGTTGGAGAGTAGTTCCCCCCGATAAAATCACAGAGTACCCTAGAAATTGATCAGGACATTCTTGACAAAGAAATTTTCGATGCAGAGATTGCCGCTGCTGCCTCCGCTCAAAATTTAAAGAGGAAAGTTGTCGGATCCGATGATCCTGGTGATCTACCAGGCCCATCTGGTGAAGTATACACTTCTGACTCAGAGGAAGACCAGCCACTTGCCTTTGCAAAAGCCTTATTTTTAAAGAACAAAGGCAAAAAAGGAAAGTGCACAAGTACACCAAAAAGTACTCCAAAGAATGCACCAAGAAATGCACCAAAGAGTCTAAAAGACGGAAAGAAAGCAGCCAGAAAGAAGGTTAAAGCAGCAGCAGCAGATGAGCCTACAGTGCTGTCATTTCTGGAAAGAGCCCAAGAGAGGGATGGGGCGTTCATGGAGCGAATGGCAGAAGCCGAGAGGGAAAGCAGAAGAGAACAACAAAAGTTTTCGATGGATGCTTTGAAGATGCTTGGAAACATTTTAAAGGACGTTGCCAATGGGAAAGATTAAAGTACTTGTCTTTACTTGTTTTATTAGAACATTTTATTCGTTTCAGTTATGAACTGTGATTTTATATATCATGTCAAAATGTTGGATCAAGACAACTATATATGTAGCAGGACAATGATTCCAGACATGATGAATATAAAGAAGGCAAAAATTATTGCAATTGTTTCTGCAATTATTTAAAACTGATTTTGGAAATTACAATATCTGTTGATCAATTTTGGGAAATGAAATTATTATACACATTTCAAATTAAACCTCTAGGCATCTTTTAAAATACAAAAGTTATTTGTTTTTGACGATCGATTTTTAGCAAAAAAATTATGTAAAAAACTTTAACACCAGAAAGCTTTTGTAACTTTTAAACCCAAGTGAATTATACAATTGTTGTTCAATTACACATGTGAAAAATGGAAAGGGACACAATTTCAATCTCAAAACATTGATTTCAGTAAATTTATCACGTGTGTGGTTTCAACTTAACCCGAAAGATTCCAATAAAAATAGTAACTTTGGTTTAATGTTTTGACTATGATAAATAGTTCATAATGTCTTCTCTAATGCCCCTTGCGTCAGACTGCTCATCTCCATTCAAAGAACTTTGATCCATTTCATCGTCATCCTCAACGGGGTCTATAGCACTCGGATCTCCAACATCTATACAAATATTGTGAAGGACACAACAAGCCATGATAGTGGTGGGGACTCTGCTTGTTTTTTCCTCCAGTGGTTTATAGAGACACCTCCAACGACCTTTCAAAATTCCGAAAGCTTGTTCTATAACTACTCGGGCTTGGCTGAGGGCACGATTGAAACGCAATTGGCTCTCAGTTAATGTAGGTGTTTGCTTAAAAGGCTTCATCAGCCAAACAGACAAGGGATACGCCGAGTCCCCTACCAGAAGAGGACCAACTTCGGAACTCCCGATTATCTTTGAAGGCCCGTTTAGCCAGGTACCTTGATCAATTTCTCTCTGTAGTTTGCTCAGACGGAGAATACGGGCGTCGTGAATGCTACCGGGATAGCCCGTACTTACATCAAGAAATCTAAAAGATGCATCAGCGACACCTTGGATAACAATAGAATAATCTTGCTTTCGATTAAAGTATTCAATCCGTTCGTTGACAGGCACTGTTTTTAATGCAATATGACTACCGTCAACTGCTCCTACCACATGGGGGAATGGGGACTTATTTGTGAACAAGCCAATGCTTTGTAGCACCTCTTGCTCAGTCTCTGGAAATTTAATAAATTCTGTAGCCCGTTTGGCAAGTGCTTCACAAAAGTCGTGCGTTATCAGCATAGCTGTACACCTCCCAATGCCAAATTGCAGCCCAGTCGATCTATACGTGTCTCCAGTAGCTAGGCGCCATAACGCTACTGCCACTCGCTTGTTTACAGGGATAGATTGGCGCAATCTCGTGTCTCTCTTCGCCAAATCCGGTCCAACCACTCGTACAATGTACTCAAAAGTACGCCTTGATATCCTGAAATTTTCTTTCCACCAATCTTCAACGAAATCTCCTTGCAAAAGGCTCTCAAACCAGAACTGATTTCGTGGCCATACCCACGCACGTCTAGCACGTCTTGTATTTTTTAAAGCAATTTGAAGTAAAACCATTCGTTTTCGCCTCGACCTCTTGAGATGTTGTAACAACCACAGCTTATGAAGTCTTGATGCTTCTGTTTGCCGGTCAAGAATTAAGAAATAAAAAGCAATGGCCACGAAAGCCATCACTTTACTTCTTGAAGCGAGCATGTTTTTAGAATTTCCCGCCAGTTCGTTTTTTTTATGCTGCGCTGATAATGCATCGGGCGCGAGTGTTGACAGATCAACTTGAGTCATTTGAGCCAGTATAAACGCTGGACGAATTAACCAAGGTTAAGTAACTTGACCTTAGTAAATGTTTACCTTGGTTAAAGCTCAAATGTAAACACAGCATAAGCCTACGATTTTGAAACGATTGACAGGGGAAGAACGAGACAAGACACTGTTTAAAGATATTACTGTAGCTCAAATCGTAAGCAGGCTCAAGTATGAGCGAAAGCGTAAGCACTCCAACAAGCGACTCGGTGACTGTTAGAAAAGTAAACACTTGCCTCATTCATTAGTTGAAAATTAAGATACACTGTCGACATGACAGTCGAGTTTTACTGTTGTTAATACTTTTTGGAACAAGATGTCAGAAAATGTGTATTAAGTATGTCAATTATTCCCTTCCCACTTCTCAGTGGAGCATGACGTTATAAGCCCTTGTTTAAAGGCGTATGTCATCTGGACATGTACATCGTAAGATACTAAGCTGGCTTTCAGCATCAGGTTTCCCCGCTTGACTGGAGTAGGTGGAATAATCATGATGGAATCAGATGATTCAAACGAGCTGTGGCTTTCATCATCACTCGATATTTCATAATCTGAATCTTTCTCATCACTTTCAACGTCCATTTCTTGAACGAGTACACCCAGAGGGGTCAGAGGTCGCTTTTTAGCATGACTGACCTTTGGCTGATCCTCTGCTTTCCTCTTGCAGCTCTTGACCTCCGTCGTTTTACCCTCGTATGGCCGGACAATTCTTATTGCGCTTTTATGAATGGAGTCGTCCTTCTTCAGTTTGTGGGTGCGCTGAAGATGCGTTGTCAGTGCCAACACGGCCTTGTCGCACAGTGGGCATTTTTCCCGGACTCTGCCTTTGAACGAAACTGTCTTGCCTAGCCGCTTTTCTAATCGTTCTTTTCCTCGTTTTTCCTCTCCGTGAATGGCGGCCTGGAGTATGGACTCGAGCTGTGATATTGCCAGTCTTTCTCCTTTGTTTACATGAAGGACGACCACGTGTCTTCTAAGGTGAGTAACATTTGATTTGCACAAAGGACACTTTCGTACCTTGGAATTATTGACTGTTACCTTCTTAGCAGGATTTCTTTCTTCTTTTCCTTTAATCGTTCCTGCCTCAAATGGCGATGAACTTTCACCAGTTTTACTTTGTACTTTCTGTTCCTGTTTGCTTTCTTTATC